>CM019709.1:3729198-3921399 GCA_009760885.1 Achatina immaculata | reverse complement strand
AAGAGTTTGAGAAAGATGATAGAGTTTCTGTTCTTGCATCTGAGGTTATCAGAGAGAAGGAAGCTGAGGAAGGTACGTTGATATTATTTGTGCTAATTTGCTCATTAAAATTGTCAATTTGTGTGTTTGTGTGTTAAAATTATTTGTGTCAATTTGTATGTTAACAGTGTCAATTGTCTGAGTTTGTTAACATTGTTTTATGAGTTGATTTGATTATCAGCAGTGGCATTTTCAAGACATTCATTTTTAACGTCATTTATGCATATTTGTTCATCAGCAATAAGCTCTGTGTGTGTATTTATTAGGAGTGAAATTTATGTGTGTTTGTTTATCAGTAATGAAATTTATATATGCTTGTTTATCAGTACTGAGATTTATGTGCATTTGTTTACACTGTCTGTACAAATGTGTTGCTGTACTCTCTCATTGGTATGACTGGTTTATTCTGTCATGCCATTTCCTGGTGTGTTGCATAGAAAGCAGTACAATGTACTAAATTCTTACCTATATAGTTAGACCGAAGTGCATGGTTTAGTATTACAACAACAAAAAAGACCGAGGAAAGTGGACAGAAACAAGATGACAGAAAATAAGATGAGCATGTATGAATAAATAACATGCAACAATCCAATACTTTGGCAATTGCCTTTATCAGTAATCCAATACTTTGGCAATTGCCTTTATCAAGAATGACATAAAAAAAATAATATACAGGATGAAAACATGAAGCACCAAGATAGATCACTTCTGCTCACTTTTCTCACTCTTTCTATCTTTTTGTAAAACAGAAATATAAACCTCTGTGTACTATATTTTCTAGAATCAGTTGTACCATAATCATCATTTCTCTTATGTCTCATGAATTCTTACCTCCATTATATTCTTGTATATACAAAAACTGACAAAGATTGATTTACTAAGCAAGTTAAGTTTGTTTTTTTTTTCCTCTTCCTTCATTGCTCTAAAATTTTCCTACATATTTAAAAAGATAAACCAAATTAGACATACTCTTTTATGTAATGGCATGGATGTTGCACAAACCAGATAAGCCAGATTTAACTTCATTTTTTAATAAGAACTGACTACACTGAGCAACCCAGATAATGCTTTGTTTGTCTTCTGTTGCAGAAAGTAACATTTTTAAGACTGAGAGTTTTTTTTTAATCATTACTGCAAATCTAAAAAATCAAAGTGAATTGTTTAGCAAAATGTGCAAATAGTAGATATAACTGCCAGAAAATATGGTTAAAGAAATAAAAAGATGAATTTTTACTTTATCACTCTGAGGAACATGGGAAATTCCAAACTTTCCCATTTTTTGGACAAATCAAAACCCACACTACAATGCTACTTCCTCAAAAGTCAATACATGAAGCTGGAAATTTACTTTTATCTTAAGGAAGGAGTAGATGAAAGTAATTAGTATGGAGAGAATGTGGTTTTTAGATTATGACTGTTGAGAAAGCAAAGATTAGATGAAGCTGAATTTTTATGTAATTTGAGTCCCATATCTATGTGTGAAGCAGTTTTTGAGCACAAGGCTACTTTTGTCATCTAACCAACATTGATTGGTGGTTGTCATTTGTATATCAGATATATGGGTGCTGCTGAAGCCATTAAATATTGGTGAGTGGCTTAGAAGCATTCTAGGAAATGTCATAAAGGTGTTTCTGAATGTGGTAACCTAGTTTGAGACTAGTGTACACATTTTTTGTACACAGTGGCATTTATTGCATTAAGGGACTTGTATGTGAATCCCTCCTGGAGCATGATGATTTTTTGTCTATGTTACCTGGTCTGTGATCTGGGAAACATGTAAGCATGATAACACAATGCAAACCAGCAGAACACAACATAACTAAATTTTTAGTATTTCATTGATCCATACTTTCATCAGGTGCAAGTGTAAAAATACACAGAAAAGCAGTGGGTGTGATATAGAATTTTATATTGATTAATTAGTGGCTTGCATTTACTGATGAACCTACTTTGAATCTTGTATGTGGCAGAAAGATAATGATAATACAGTATCTGGCTATATCAGTTTTCATGTCTCTTCTTATATCAGTTTTCTTGTATCTTCCCATATCAGTTTTTTTTTTATCTCCCTATATCAATTTTCTTACATCTCTCCATGTAAGGTTTCTTGTATCTCTTTACATAGGTTTTCATGTATCTCCCTATATCAGTTTTATTGTATCTCCCTATACCAGCTTTCTTGTATTTTCCTATATCAGGTTTCTTGTATATTCTTATATCAGTTTTCTTATATCTCCATATATCAGTTTTCTTGTATTTTATTATATCAGTTTTCTTGTTTCTCATATCAGTTTTCTTATAAAATTTTACTGTTGAGGGTTATGAGAAGTTATCCATCTTATGCATGTGTGCTTTCTCATCTGTCTGTCTCATTGCTTGCCTTTTTTAGATGCTACAAGTAGATTATCTTCAGTATCTGTCTGACTTTCCTGTGTTTGTCTGTCTGTCTTTCTGCTTGCCTGTCTGTCTGTCTCTCTACATGCCTGTCTGTCTTCTTACTTGTCTGTCTCTGCTTGCCTAATCTAATCTAATCTAAATGCCGTGCCGTGTGGCGTAGGCAATCATTTCTCTCCATAATTCCCTGTCCTTTGCGTTGATTATGAGATCCACCAGTGACTTTCTTCCTAGCCACACTGACAGCCCATACAGTAACTTCTCTCTCTGTCTTCATCTGTCTCTTCTTCCCTCAATTTTTCCAGTTGCCACAATGTGTTCCGATTTTCCTCTTCTCAGGAAATGTCCTATAAATCTCTGCCTCTGATCTTTGTTATAATTTGCTTTTTAATTCCAGCCTCTCTTAAGTCTTCTTCACTGGTTTTCTTGGCTGTCCATGGTACCTTCAACATCCTTTTTTATGAACCATATTTCCATGGCCTCCATTTCTCACTGTACTCTCTTATTCATAGACCATGCATCACACCCATAAAACAAAATTTGCACGATGTAACATTTAAGTACTCAGAATCCTGTTTCCATTGATATAGATCTTTTGCACAAGATCTTTCTCATTTTCTGGAATGCTGACTTAACCTGAGCACTTCTGTTTTTTATTTCATTGTGACATTTCCCATCAGTTGTTATAGTCATTCCTAAGTACTTAGGAATCAGCTTGTTTCAGTTTTGTGTCATCGATGGTAATTCTACACTTTGGTGGTATTCTTTTCTTTGAGATGATCATCACTTCAGTTTTTTGTTCAGACTGAGACCTTTATTTTTACTTTCATAAAACTGTCTACCTGTCAGTGCTTATTTGTCTGTGTCTGTGCTTACTTGTCAGTGCTTGTTTGTCTGTGTCTGTGCTTACTTGTTAGTGCTTATTTGTCTGTGTCTGTGCTTACTTGTTAGTGCTTGTTTGTCTGTGTCTGTGCTTATTTGTTAGTGCTTATTTGTCTGTGTCTGTGCTTACTTGTCAGTGCTTATTTGTCTGTGTCTGTGCTTATTTGTCAGTGGTTGTTTGTCTGTGTCTGTGCTTACTTGTTAGTGCTTGTTTGTCTGTGTCTGTGCTTACTTGTTAGTGCTTGTTTGTCTGTATCTGTGCTTACTTGTTAGTGCTTGTTTGTCTGTGTCTGTGCTTACTTGTTAGTGCTTGTTTGTCTGTGTCTGTGCTTATTTGTTAGTGCTTGTTTGTCTGTGTCTGTGCTTACTTGTTAGTGCTTATTTGTCTGTGTCTGTGCTTACTTGTTAGTGCTTGTTTGTCTGTGTCTGTGCTTACTTGTTAGTGCTTATTTGTCTGTGTCTGTGCTTACTTGTTAGTGGTTGTTTGTGTCTCTCTGCTTACCTGTCAGTGCTTATCTGTCTGTCTCTCTGCTAGCCTGTCAGTGCTTGTATATCTGTCTGTCTGTCAGTCAGAGTTTTTTGCCTGCTTGCTTGCCTGTCTCTCTTTCACCTGTATGTCTCTTTGCTTGGCTGTTTGTCTCTATTTGTCTTTCCGTGCTTGTCTGTCTCTCAGCATGCCTGTTTGTCTTCCTCTCTGTCTACCCCTCTGCTTGTCTGTCAGTGCTTGTATGTCTGTCTGTATCTCTATTTTTGCAAGTCAATGCTTGCCTGTCTCTCTGCTTGCTTATCAGTGCTTGTCTGTCTCTCTCTGCTTGCTGTTTGTCTGTCTGTTTGTCTCTCTGCTTGCCTGTCTCACCCAGGAAAAGGAACTATACAACTTGTCCTATACATTATAATGCAAGCATCTCTGAAACTATTTTTGAATGACCTTATATACTCAGTGGTGCCATGGTGGTGTACTGGTTAGTGCACTCGCCTGCTGATCAGAAGATCCCTGATTTGATTTTTCATTCAGGTGGAATTTTTTCAGATCAACCATCACGGGGATCAACCCAGCATAAAAAGGTCCCTTGGGTTTCTCTGTGAAAACCAAGGCAGCTAGGCAAGTTTCTAGTATCCATATCTCAGATGCTGTAGTGGCCAGAAATGTACTAACACTTCACACCCCTACGGCATGTAAATACTACGGGACGATTTATGTACTCAGCTCTCATATTGTTATATCTATTGTACATAACTTAGCTATCCAATTCTTATATTGTTATATCTGTTATATATGACCTAGATACTCAACTCTCGTATTGTTATATCTGTTGTATATAACCTAGCTACTCAGTTCTCATATTGTTATTTCTCTTATATATGACCTGGCTAATCAACTCTCACACTACACTGTCCCGTTAGCCAGGCTAGGCCTTTTACTGGAGATACCCATGGAGTTCGAAAAATTGGTATGCACTAGCTCAGAATCGATTCTGGTAAAATAGTTGTGGTATCTAGCTACATCTACCTGGGTACGTTAGTGTGTCTAAGTCTGCTGTTGCTTAAAATTTACTGTATTCAGTCTGTCTTTGTGTATTCATTTGTTTAGCAGCGTTTGAAGCGAACGACGAGCGAATTGTTTAAATCAGTTTATTCCACTATGGTTCTTTCACTGGAGGAACGTATTTTTTATTGAAGAGCATATATTTCGAGAAGGCAGAGCATACACCGATTTAGTGTGGAAGCAATTTGTTGAAAGATTCCTAGTAACACTCATACCTCATCGCAGTGTGGTTTATAAACTTACTGAGAAATTTCGTGAAATAGACTCAGTGTTAGACGCACACCATAATGGGAGACTATCTAAACTTAACAAGGAAAAGTTATCGAACATTTCTGACTCTACGCCTCGGAGTCCATAAAAGGCGTTGCGTAAGTTGGTACAACAGGAGGGTACCGGGTTCCAACAGCGCATAAAGCGGTCATAGAAAATTTGAAATCTTCCCATATAAAGTAATAGCTGTCCAACAATTGCTGCCGGGGGATAATGAAAGACGGCTCTGTTATTGTGAGTGGTTTACAAATTTCATTCACATTAAAATTGGTGATATTCTTGATGTCACCTTTTTTACAGATGGCGCCTGGTTTTTCCTCTCGAGTTATGTTAACACACGAAATACACGATTGCGGTCGTCGGAGAATCCTTATGCTGTGCAAGAAACACTCCTTGCATGGCCTGAAAGTTGGAGTGTTGATTGCTATATCCAGAAGGCGCATTGTTGGCTCTATATTCTTTGAAGAGACAGTCAAAAGTGAACGTTATTTGTTCAATACTCCACGATTTCATCGGCCTGTTTGAGGAAGACGAAATCATATACTCATGGCTTCAACAAGATGGCGCTGAAACTTCTGAACGAGATTTTCGGAGATCATGTCATCTCTAAAAACTTATGGCCTCATCGCTCACCGGATCTAAATTTACCAGACTTTTATCTGTGGGGAGCAACTAAGTCTGAAATTTATCGAAATCGCTCACGCACGCAGAATGAATTAAAAACTGCAATAACTGGCTACATAAGAAACTTTTCACCAGCAGAACTAAGAAAAGTGTTTGCAAATAAAACTAAACGTGTTCAAGCTAGCATAGACGCACAAGGACATCCTTTTCAACATTTGCTATAACGTACGTGTCTAATTAGCTTATAATACGTAACATTTTAAATCAGCATGCTCAATCGGCAGCTCCAGTCACTGCAGGTAGATGTGGTTAGATATCGCAGCTGAGATATCACTACGATACCGGAATCGATACTGGGCTAGTGCCCAACCAGTTTCCGAACGCACGGTATTATATCTGTTGTACAGGGTCCGGCATAGAACATAGCTGGGTTTTAAAAATGGAAAATAAATACGCGCTATATATGTTTTGGGTAAAAAAAAAAAAGTGAAATGAAACTTAGAAAAGTGGGTATTTTTATTATTAATGACAATCATATTTAGGTTTTGAAAATTACGTCAGTTAAGTGACCGCCATTACATTTGATACATTCAGCCAGGCGTCTGGAAATATTCCTGCATAGTACCATTTAACATGTTCAGAGGGATATTTTGAATGCAGTGTCGGATTCTATCTTTTAGGTCTGCAGTTGACTGTGGTCGACTACCATACACCGTGTTCTTGAGATACCCCCACAAAAAGAAGTCTGCGGCCGATAAATCCAGTGACCTTGCCGGCCAATGAATATCCTCAAATCTGGAAATAAGACGATTGGGAAATGCTTGTCGCATCATGGCCATGGACTGACGGGATGTGTTGGCAGTTGCTCCATCTTGTTGAAACCATATTAGTCTCTTATTTCTATTGGCCAAGTCTGGAATGAAGTATTCAGTTAGCATCTGCACATAAAGATCACAATTAACAGTAAGAGGATGTCAGGTGCCAAAGCGTTACTAACAGCTGATCGCCGAGGGCTACAAAGCAATGCGTTGCGGACTTCTTGGGTTGGTTCAGGTGTCTGTTGAGTTCTTGGACGACCAGTAGACTTGTTATTAAGGCAATTCAAGATTTCCTTAAATTTTTGGACCCATCTCAAAATTGTTTTGTCCTCCGGTCGGGAAAATTATCACGGGGATACTACTCAAAATGGCGACGAAACTTTCGTTGTACAGTAATAGATGATTCTCCACTTTTAAAATAAGTTTCGATGGTGAATGCGCGATGTTGTGTTTGCCAAGAAGCCGTTGTTAAAAATGACCGTTTGTCTGCTTCATCTCTGACGTCATTTTTTCACACGTATTCAGTTTCTGCGCACTACGTCAGTTAAATCCCGCTATGCTTTATGCCGGACCTTATATATGACCTAGCTACTCAACTCTCATACTATTATATCTATTATATGACCTTGGGCACTCAACTCTCATATTGTTGTATCTGGTAAATATGACCTTAGGTGCTTGATCCTCATTACAGTTTCCTATTGTTATATTTGTTATGTATGACCTTAGATACTCAACTACCATCTTATTCTTCTACTATTATCCGTCATATATAACTCCTACCAGTCTTATATTGTCATCTCTGTTTTATGTGTGACCCCATACTGTTATCTGTCATATGTGACTTCGGATACTTAGCTCTCATATTGTTATCTCTGCCACTTGTGGTTACTCTCATATTGTCTAAATCATATATGACCTTGAATTATCAATTCTCATACTGTTATCTCTATCATATACAACTATAGATACTCAATTCTCATACTGTTATCTCCGCCATATACGACTGTAGATATTCTCATTTCAGTCTCATATTGCTATTTCTGTTATATGTGATCTTAGACATTCAACTCTTATCTGTCTCATATTATTATCTCTTTTATATATGATTTTAGACACTCAACTCTTATTTCAGTCTCATATTGTTATATATGATCTTAGACATTCAATTCTTATTTTACACACTCAAGAAAAATCTGCCATACGCATATTCAGATTCACATATGTAAAGTTATGTGTAAAGTTGTGCACACGCAAATGCTCACATTCTTCTACATAATTAAAATATTGAACAAATCATTATCGTCATCATCATCATCATCGTCATCGTCATCATCACTATCATTATGTGCCGTGCCGATCCTTCATGCAGGCCATCAGATGGTGATCTCCTCTCACACCATCTCGTCAGACTGCAGTTTCATTTCTCTCGGTCTTCCCCTGGCTTTTCTCCCCTCTATTTTTCCCGTTGTTGCAATATTTTCAAATGCCCCCTCATCTCATTGCATGCTCTTATATGAAAGTACACAGTCTCTCTTATTTATTTATTTTTTTTACAATTTTTTTTCTCTCCAGCTCTTCTCATACATTCTCCATTAGTTATTTTTGCTATTCAGGGAATTTGCAACATTCTTCTAATAAACCACATTTCTATTGGTTCCAATGATTTTTTTGTGCAGACCTGTCTATTGTCCATGATTCACTTCCATATATTAAGATAGGTTCAATATAGCATTTTATTATTCTTTTTCTAGCATTCATTGATAAGGACGTGTTACATATTTTTCATTCTCTGAAATGCAGTCTTTGCTTGGCCTAAATCCACATACGCACCTTCAAATAATTCATACACATACACAGTGAACCACGCATACACATCGTGAACTACACATACACACAGTGAACTACATATACATATAGTGAACTACACATACTCAAAGTGAACCACACATACCCACAGTGAGCTACACATACACATTCTCACATAATTATACAAACTGGATACACATAATCCACTACACTCTTACAACCAACAACACACATGCACACAATCTCTACACGCGCACACAGCCCACTAAACACATCCGCACAACACACATACACACAACCCACTACAATCACAGCTCACCACTCATGCACACAATCTACCACATACTCACCCCACCATTCACACAGCCCAACACACATACAACCCACCACACATACACACAGTACACCATACTCACAGCCCACCACACCATTCACATACGATCCATCGTAAACATACAGCCCACCATACATACAACCCACCACCCATACACTGAACCCACCACTCATACACGCAACCCACCACCCATACACACAACCCACCTCATAAAGCCTATCATTCATACAGCCACAACACAACACAGCACAACCTAACACTTATACAACCAATATATACAACCAACCACTCATACAACCAGTGTATACATCACACCGCATATACATATAACCCTACACATATATACACATTCATTCGTTCATTAGCATGCCCTATGCGGAATTTCGCTTCCCCAACAGGTCTCTTAAAGGCATCTCTGTTGTAAGCAAGATGTCCAGCTGTTGATGTATTCTTTCGCATTTTATCAACGATGACTTGTTACCATCTTCGCCTTGGTCTCCCCCTCTTTCTTTTTCAATTATATACTCTTTCAAGACGGTCTTCTCCAAACTTTCATGGCACGTAGACACAACCCACTGCACGTATATACAACTCATGGCACATACACAAAACCCATGGCACATACACATAGCTCATGGCACGTAAATACAACCCACCACATATACACACAACCCATGGCACAAAACAAAACTCATGGCACGAAGAGGCAACACAGGCCACGTACACACAAACCATGGTATGTACACATAACCCGCCATGCATACACATAACCCATGGAACCCACACATAACCCACGACACGTATACAAAACTCATGGCACGTACACACAACTCATGACACGTACACACAACCCATGGCACGTACACACAACCCACGGCACGTACACACAACCCACGTCACATGCACAAGCCATAGCACGTACACATAACTCAGGACACGTACACACAACCCACCATACTTAAACCAACCACACCTACACAACCCACTTCACATGCACACTGCAACAAAAATACATTCCATAATATAAAACCTAACATTTCCAAACTGAGGGCTTCTAATGTGCCATCGATCTCTTCGTGTATGTTAGTGTATGTGTGTGTACGTGTGTGTACCTTATGTTTTTTCCCATTGTTAAATAAAAGCTCTGTGACTCTCTTAGAACGGATGATGTGAGGGCCAGGGGCGGGTGGTAAGTCCCTGGAGCGCAAAGGCTGTGCTGAGCTATGCCTACCCCAGGGATTCTTGTTGCCATGGAAACAGGAATTGTAGAGCTTGCCCAGGGAATCTCTCACTATGTGCTCTCACTGTTAAAACTTTAAATAAGCAATCCCAGCCGTGCCTTGGGCCAGCTCAATCAATAGTTTTGCTTCCAGTTTTTTTCCCTTACGCCGCCGTGGAAGATCAGTGAAAAAGTAATTGTAACAAGTAGCAACTTCTGTCACCTTTCACGTTTTTGCTTTGCTACACAAAATGGCAGAAAATCATGTCCTTAGTAGGTGTAGTTGTTTAATGATCTGTGGAGTTATGAGGTTATTACGCGGTCTATGCCGACGTTATATGACTCAGAGGCGGTATACATAAATTGATATGTGTAGTTAAACAGGTTGAAAATGTAAATAAATAAACTATCTGGTATATCTTATCTTATATCTTATATCCTTCCCGTGCCGTTAAACGTCACATAGGGCTCGCAAAGTAGTTCGCCAATTTTTCCTGTCTTCGGCGAGTCTTTCAACCTGATCAAAGGATTTTATGCCTGTTAACTTGGCCTCTCTTAATAATGTCCTCTTAGTTTCACGCTGTCTGCCCCTTTTTCTTCGGCCTGTTGTGTTCCACTTGATAGCTTGTTTTGGGATTCTCTGATCATTTCTTCTCATCAAGTGACCAACATATGTCCATCTCCTTTTCCTCATCACCCATGAGACTGGTTGTTGTTCAGTCATCTGTCTTATCTCTGCATTGTTCTTGAATTCATTCCACTTGATGCCGAGTATTTTTCTTAGGCATTTGTTTTCAGAAGTGTCTAATTTCTTTTCTATTTCTTTAGTTGTTTTCCAGCTTTCGCATGCATAAATGAGGGTGGATATTACATTTGAATTGAATAGTCTTAACTTGGTTTTTGTGCTTATAACTTTTGAATGCCATATGTTCTCAAGATTCTTGAAGATTGATGCTGCTTTTGCAATTCTGATCCTAACTTCCTTTCTAGTGTCACCATCCTGGTCTATGTAGCTGCCAAGGTATGTAAATTGATTGACTTCTTCAATATATGTCCCTTCTATGTGTATTTTTCCATTTTGATTGATGGGAATTTTCATTATTTTTGTTTTGTCCTTGTTAATTTCAAGTACTATTTTGCTAACCAGTGAAGACAGGCTATCTGTTTTTTCTTGCATGGAATTCACATTATTACTGATAAGAGTTATGTCATCAGCAAAATCAAGATCTTCTAGTTGGGTCCCATGTACCCAGTCAATACCTGTGTTACCTGTGCAGCATTTTTTCATTATGAAGTCTATTGTAATCCCAAAAAGTAAAGGAGACAGTATACATCCTTGTTTCACGCTTGTTTCAATCTGGAACCATTCACTCATCCCTTCTTCTGTCTTGACTGCACAACCATACCCATTGTATAAGTCCTTAATGATGTTGACAATTTTAGATGGTATTCCATATAAACATAAAATTCTCCATAATGAATCTCTGTGTATGCTATCAAATGCCTTTTTAAAATCTATGAAGTTCAGTATTAATGGTTTCTGCTTTTCAATATGTTCTTCAAGTATTATTCTGAGAGTAAAGATCTGGTTGAGACAGCTTCTCCCTTTTCTAAATCCTGCTTGTTCTTCTCTCATTGCAGTATCCACTATATCTTTGAGTCTATTCAAAATGACCTTGCAAAATACTTTTGACACAACTGATATTAAGGTTACTCCTCTCCAGTTGTTACAGTCACTAAGGTTGCCATTTTTTGGTATTTTAACAATGATTCCTTTCTTCCAATTAGAAGGGACCTTTTCTTCTTTCAAAATCTTGTTAAACATTCTCTGTAGTTGTCTCATGTTGTCACTATTGATAGCTTTTAGCATCTCGGCTGTTATTTCATCTTCACCTGCAGCTTTGTTGTTAGCCATTAAATTCACTGCTGTTTCAATTTCATGCAATTTAATTTCATCTAGGTTGACATTTAGTTGTGGGGCTGGTAAGTCAGTTTCAAGGTTTAACAATTCTTTTGGGTGTGGTCGATTGAGTATTTCTTGGAAGTGTTCAGCCCATCTTTGTTTTTGGTCTTTATTTGATGTTAATAGTGTTCCAGTTTTGCTAAGGATTGGTCTTTCTTTAGATGTAATAGTACCTGTTAGCCTCTTTTGTATGTTATATAAAGTTTTGCTGTCTCCTGTTTTTGCTGCTTTTTCTGCCTCTTTCGCCATATTGTCTATGTATTCTCTTTTATCCCTTCTAGCTGAACTTTTTACTTTCTTGTCTATGTCTTTGTATTTTGCTTTTGCCGAATCTCTTTCATGATCTGCTTTTGCATTCAACATGTCTAATTTGACTGCTCGTCTTCCATGTATATACTTCCATGTTTTATCTGATATCCATGCTTTTCTATTTGGTTTTTCCAATCCAGCGCTTACTTTTGCTGCTGTGATTATGGCTGTGCTGTAAGAATTCCATAACTCATCTATACCTATCTCCTCAACTTCACTGGGTGTTGTGGAATGATGGGCAAGTTCCTGATTGAAATTAATGTTAGTATTTTCTTCTTGTAGGCTGTGGCTGTTTATCTTTCTGTGTACTGATATCTTGTGTTAACTTTTCAATTTTAGTTTTATTTTCCCTATGCACAGGTTGTGATCACTGTTGACATCTGCACCCCTATAAGCTCTTACATCCATGAGAGATGTTATGTATTGCTTTCTAATACAAAAATGGTCTATCTGGTTTCTAGTTCTATCATCTGGAGATATCCACGTTGTTTTATGTATCTCTTTGTGTGGGAATATTGTGCCTCCAATGATCATGCCCTCTGTTAGACATACTTCAATTAATCTTTCTCCATTCTGATTAACCATGTCAATTCCTTCTTTCCCCATCACTTTTTCAATGTCGGTATTATCCTTCCCTACCTTAGCATTGAAGTCCCCCATAGCAATTAGGATGTCGTGTTTAGGGACTTTGTTGATGATTTGTTGTAGTTGGTGATAGAAGTGGTCTTTCACATCATCATATGCATCATTCGTGGGTGCATAACACTGTATTATTGTCATTCTTCCGTGTCGTAGGTTGTATCGTGCTCTTATTATACGACTGTTCACTGGTTCCCATTCTACAAGGCTCTTTGCAGCTACATTTGACATAATAATGCCCACTCCGTCTCGGAATTTACCGTAATTTCTGCCTGAATGTATAATTAATTTACCGTTTTCCGCCGATCTTTTACCTGCTTCTGGCCATCGCATTTCGCTGATGCCCAGTATGTCTAGATGGTATCTCTCCATTTCTTTGATGACCTGAGTAGTTTTTGTTGGTGCTGCCATCGTTCTCACATTCCAGAATCTGATCTTTGTCACATGTTTGGGGCCGACGAATGAGCTCTTCGGAGTTGGCATCCCTGATGCTCGGTTGGTTTCTCTGCGAGTTTCCATAACGATATCTTTTTTTCCCATCTGGAGTTGCCTCTAGATAGGTCCCAGGATAAGGTTGTTAGCCTTATGCCCAACTCCCGGTACATGATATGTATCTGGTATATAGACACTATAAAAGCATTTTCCTTCGCGGATTATATTGCTAATACTGCCAACACGGCATCAACTAAAGGCGTATGCCTCTGTGGCAGTACACAGAGAGTCAGAGGTATTGACTTTTTGTGGACTTTAAATGTCTTCTAGCTTACATTTTGTTGTTGCCTGTAAGAGTTGGTAACACTACTTTACCAAAAAAGGCAATCTAGTCACTATGGTATACCCCGAGTGACACAACAACAATGCCAGGTTCGCAACTGCCACAACAAAACAACAGTGTCACATAATGAAAACTTGTACAGGACTCCCACTCACTCAACAGGACTAACAGATAAGAACTCCATGTAGGTAATGAATAGACTAAGTTCCAAGATACAGATCAAACATTTATTGAATGGAAAAAATGAATGATGGTTGATGGAGATGAGGATGGAAAATGAACTGGCAACATGGCAGGGTGATATAACAAGCAACACAAGAACTTCCCAGGGAAGAAAAGCCTGACAGCAAGAAGCAAATAAACATAATTACTTACAGTATAGTGAACTTCCAACACATCTCCCAAACACATACATCTGTCCTGACAAGGACAACACTCCTAACATCTACATATCAGTACAAGGTAAAAGAACTTTGTCCTAAAGGACAATATGCTGAGCTAAAACTATTACATTCTAAAACTGACTTGCAACTACTCCACTGGGAAAATGACTACTCAGAGAAACATTCTTCACAAAATCCACTAACAAAGTTGCTCAAGCTTAAATATTCCCTACAAATTTTACCTTGAATCTCTTTAAAAGTTGATGAGACGTCTGACCCTAGTGAAACTGTCTGTCTACTGACCTTTGGTAATAAGGTGTCAAAATTTATAATTGTAACTTTTGTTACTAAATATAACTAGTCTAGACAGACTGCTCACCAAATATATTAATAATTCTTGTGAAGTTAACATGTCAAAACTGACCTTGAGTAAAAAAAATTTCCAAGTCTTAAATTTTCTGTTACTCCTTTCGCCTGGTCATGTCGACCCAGAAATTCCACTTTTGACACTTTCAATTTTTCCTAACTATCAGTGAGATTTACAAATCATAAACAACATAACTTTCAACTATCTATGTCATAATTAAGTAAAGGCTTTAAAATTTATAGACTAAGTACTAGTTTTATCTTGGATTACATCCCTTAGATAGTAAAAAACCTACAGTGACCAAATGCAGTACTGAAATACTGCTACAACACATGGACTAGTGAATCGATTGAGTGTTGAGTATGTAGACATGTGAACTAGTGAATCAACTGAGTGTTGTGTATGTAGACATGTGAACTAGTGAATCGATTGAATGTTGAGTATGTAGACACATTAACTAGGGAATCAATTGAGTGTTGAGTATGGAGATAGATGAATGTTGATTATCTTGACAGATGAACTACTGAACAGTGAGTAGATTGAATGTTGAGTATGTGGACACATGAACTAATGAATCAATTGAATGTTGAGCATGTAAGACAGATAAACTAGGGAATCGACTGACTGTTGACTATGGAGACAGATGAATGTTGAGTATGTATTTAATCAAGTATCAGAATACAGAGATTTAAAAAACATAATATAAATATATGATGAGCATAAAGAGCCTGATTTCCAACATAAAGTCATCCTAGGCATAGACAAGTGGGTTTTAATTTTCCCTGAGAACGTCTCAGCGATATTTGATTTCTGGCCATGTGTTCTCCAATATTTCTTTAGTCACCATCACTAAAACATCAGTTATCCTTGCCTTCAAAATTTCAACATCAAGAACTGGTGAACAGAACATTTTGTACTTAGTATAAGGCATAAAAAGTCAAGCAGTGAATGTGCTGGTCATGGTGTTGTACCAGCCCTGCCAGTCTGGTTTAGAAAGTCTGAATTCAAGAACTGACAGACAGCTAAACCCTAGTGTTGCGGCGCACCATCTTGTTGGAAAACTACCCGTATCTGAAACATTTCTAATTACTGTGCAACATAAATGTCCAACATGTCCAGTAGTAGTAAAGTAATGGTGGTGGATGGAATGGGAGAGCAGCCAACAGATAATGTTGCTTATGGTCACCATTCTATAAGGTAGGCAGATGATCTCAATGTAGGGACAATGGCTACGATCACTGACTAGTACAGTCACTGCCCGGAAGGAAAGCAATGATGAACTACCTTCTGGAAATATGCCAAGAAACTCAAACAACAACAGGGAAGGTCAGATAGAAAAAAATATCTGTCCCCCGGGCCAGATAGATCTAATTTTAGCACTTGGGAAGAGTGTGAGACAGAGGTCAGTACTAGTAATTATGATGACGGACAAAATCCTGACAATGTTACTAAGGAAAACCCCTACATCAAACTAAAAAGAAAAATAAGAGTAGAAACATGGAATGTAAGAAGTATGTATGAGAGGAAGTATCAAATAATAAGTGATGAGATGAAAAAAATGGGGATACACATTTTGGGAATCTGCAAACATCGATGGAAAGGATCAGGACACTTCAAGAGTGAGAATGATAGTATCTTTATAAACTTTGGTGGAGAATTAGGAAAGAATGGAGTGGCTTTTTACTTGGACAACATCAAAAGCATTACTAGGTTACAATCCAGTAAATGATAGAATCCTCATAATCAGACTTAAGGGCACTGCTAGAAATGTAACAATATTCAGATATATGCACCTACATCAGCAGCAGAAGAAGAGGAAGTGGAAGACTTATAACACACTACAAATGATGATAGACTTGGTATGGAAAAATGGTATTATATTAATAATGGGGGATTTTAATGTAAAGATTGGTACAGAAAGAGCAGAAGATGAAGGATATATTTTCTTTTAACGTCTTATTACGAAGGATATGTTGTGGGGAAATTTAGCATAGGTCATAGAATTGAGGCATGTGACAATCTAATGGTGTTTTGCATGGAAAATGAGCTAGTAATTACTAACACACTTTTTAAACAACATTCAAGAAGACTTTACACATGGACATCACCTGATGGGAAAACCAAGAATTAAATAGATTACATTTTAGTGCAAAAAAGATGGAGATCAAGTATAACATCAGCAAAAACTTTACCAGGTGCTGATTGTGACATGGACCATGAGTTATTAATAGCAGACATGAAGATAAAGATAAAAAAGACAGTTACGGGGACAAGGCCACACCGCTTTAATCTGACAAAAATACCAGAACAATACAGTATAGAAGGAACCATTTTGAAATCCTGATGGCTGTACAAGAGGAGATGACACTAAATGAATTGACTATGCAGGCCAGAGATATCTTAATAACAACAGCTAAAGACATGATTCCAGTAAAGAAAACACAAAAGAATGGATGGATTATAGCAGGCACACTAGAACTAATAAAACAACATGGAGAAATGGAGAAATTTCACGCAATGGAAAGTGACAAACAACAACAAAGAGGAACATAAATCTTTAACAAAAGAAGAACGAAGAAACATAAGAAAAGACAAAAAAACAATACATACAAGATTGTTGTTAAAGAATAGGAGGACATCAGAAGTGTGGAAGAGATAGTGAAATGTTTAAAGAAATGAAGACATTGACAAGAAATGTCACACCTAAGCTAAATGTAATTTGTGATGAAATGGGGAATACCTTGACAGAGACAGAGGAAATTCTAGAAAGATGGAAGGAATATTGCAGAGGAATGTATGAAACAACTGACTGTGAAAGCAGAAATCAACAGTGTGAATTGTTATTGGAGCAGAAATAACCCAAACCAACAATAGAATAAGTTTTATGGGCAATAAAGAATCTGAAAAATAGTAAATCACCAGGATGTGTTGAGCTGAATTTATTAAAGCAGGAGGAAAAGAATGTGCAACAATCTGTCATGAACTATGTAAAAAGATATGGCATTCAGGTATTTGGCCAAAAGAATGGAAAAGAACTGTATTCATACCACTGCCAAAAAAAGGGTAACCTGAAGTTATGCACAAAATACAGAACTTTTGCCCTAATTAGCCATCCCAGTAAAATTCTGTTAAAAATCATAATGAGTAGACTTCGTAAGAAAATAAAAGAAGTCATTATGATCCAAGCTGGTTTCAGTCAAGGAAGAGGATCAAGAAATCATATATTCAATAAACAATTAATAATAGAGAAATGCAGAGAGTTTAATGTGAATCTATATTTATCTTTTATAGACTACTCAAAGGCATTTGATTGTGTACAACACCAGAAACTTTGGGAAATAATAGAAACACATTTGATACAATTAACATCACTGCTGTATCTAGACCAACAAGCAGCAGTAAGAACAAATGGTGAAACAACAACTTGGTTTGACATAAAACAAGGGGTCCATCAGGGGTGCATATTGTCACCTTACTTATTTAACTTGTATACTGAAAATATAATGAGGAATGTTAGAGAAGATGTAGACAAAGAATATTACGATGCCTTAACAATTGGAGATTATGAAATACCAGAGATTAGATATGCTGATGACACAGTATTACTGTCCACAACACAAACAGGATTTGAAAAACTAATTATGTCAGTCCATAAAACAGGGAAGATCAAAACTTCTATCTTAGTGTGAAGAAAACTAAATCGATGACAACTGACAAAACAAATAAGACAGCTGATATATGTATCAATGCAGAAAAATTGGAAGAAGTAGAGAGTTTTGAATATCTTGGGTTACTACTAACTAATAATGGAGATACAATGAGGGAAATTAAAAGGATGACATCTATCGCTCTTCAGAAAGTAAAACAATTAAAGAATCTGTGGAGAGGAACAGATAGAACTACAAAAATAAGATTTTTAAGGGCATGCATCTTTCCCATCACAACATATGCCTGTGAGACCTGGACATTTAACAAAACAGCAGAGAAACACATAAATGCCTTTGAATGTAAATGCTACAGAAGAGTTCTTCAAATATCATGGACATGAAAATGAACAGATATATCCAAACTATTCAAGTGCTATGCTGTGTGGCACAGGCAATCATTTCTCTTAACAATTCCTTGTCTTTAAATTTGATTATGAGATCCACCAGTGACTTTCTTCTTAGCCACACTGACAGCCCATCCAGTAATTTCTCTCTCTGTCTTCCTCTGTCTCTTCTTCCTTCAATTTTTGCAGTTGCCACAATGTGTTCCAATTTTCCTCTTCTCAGGAAATGTCCTGTAAATCTCACTTGTCTGCCTCTGATCTTTGTTATAATTTGCTTTTTAACTCCAGCCTTTCTTAAGACTTCTTCATTGGTTTTCTTGATTGTCCTTGGTACCTTCAACATCCTTCTTATAAACCACATCTCCATGGCCTCCTTTACTCACTGTACTCTCTTATTCATAGAACCATAAAACAAAATTGGCTCTATGTAACATTTAAGTACTTAGAATCTTGTTTCCATTGGTACAGATATGTTGCACAAGATGTTTCTCATTGTCTTGAGTGCTGACTTGACCTGAGCACATCTGCTTTTTATTTCATTGTGACATTTCCCATCAGTTGTTATAATCATTCCTAAGTATTTGAATCTATCAACTTGTTTCAGATTTGTGCCATTGATGGTAATGCTACATTTTGGTGGTATTCTTTTCTTTTAAATCCATACTACAAGAACTTAATATTGAAGAAGGCTGGCTAGTAAAGAGGATTAAAGAGAGAAAACTTAAGTATTTTGGACACATTAAACGTCATGATAATTTAGAGAAGACTGTATTGGAAGGGTACATAATGGGAAAAAGAAAAAGAGGAAGACCAAGGTGAAGATGGCTGCAGGACATCATTGATGATCTGCAAATGGATGCATCAGCAGCAGGCCATCTTTCTCACAACCGAGAGGCCTACAGGAGAGCTGTTAGGGAGGGAAAGTTCTGCAAAGGCCATGCAAAAGATTGAATGAATGTCCAGGTAAATGTTTACTAAAATGATGGATTCTGTAAAATAAATAAATAAATAAATTTGTTGTGAAATAGACTGCACCAAAAATTCAGTTTTGTTCTGGCCCTCTCCTTCTCTAATACAACACGTGGGGTCTTTGAACCCAAAATACTGACATTGTGTCTGTATCCTTCCCCGAGGTATGAAAGGTAACCTTATCAGAAAAAAAGAAAATTTACAAATTTGTTTCATGATACCACAAACATTAGCCTTTTTTTCTTCAGATATGTTACTTTGGCCACGTAATACCACAACATTCATGTTTCTGTCTAGCATAGTTTTCAAAATATAATTTTTTTCCTGAAATCAGGGAATCACTTTATGATAACCTGATGACAGATGCCACACAGGCAGGTAGATAAACAGGTAATTGTTTGACTAATTAGTGCATAGACTGACGGATAAGTAATATGTTCCATGGATTGTTAAGTGGATGAATGGGTAAATCAGTCAGACATTGAGAATTTGTCTGGTATAATTTTCATATCTTACTTTTTCTCCATCTATGCCCAGTACTTTCCCATCTATGCCCACTACTTTCCCATCTATGCCCAGTACTTTCCCATCTATACATAGACTTTCCTATCTGTACCTGCAGTCATTTATCTTGAATACGAATTAAGAAATACCATTTAAAACATTTTTCTCTGAGTCTTATCACAAAGAAAAAGACAGACACACCAGCGATAACATCTGCCATCCAAGGTTTATAAGTTAGGATGCCTGGACTGGTTTGACGCTCAGTTTACTAATCTGGTGGTGGTGGATTCAGGTCCTATCAGTAGGATTTTTTCTAATACACAACAGAAAGGCCCCTAAGTCCACCAGCTGTCTAAAAATCTGGGGATATAAATGAGGGTTGGTGTGATACTGACAACATCACACTTGCGTGTGCTGATGGTCTAACAATGTATCCACAGTACGCCTTATCGGCATGAAAACAGAGATTTTACCTTTTACCCATATCATGTATGATACCATGTATATGATACTATGCCAGTGATACAATATATATATAATAGCACATTTATGAGATTATATATATGGTACTGTATATATGAGACTTAGTACATGGCACTCAGTGTGAAAAAAAATAATCTGCTAAAAGCATTTCTCCTTGAAAGGACAACTTTACAGTTACCAACACTAGCGATGATCAGCTGAAATGTTTCCAATAATGTACTGAAAAATATACCACTCACAAAATTGTTTCCCATAAACCAGTTAGCACATTCTATGTTTTGCATAAACCATTAAAAAGATTCTATGTTTTTCATAAACCACTCAGACATTTTTATCAGAAACAACTAAATGCAGTATATTTTTCTCGTAAATCACTGGCATATTTTTCTTATATATAAATTACTTAGCACATTATATTATTGTCATAAACCACTAAACATATTATATTTTTCTCATAAACCACTTAGTACTTTATATTTTTCTTCTAAACTACTTAGCACATTGTATTTTTGTCAGAAACCACTAAGCATTTTATAATTTTTGCATATATTACTCAACACATTCTGTTTATCTCACAAAGCACATTCTGTTTATCTCACAAAACACTAAACACATTATGTTTATCTCACAAAGCACATTCTGTTTATCTCACACAACATTAAACACTTTCTGTTTATCTCACAAACCCCCATAAGAACATTCTGTTTATCTCACTAACCCCTAAAAACATTCTGTATCTCACAACCCCCCCCCTCCCACCCCAAAAAACATTCTGTTTATCTCACAAACCCTAAGAACATTCTTTTCATCTCATAAACCCCTAAGAACATTCTGTTTATCTCACAAAACCCTAAGAGCATTCTGTTTATCTCACAAACTACTGAGCACAGTCTGTTTATTCACAAACCACTAAACACATGTTATTTACCTCACAAACCACTAAATACATGTTATTTACCTCACAAACCACTAAACACATTCTATTTCACATATCAATAAACACATTCTATTTAACTCACAAACCACAAAGCTCATTCTGTTTATCTCATGCACTTTGATGAGAGAACATAATAATTAAAATATTAAAATAGCCAAATGCTGATTGTGGTCTGAAATTGACTGCATTCAAATACCTACTATATTTCCACATCCACTGAATTCCAATACTGACTACATTGAAATATCTGTTACATTACAGTGCTTACTACATTTACGTCTTGAGCAATACTTAGTTCATGAAAATGCTCACTGCATTTCAACACTTTTCATAGTCATGTACTGTGTGTATTGTCATAATTGTTCCATGAAAATTCAAATTGTGATTTAAGAGTAAATTTCCACAGAGACACAATAGTCAGGGTAGTACAACTGTCTGTAACGTCCAAATTCATCTGAACAATAAGCTAGACAGAACAGCTACCATTTACTGTTACAATGAGCACAACATTACATTAGACAGAATAACTATCATTCACTGTTATACTGAACACAACATTAACCCATGCAGACCACCTATCATTCACAGTCAAACTGAATACAGCATTAAACTAGACAGAACATCTATCATTCACTGTTATACTGAACACAATATTAACTCATGCAGAACAACTATCATTCACTGGCAAACTGAACACAACATTATGTTAGAGCAACTATTATCCACTGTCAAACTGAATACAACATTATGTTAGAGCAACTATTATCCATTGTCAAATTGAACACAACATTATGTTAGAGCAACTATTATCCACTGTCAAACTGAACACAACATTTCACTATACAGAACAACTATTATATGCAGTCAAACTTATTTGAATGGATGGCGTCTGCTGCTCAGATGCTTTTGTCTTAACAGCCAAACAGAATCAGTAGTTCCAAAACAAAATAGCATTAAGTTGCTGTTATTGTGTGTAGGTAGCTATGAGCTTCAGATGGGTGGGGGTGAGTAGGGTGGGGTGGAAAGGGAAGGTAGGAGAGAGGGAATGTGGAAAAAATACATGACATAGATCTAATGTGATTATTTTGATATACGCTAATAATCTGCTCTGGATGATATACATCAATAATCTGCCTAGTTTGATATATAACAATAATCTATTGTGATTATTTGATATACAACAATAATGTGTTCTGGTTGTTTGATATACAACAATAATCAGCTCTGGTTGATATACAGCAATAATATGTTGTATTGTGTGATATAAAACATGCAAATCTGTACTCACTCTGAGAGATTTTTTTTTCATTCTGTAATAGATCAAGGGGTCAGCAACTCGCAGCTAATTGTGGTGTAATTATTAGGTATTTTACATAATTGAAATAGCTTTTATACATTGTTTTATGTTTTATTATTAGTACTTTCATTAACTGTAGACTTAAATGTGACCTGATAACCACTCCCTGAAATAGCGGCATGGGGCTCCTTTGTAGAAAACATTTGTGGATTGCGCCGCTCCTATTTTTGTTTTAAAAAATGAAATGTACCTTTGGATTTTCATGCTTTTGAAAAAAAAAAAAAATTGGTGGCCACAGCCATAGATGGTAGTATCTTGCATCCTTTAGTCTTTGGGTGGAGACTCATTCGATAATCCTTCTTCTATGGGCAGAGACTCATTCACTAATCCTTCAGTCTATGGGCTGAGATTCATTCAATAATCCTTCAGTCCATGGGCGGAGGCCCATTTGATAATCTTTCAGTCTATGGGCAGAGACTCATTCAATAATCATTCAGTCTATGGGCAGAGACTCATTCAATAATCCTTTAGCCTATGGGCAGATACTCATTCAATAATCCTTCAGTCTGAACTGAGTGATTCATGCATTAATCATTCAGGTTTATTGGCAGTTGTTCATTCATTAATTCTTCAGTTAGAATTCGATTATTCATGCATTAATCATTCAGTCTAAATAAATGATATAGTGATTAGATGTTCTGTTTTTATTGGAACTGTCAGCTAGTAGTCCTATGGATCAGATGAAAAGCTAAAGGGCTCCAGATAATTTTAAATAAAGTATACAAACTGATTATAGAAGTTATCCTTTAAAAAAAAAAAAGAATTATACATATCTTCTTCTGAATTTAGCAGCTTTTCAATCCTTTGAAGCTCATTGCTGCAGATAAGACACATCTCCATTCCTCTCTGTTCTTGATCTTTTCTTTGCCAATTGTTGATTCCAAGAGTGCATATATCTTCTTCTAGGCTGTCTTGCCATTGTCTAGGTCTATTTCTTAGTCTGTCTCCTTTCATCACTTCTGTATAAGCCATCTTTCTTTGTCTACTCTTCTCTATTTTCTCTAAATGCTCAAGCCACCTCAGTCTGTTGTTTTTCATAATGACTGTTATAAGCAGAGAGTTAAAAAATGTGTAGATTTCTTTATTACTTCATATCTTCTATTGTTGTGTTACAGGGTCTCTTACCAGGCCATACATTCTTCTCAAGATTCTGTTCTCAAATGTTTGTATTTGATTTAGTTGTACTCCATATTTCTGACCCATAAAGTACACTTGGTCTAATCTGTGTCATATATGTGTTTAGTTTGGTGTTGTGGGATGAAAGTTTTCATTGTAACAATTGTCTAAGGATAGAATGTCTTAGTTCTAGCTTGTATTCTAGCCGTTATCTCATCTCTTTCAACAGAGATGCACTGTGGAAAATCCTAAGATGGCATGGCCTCCCCCATAAAATAGTTAATGTAATCAAAGCCCTATACGAGGGTTTTCAGTGCAAAGTTATCTGTGGAGAACATACCTCCAGCAGCTTTAGGGTACAAACAGGAGTGAAACAGGGATGTGTACTATCACCAACATTATTTATCTTGGCAGTAGACTGGTTAATGAAGGAGGCAACATCAGACAAATGCAGAGGATTACAATGGACCCTTGACACAGTGCTGGAAGACCTTGACTTTGCGGATGACATTTGTCTATTATCAAGCAGTCACAAAGATATGCGAGATAAAATAAACAAGCTAACTCAGAATGCAAACAACATAGGACTAAAGATAAACGTAGGAAAGACAAAGTTAATGAAGCAAAATGTGAACAACAGAAATGTACTCAGAGTAGATAACAAGTTAGTGGAGGAGGTCAACGAATTTGTATACCTTGGCAGCAGAGTAGTAGAAAATGGAGACAGCACAGAGGACATCAACAGCAGACTTACTAGAGCAAACCAGGCTTTTGCAATGCTGCAGACTATATGGAAATAAAAAAACTAAGCATAAATATGAAAATCAGGATATTTAAGAGTAATGTTCTAAATGTACTACTCTATGGAAGTGAATGCTGGAAAATCACCAAAACCATAGAAAACAAGTTAAATTCTTTCCAGACTAAATGTTTACGAAGAATTAGGAAAATATTTTGGCCAAACACCATAAGAAATAACATCTTATTAGCAGAAATGCAGATGAAACCACTGACAACAATTATTGAGGAAAGACGCTGGCGATGGTTGGGACATGTGCTCTGAATGACTGACAACTCACTACCAAAAATAGCACTAAGATGGACACCACAGGGGAACAGAAGTAAGGGTAGACCAAAAGAGACATGGAGAAGAACAACAGAAAGGATGTTGAGCAATAGAGGGCTCACCTGGGCAAGAGCAGAAAAAAAGGCGAAGGACAGGCATTTGTGGAAAACCCTTGCGGAAGCCCCATGTGCCCTGGGCACTTAAGGTTCAGAGAGAGAGAGAGAGATCTCATCTCTTACAGTGTTGGAGTTGTTGAATATGTATTATAATTATATTCAACAAAATGAGTAACTGACGAGACATAGAATGTTTTGTCATATTTCATTAAAAATAATAGCAACGGTTTGATTTAATAATAGAAAAAAAAGTGATTTTGTGATAAAATCAATTGGAGAGCAGCAAATTAAGCATAACTGAATGCTGTTCACATACACACACTGTCACTGCATGGCCAACACTGGCTCCGGTGGAAGCCTGACATTTATGTTTCACAAAGTCAGCCAAGTGAGGAAAGGGCAGGAATATTTCCAGCTCCTAAATTTTTGACAGAACTACAACAATAAGATTTTTAAAGGCATGCATCTTTCCCTTCGCAACATATGCCTGTAAGACCTGGACATTTAACAAAACAGCAGAGAAACACATAAATGCCTTTAGATGTTACAAAAAAGTTTTCAAATATCATGGACACATAAAAAGAACAAATATATCCACATTACAAGAACTTAATATTGAAGAAGGTTAGCTAGTAAAGAGGATTAAACAAAGAAAACTTAAATATTTTGGACACATTAAACATCATGAGAATTTAGAGAAGACCATCTTGGAAGGGTACATAATGGGAAAAATATAGAGAGGAAGACCAAGGAGCAGATGTCTGCCAGACATCATTGATAATCTGCATATGGACGCATGAACAGCAGGACATCTTGCTTACATTTGAGAGACCTACAGGAGTGCTGTTAGCGAGGGAAAGTTCCACAAGGGACATGCACATGTCTGACTGATTCCTAAAATAAAATTCACAGTGTGGTTGCAAGAACTAATATCTTTCATCAAATCATAGGATTTCAGTGACTCAACTCAAATGTGAAAATCATTTACCAGCGACATATCTGGGCATGTTTGCAACACTTATAATGTCCTGACTTTTCCCAAAACTCTTGTTTTCATGTTCTTGCTTTAATTACAGAAGGCATTATCTTTTCCTTTTGTCGACAAGTCATAGAAATTGCTCTTATATGATCAGTTTGTACGTCTCCAGTATAGACAGAATGTAATACTCTAATATCTCTTGCGAACTTTGAAGAATCTATAATAATAAACACATTTATTGTCTCAGTATCTCAGCATTTCACAAAATTCAAAACAAGCAAGTTCATTCATTCTTTCATTCATTTGCATGTCCTTTGCGGAACTTTGCCTCCCTAGCAGCACTCAGATGGCCTGCTGCTGATGCATCCACTTGCAGATCCTCAATGATGTCCTGCAGCCATCTTTGCCTTGGTCTTCCTCTCTTTCTTTTTCCCATTAGTAGTGATCCAAGATATTCAAAACTCTCCACTTCTTCCAGTTTTTCCTCATTGATACATATTTCAACTGCCTTGTTTGTTTTGTCAGTTGTCATCAATTTAGTTTTCTTCGCATTAAGATAGAGGTTTTGCACTTTGCTGTTCTTTCGGAATGACATAATTAGTTTTTCCATTCCCCTTTGTATTGTGGACAGTAATACTGTGTCATCAGCATATCTAATCTCTGGTATTTCATTATCTTCAACTGTTATGGCATTGTAATATTCTTTGTCTACATTTTCTTTAACATTCCTCATTATATTTTCAGTATACAAGTTAAATAAGTAAGGTGACAATATGCACCCCTGACGGACCCCTTGTTTTATGTGAAACCAAGTTGCTGTTTCACCATTTATTCTTACATCTGCTTGTTGGTCTAGATACAGTAGTGATGTTAATTGTATCAAATGTGTTGGAAATCCCATTTTTTCCCAGTTTCTGGTGTTGTACACAACCAAATGCCTTTGAGTAGTCCATATGTAGATTCACATTAAACTCTCTGCATTTCTCTATTATTAATCTTATATTGAATATATAACCTCTTGATTCTCTTCCTTGCCTGAAACCAGCTTGGACCATAATGACTTCTTCTTCTATTTAACGAGCAAGCACGTTCGCATATTTTCAGTACGTCTATACTTTCACATATTTTCAGTACGTCTATACTTTCACATATTTTCAGTACGTCTATACTTTCACATATTTTCAGTACATATATACTTTTGCATATTTTCAGTACGTCTATACTTTCATATATTGTTTTTGCATATGCAGTTTTTCAAAATGCACTTTGTAATTTGGGAGATGTACAAGCTTAAGCGAATGGTTACATTTTTCATAAGGGGAGGCCGTCAGTTTGTGGTGTTGTACACAATCAAATGCCTTTGAATAGTCTATGAAAGATAAATACAGATTCACATTAAATTCTCTATTATTTATCCTATATTGAATATAAGATCTCTTTAGCTAAAACCATTCATTCATTCATTTGCATGTCCCTTGCGGAACTTTGCTTCCCAAACAGCACTCCTGTAGGCCTCTCGGTTGTGAGAAAGATGGCCTGCTGCTGCGGCATCCATTTGCAGATCGTCAACGATGTCTTGCAGCCATCTTCATTTTGGTCTTCCTCTTTTTCTTTTTCCCATTATGTATCCTTCCAATACGGTCTTCTCTAAATTATCATGACGTTTAATGTGTCCAAAATATTTAAGTTTTCTCTCTTTAATCCTCTTTACTAGCCAGCCTTTATCAACATTAAGTTCTTGTAGTATAGATATATTTGTTCTTTTTTTTTGTCCACGATATTTGGAGAACTCTTCTGTAGCATTTACATTCAAAAGCGTTTATGTGTTTCTCAGCTGTTTTGTTAAGTGTCCAGGTCTCACAGGCATATGTTGCGATGGGAAAGATGCATGCCCTTAAAAATCTTATTTTTGTAGTTCTGTCTGCTCCTCTCCACAGATTCTTTATTTGTTTTACTTTTTGAAGAGCAATAGATGTCATCCTTTTAATTTCCCTCATTGTATCTCCATTATTAGTTAGTAGTGATCCAAGATATTCAAAACTCTCCACTTCTTCCAATTTTTCCTCATTGATATATATTTCAGCTGCCTTGTTTCTTTTGTCAGTTGTCATCAATTTAGTTTTCTTTGCATTAAGATAGAGGTTCTGCTCTTTGCTGTTCTTACGGACTGACATAATTAGTTTTTCCATTCCTCTTTGTGTTGTGGACAGTAACACTGTGTCATCAGCATATCTAATCTCTGGTATTTCATAATCTCCAATTGTTAAGGCATCGTAATATTCTTTGTCTACATCTTCTCTAACATTCCTCATTATATTTTCAGTGTACAAGTTAAATAAGTAAGGTGACAATATGCACCCCTGATGGACCCCTTGTTTTATGTCAAACCAAGTTGTTGTTTCACTATTTATTCTTACTGCTGCTTGTTGGTCTAGATACAGCAGTGATGTTAGTTGTGTCAAATGTGTTGGAAATCTCATTTTTTCCATTATTTCCCAAAGTTTCTGGTGTTGTACACAATCAAATGCCTTTGAGTAGTCTATAAAGGATATTTTAGACTGTCTAAAACCAGCTTGGACAATATTGACTTCTTCTATTTTCTTACAAAGTCTACCCATTATGATTTTTAATAGAATTTTACTGGCATGACTAATCAGGGCAACGGTTCTGTAGTATGAGCATAATTTCAAGTTACCCTTTTTTGGCAGTGATATGAATGTAGTTCTTTTCCATTCTTTTGGCCAGATGCCTGAATGCCATATCTTTTTACATAGTGCATGACAGATTGTTGCACATTCCTTTCCTCCTGCTTTAATAAGTATTTTAGGAATACCCATCATAGATGGTTAACAAAAAAGCTGCAGGTGAAGATGAAATAACACCCAAAATGCTAAAAGCTATCAATAGTGACAACATGAGACAACTACAGAGAATATTGAACAAGATTTTGAAAGAAGAAAAGGTCCCTTCCAAATGGAAAAAAAGGAATCATTGTTGAAATACCACAAAAGAGGCAACTTTAGTAACTGTAACAATTGGAGAGGAGTAACCTTAATATCAGTTGTGTCAAAAGTATTTTACAATGTCATTTTGAATAGACTTAAAGATATAGTGGATACTGCAATGAGAGAAGAACAAGCAGGATTTAGAAAAGGGAGAAGCTGTCTCGACCAGATCTTTACTCTAAGAATAATACTTGAAGAACATATTGAAAAGCAGAAACCATTAATACTGAACTTCATAGACTTTAAAAAGGCATTTGATAGCATACACAGAAATTCATTATGGAGAATTTTAAGTCTATATGGAATACCATCTAAAATTGTCAACATCATTAAGGACTTCTACACAGTCAAGACAGAAGAAGGGATAAGTGAATGGTTCCAGATTGAAACAGGTGTGAAACAAGGATGTATACTGTCTCCTTTACTTTTTGGAATTACAGTAGACTTCATAATGAAAAAATGCTGCACAGGTAACACAGGTATTGACTGGGTACATGGGACCCAGCTAGAAGATCTTGATTTTGCTGATGACACAACTCTTATCAGTAACAATGTGAATTCCATGCAAGAAAAAAACAGATAGTCTGTCTTCACTGACTAGCAAAATAGGACTTGAAATTAACAAAGACGAAACAAAAATAATAAAAATTCCCCTTAATTAAAATGGAAAAATACACCTAGAATGGACAGATATTGAAGAAGTCAATCAATTTGCATACCTTGGCAGTTACATAGAGCAGTATGGTGTCACCAGAAAGGAAGTTAGAATCAGATTTGCAAAAGCAGCATCGATCTTCAAGAATCTTGAGAACATATGGAATTCAAAAGTTATAAGCACAAAAATCAAGTTAAGACTAATCAATTCAAATATAATATCCACCATCATTTATGCATGCGAAAGCTGGAAAAAAACTAAAGAAAGAGACAAGAAATTAGACTCTTTTGAAAACAAATGCCTAAGGAAAATACTCAGCATCAAGTAGAACGAATTCAAGAACAATGCAGAGATAAGACAGATGACTGAACAACAGCCAGTCTCATGGGTGATCAGGAGAACGAGATGGAAATATGTTGGTCACTTGATGAGAAGAAATGATCAGAGAATCCCAAAACAAGCTATCAAGTGGAACAGAAAAGGCCAAAGAAAAAGAGGCAGACCGCGTGAAACTCTGAAGAGGACGTTGTTAAGAGAGGCCAAATTAACAGGCATAAAATCCCTTGATGAGGCTGAAAGACTCGCCGAAGACAGGAAAAATTGTTACTTTGTGAGCCCTATGTTACGTTTTTTTATCTTCCAGACTAAATGTTTACGTAGAATTAAAAAAATATTTTGGCCAAACACCATAAGAAATAACATTTTATTGGCAGAAATGCAGATGAAACCACTGACAACAATTATTGAGGAAAGACGCTGGCGATGGTTGGGACATGTGCTCCGAATGACAGACAACTCACTACCAAAAATAGCACTAAGATGAACACCACAGGGGAGCAGAAGTAAGGGTAGACCAAAAGAGACATGGAGAAGAACAACAGAAAGGATGTTGAGCAATAGAGGGCTCACCTGGGCAAGAGCAGAAAAAAAGGCGAAAGACAGGCATTTGTGGAAAACCCTTGCGGAAGCCCCATGTGCCCTGGGCACTTAAGGTTCAGAGAGAGAGAGAGAGATGTTACGTTTAATGGCATGAGAAGGATATAAGATATAAGATAAGATCATAGATGTATTTTTGACTATTTTCTTAAATGAATATATTTCTGCATGATGAAAGGAACTATACGGTCATAATTAATAAAAAAAAAATACATGTCCATTTTACAGTAAATGTATGTCAATAAACATCTATAAGTTTATAAATAACAAGCCAATCATTTTCACTCATCCAAAAGAAATATAGCATAGATCTATTTGTGTACAGACCATCTGCTCAGTGAAGATGTTACATGTCTGATAGTAGACCATCTGTCGCATGTAGATATTACATGTCTGATTCTAAACTATTTACTGCATGAAGATATTACAAATCTGATACTAGACCATCTGCCACATGAAGATATTATATGTCTGATACTAGACCATCTGCCATATGAAGATTGTCTGATACTAGACCATCTGCCGAATGAAGATATTGGATGCCTGATACTAGACCATATGCCAGATGAAGATATTACATCATCTGATATTAGACCATCAGCCGTATGAAGATTGTCTGATACTAGACCATCTGCCACATGAAGATATTGCATGACTGATACTAGACCATCTGCTGCATGAAGATCTTACATGTCTGATACTAGATCATCTACCGCACGAAGATATTACTTATTTGATACTAGACCATCAGCCTCAAGATATTGCATGTCTGATTCTAGACCATCAGCCGCATGAAGATTATGTGATACTAGACCATCAGCCACATGAAGATATTAGATGCATAATACTAGACCATCTGCCTCATAAAGATATTAGATGTCTGATACTAGACCATCTGCCGCATGAAGATATTAGATGTCTGATATTAAACCATCTGCCACATGAAGATATTAGGTGTCTGACCTAAACCATCTACTCAATAAAGATAATGTTAATGTTGGACCAAGATAACAACAAATATGAAATTAACTTGTGTTATTAATTTCTGTCAGGCTGTGACTCTATGAATTTTCTGTGTATGTCCTATTTTATTTTTTCAGGAGTCTGATAAACTATCTTTTCATCTTGTAGTTTAAACTCAATGATTCATCCCTATATCTGTCATTATAAAATTGGTGATTTTTCTTTTGTGTTCTTTGTATCTATAGTAAGATATTTCTCAACACACCTTTTTGTCTTCACTCCATGATTCCTCCTTGCATCTTTCCATCCTCATTTGAAGAATCCTCTTTGCATCTTTTCGTCTATAGTAAAAAATTGCCTCCATGCATCATTCTGTCTTTTGTCGATGATTCCTTCCTGCATCATTCAATTTAAAATCAAGTATTATTCCTTTCATCTTTTAGTTCAGAGTCTGCATCATTCAACTTAAAATCAAGTATTAATCCATTCATCTTTTAGTTCAGAGTCTGCATCATTCAACATAAAATCAAGTATTAATCCTTTCATCTTTTAGTTCAGAGGTGTTGAAACCATAGCGCTTCTGACCCCTACTTGTTGCTCGCGAAAGCTTCCACAAGATTTGTATAGATAAAAGGTAAAGGTAAAATCCCAGTTTACATGCCATTAAGGCATACTAAGAATGTAGTGTTAGATCTGCACTTCCAAGACCCTCTGCACATCAAAGTGTAATGTAATCAGTATCACGCCTGGCCACATTTACCTTTCCATCTTTCTCTGGTAACCATTGTTGAGGCTGGGTTAACACTGGGCCCTTTTAAAGATTTAAAAAATTATTTAAACAATTTTTTTTCAATTGTAAATTAAAAAAGCTGTGATTGGATCAACAGGAGGACCGATATCACATTTTGAAAAATAACAAGAAATAGATACTAGAAAAATTTACCGGCTAACATTACGTCACTCACCAGGAAAATTTATGTGCTAAATCTCTTGGTTTTTAAAATGTCATGAAAGTTATTACAGACATTGTGAATTTCATCCGACCAGGGGGTTTGAATCATCGATAATTTCAACATTTTCTACGGATGAAATGTGACACTGGTCATGGTGACTTTATATGCTTCTCTAGCGTGCAAATCTTAAAAAAGTGCTCAGAACAGTTTTTTTATTTAACTCTTCCTGTGCCATAGTCGCTATAGTGAGAATTTCCGGTTACTCCGTTGAATGCCATAGTCGATATAATGATAATTCAGTTGTTTAAAACATGATTCAAGTAAAATATGATTTTAATTTTCGCTCGCAAGTTATCTGCCCATGTCAGAATTACCCGGCATCCTTTTCGCTCGCGTCACTGGCTGGTAGCCATTTTTTCCTACGTTTCTCTTCAAATTTGAAAAATTTCGCGACACCCGCGCATTTTGCTTGGCACCAACGCGACAGCCGCGTTTTTTCCCGCGGGCACGGAAAGAGTTAAAAAAGTGCTCAGGACGGTTTTTTATTTAAAGATGCTATGTAAGGGTTTATAACAGCGAAGATGCTATATAAGGGTTTATAACAGAAACCACAGTGCCAGAGTCAATCCGAATTGGTTGGCCGACTCTGCCTCTCTTACAGACATACTTCTCACTTGAATGATTTACATTTGAAGTTTGAATCAAAAGATCAGTTTTTGCATATCAATTTTAATCATATAAAATCCTTTCAAATGAAACTAGAATTCATTTTTTACAAAAAATGGAAATTTCTGCAGAACAGTTTCTCAAATTGTGGTGACAATATCTCAGGTCCATATCCAGTACCTTGGACATGTAACTAACTAACTTCTCTGTGAATGTTATAGAGGCTCCAGGGTACATCCAAATGGAAATCAGTGACCTTCAGTGTGACCTATACCTGAAAATCAAATTTGATGAAGTGTCTCTTCTAGATTGTTGTCAAAAGTTTGTAGTAGAAAACGAAGAATTTGTCAATTTAAAAATGTGTATGTGATGAATCTTTTCACTTTTCAGAATGAAGCAAGTAGAGATGTGAACATATGTTTTTCAGAACAAAGCACAAGTCAAAAATAAAAACAAAAATTACGGGGTACCACTTCCAATTAGCTATCAGAGAAATAGTTCCTGACAGTGAATTATTAATAAAGAGTAGACAGGTTTCTCATTAAATGTTTTCTTTGGTATTGTATTGTGATGAAATTTGCTTATAAATGCAAGTTCTTTCTTTTAAACAATCAGGTGGGTTTACAATGGAGTAGTAGAAACAACTTTCAAGTGAAATATTTTCAAGTTGAAAATTCTCACATAAAATGCATGGAACAACACTGAAATTTTGAAGTGTTCTTACTTGACAAATTTATGGCAGAATAACCATTAGTGTAAGGGTCATAATCAAGTAAATACCAGCAGTACTTCCTCCTGAGTGTCTGTTTACAGCTCACATGAAATTAGAAAAAATTATCATGATAAATGATTTAGAAGTTTCCAGTAATTTAGTTTACTAGAGAAACTTAGTGCTCTACGAGATTCTGTACTGAAAATAGAGCACGGTTAAAATGAGTAGTAGAATTCATGCGACTGCTTATAGCGTGGGAGAACGTGAGAATCACAGGACAGTTGGGGTTGTGGCAAAGATTATAAAACCGATTTTTGAGAGTATGAGATAATATAGCCAGAGCATGAGTTAGAGCAATTCAGAGTATGAGTTAGGTCAGAGTCAAGTTAGTAGTCATGTGATAGTCAGTGTTTTGAGTTACTCCAATTATTTGGGGAGTTGCTTTGAGATGTAGTTATGTCAAAGAAATACTTGGAGTTATTCATTTTTGACCCTGTTATTATGTAGTTTGGGGATTTTTTCCTTTTTAGGACAAATACAAAGTTTGTTAGAATTCCAGTTAGATTGATGATATAGTTACAAGAGTGATGTTCATCACTGAAGGAATTGTGGTGTGGTATTTTTGGAAGTGAAGTTGTATTCATTGTGAATTGAATTGTAAACACGAGTCTCATATATGAGTTGGTATTTTTCCTTATTTGTTATACATGGCTCTGATACCACATGGCGAACTAGTTCTTGCCGGGAAGTTTTTCTTGTCATTGTACCCTATATTTCCTGCCTTGTGGCAGTGATGTTTATTCATCCTCACAAATTCACCCTTCATTCTATCCATTAATAAAAAATTATGTTGTCTGATGTAAAACTACACTACTAACTTATTTGGAACCATCACTCTTTGACAAGTTTATGTTGGAAAACTGTCAAGTTTAGTCAAGTTGTTGTGTCTTAATATTCTTCTGTGGAGTTGTGTGCCCGGGAGTTCTTGCTGAATTTTCTTAGTGTTTAGCAGAAGAAATTAGGTTGTCTATTTAGATCATACATTCTGATCTATTAGCACCAACAAGAATAAGAAATTCCTATAATGAAAATTGTACTCCACAAGAAGATTAATCAACAGTACCAGTAGTAATGTACACTAATTCACTACCTATTCAGGCATTGCAGCTTATAATACTTCTTTAAGTTTTCCACTAAGCTTTGCTTCTGAATCTGAGCCTAAAGACTGTTACACAAGACTTGCCTTTGTGTGGGCCCGCTTCGTGCACCAAATTTTCAAATTGGCCTGCGACTTCCAAAAGGTTGAACATCCCTATTTTTGTCTAAGTTGATGATTCCTCCTTGCATCTTTTAGTTTAAAATTGATGATTCTTATGTGCATCTTTTAGTCTGAAACTGACTATTAATCTTTGCATATTTTAGTCAAAATCAATTATTCTTCTTTGCATCTTTTAGTCTCAAATCAATGATTCATTTGTAATTTCCTCAGTGTCAGAGAAATATTTTCATCCCGCATTATTTATCCTGTCTATAACAGAAGTAAATGATAAACGTCTTAGCTTAAAGCTGAGTAATCCATGAATTAAAATACAGCCACATTTTCTTCTGTGAATGCATGGCCTTTGTTAGTACCAGTCTTGTCCTCCATGTATATTTTCTCCACAAATTAAGTTGTTTTTTTTTTTTTGCTGATAACTTTGGTTTACGCAAAATTAGAATATCAAGCGTTACAGATTGACAGTGAAAAAGTGAATTTAAATCAGTTCTTGAGATGGATTCAGTTTTCATTGAGACACTGAGACGAGGAGGGGAATTATATGCCTTGATGGATCTCATTTGAGCTTCGGTAGGAACTGAAGTTTTAATTTATAGAGTGAGTTGATCGCTACAAGCTCCAGTTATAAATGAACATCCTATAAAATAAAGGAGACAGTAAAATGATAGAGCACACTGTTGCATAGTTAGTGCACAGTAAAATGATAGAGCACACTGTTGTAAAGTTAGTGCACTGTTATATGGTTAGTGCACAGTGAAATGATAGAGGACATTGTCATATGGTTAGTGCACAGTAAAAAAAGATAGAGCACTCTGTTGTACGGTTAGTGCACAGTAAAATGATAGAGCACACTGTTGTATGGTTAACAGACAGTAAAATGATAGAGCACTCTGTTGTAAGGTTAGTGCACAGTAAAATGATAGACAACAATGTTATAGGGTTACTTAACAGTAAAATGATAGAGCACAGTGTTGTATGGTTAGCACACAGTAAAATGATAGAGAACAGTGCTGTGTTTTAAATGCACAGTAAAATGATAGAGCACAGGGCTGTATGGTTAGTGCACAGTAAAATGATAGAGCACAGTAGTGTATAGTTAGTGCAGAACAAAATTACAGAGCACAGTATTGCATGGTTACCAGTAAAATGATAGAGCACAGTGTTGTATGGTCAGTGCAAAGTGAAATGATAGAGCACTCTGTTGTAAGGTTAGTGCACAGTAAAATGATAGAGCACAGTGTTGTATGGTTAGTGCACAGTAAAATTATAGAGCACTGTGGTGTATGGTTAGTCCACAGTAAACTGATAAAGAACAGTCTTGTACAGTTAGTGGATAAAGCACATTGTCGTACGGTTAGTGTGGAGTAAAATAATAGAGCACAGTGTTGTATGGTTAGTGCACAGAAATATGATAGAGCACGCTGTTGTAAGGTTAATGGACAGTAAAATGATAGAGCACAATGTTATATGTTTGTATAGTTAGTGCACATTGAAGTGATAGAACACAGTGTTGCATGGTTAGTGCACAGTAATGTGATAGAGCACAATGGTGTATAGTTAGTGCAGAGTAAAATGACAGAGCACAGTGTTGTATAGTCAGTGCATAGTGAAATGGTAGAGCACAGTGTTGCATAGTTAGTGCTCTGTAATATGACAGAGCACAATGGTTTATGATTACTGCAAAGTAAAATAATAGAGCACAGAGTTGTATGGTTAGTGCACAGTAGAATGATAGAACATAGTGTTGTATAGTTAGTGCAGAGTAAAATGATTAAGCACAGTGTCATATAGTTAGTGCACAGTAAAATGATAGAGCACAGTGTTGTATAGTTAGTGCACAGTAGAATGATAGAGCACAGTGGTGTATAGTTAGTGCAGGATAACATGATAGAGCACACTGTTGCAAGATTAGTGCATATTAAAATTATAGAGCACAGTTTTGTATAGTTCGTGCACATTTAAGTGATAGAGCACAGTGTTGTATCATTAGTGGACAGTAAAATTATATAGCACAGTGTTGTATGGTTAGTTCACAGTAAAATGATAGAGCACAGGGCTGTATTTTTAGTGCACAGTAAAATGACAGAGCCCAGTGTTGTATGGTTCATTCAGAGTAGAATGATAGAGCACAGTGTCATATAGTAATAGCACAGTAAAATGATAGAGCATACTGTTGTATGGTTTGTGCAAAGTAAAATGATAGAGCATGATGTTGTACAGTTAATGAACAGTAAAATGATGCAGCACAGTGTTTTATGGTTATTGCACAGTAACATGATAAAGCACACTGTTGTAAGGTTAGCGCACAATGAAGTGATAGATCACAGTGTTGTATGGTTAGTGCACAGTAAAGTGATAGAGCACAATGGTGTATAGTGAGTGCAGAGCAATATGATAGTGCACAGTATTGTATAGCTAGTGCACAGTAAAATGACAGATCACAGTGTTATGTGGTTAGTGCACAGTGAAATGATAGAGCATTCTGTTGTAAGGTTAATGTACAGTAAAGTGATGGAGCACAGTGTTATACTATTAGTGCACAGTAAAATGATAGAGCACTCTGTTATAAGAGTAGTGCACAGTAAAAAGATAGAGCACTCTGTTGTATGGTTAGTGCATGGTAAAATGATAGGGCAGACTGTTGTATGATTAGTGCACAGTAAAATGATAGAACACATTGGTGTATGGTTAGTAACAGAAACGTTATATTGCACTCTGTTGTAAGGTTAGTGCACAGTAAAGAGATAGGGCACAATGTTGTATGGTTAGTGCAGAGTAAAATAATAAAGCTCAGTGTCAGATAGTTAGTGCACAATCACGTTATAGAGCACACTGTTGTATTGTTATTGCACAGTAAAATGATAGAGCACATTGTCATATGGTTATTGCACAGTAAAATGATAGAGCACAGTGTTGTATGGTTAGCGCACAGTAAATATGATAGAGCACACTATTATGTGGTTAGTGGACAGTAAAATGATAGAGCACAATGGTGTATGGTTAGTGCACAGTAAAATGATAGAGCATAATGGTGTATGGTTAGTAACAGTAACATTATAGAACAATCTGTTGTATGGTTAGTACACAGTAAAATGATATAACTCATTGGTGGATAGTTAGTGCATAGTCACATTATAGAGCACACTGTTGTATGGTTATTGTGCAGTAAAGTGAAAGAGCACAGTGTCATATGGTTAGTGCACAGTAAAATGATATAGCACATTGTTGTAAGGTTAGTGCACTATAAAATGATAGAGCACACTATTGTATGGTTAGTGGACAGTAAAATGATAAAGCACAATGGTGTATGGTTAGTGGAAAGTAAAATGAGCAAGCACTCTGTTGTATGGTTAGTGCACAGTAAAATGATAGAGCACAGTGTTGTTTGGTTAGTGCACATTAAAATTACAGAGCACTATATTATGTGATTAGTGCACAGTAAAATGATAGGGCATAATGTTGCATGGTTAGTGCACAGTAAAATGATAGAGCACTATGTTGTATGATTATTGCTCAGTAAACTTATAGAGCACAATGTTATATGGTTAGTGCTGTGATAGAGCACAATGATGTAAGTTTAGTGCACAGTAAAATGATAGAGCACAGTGTTGTATGGTTAGTGCAGTGATAGAGTGTGTATGGTCAACCTTCGAAAAATTCAAAGCCATTTTAGAAAAGGAAACAAAAACAAAAGATAATTTCTGACTCGAACCAGAGACTACAGTAGGACGAGCAACCGACTAAGCACCAAATTCTAAAATCAGTATGCATCTGTCATACTATCCTCTCTGCCATCTCGTATTTTAGCACGTAATGAAAGTGTAGGCTCGAAGACTTGACCAACGAAGTAACTGAAAGACTCGTATGTTATTTTGTGTATGTTTGTTTGTACGGATATTATAATGGTTGTATATGTGTTCCCGAGAGAAAAAAAAAAGAGGAACTATAAATAGTATCACGCTGCGAGGGCGGCGCCTTTGATCTGGTCACGTCTCCGGGTGGTGACGCCTGCGCAGAGTCAGATTCCCTGCAGTGCAGTTTCTTCAAGAAAAATGGAAAATGGTGCGGGATGCAGAGCGGGAAAAATGAACACAGGAAAAAAAAAAAAAGTCTTCATGATACACGGTTTTCTGAATTTCTTATAGTATGTGTCCTTACATTGTAAGGATTTCTTATCGTATCTTCCTTCGCCTCGCGATGTCGAGGAGGCCAGTAGACAGGGCTTCATGATTTACTTCATATAACAGGATATTTCAGGTTTGAAAATTCTGTCCGTTTTTTGTATTGAGCTACCCATAGCTGACCCAATGATATCAGGGTTGGCGACCCATAGCTGACCAAGAACTTGTCCTACCTGTCTGTTGGTAACCCCAGTAACAGGTCTAGCCTGGTTAACAGGGCAATGGTGCCATAGTCCCCATGGCGGTGGAGTCTACTAAAGTATTGAACACCCTCTGATTTTTAGAATCACTCAGTGACTGGAGTGTTTGCTGCCATGATCGGCTCCCAAGCCAACACGGTGTTGTCTCTCACCACTTTCACCACATCAGTTGCAAAGAACACTAGCTCACAGTTCCAGGGAGATTGGGGAGAATAAGAAGAAGAAGAGGATATTTAAAATTTCCGTCCTTTTTCTGTTTCCTTTTATCCCACGTACTGCCTGGGAGTAGTCGTTCGCGTGACGTGGCTAAACCATTTGACTTGTTCTTGGAAGTTGTGTTAGTCCAACTCTTATCTTGAAAGTGTCAGTTCTGAGTTTGACTCGTCTTGTTGCATTTAATATTTTCCCCAAACATTTAATTTCTGGCATGCTGATTTTAAAAAATAATTTGTAGCTGTTTAGTCTGTTTGACATAGATAACACAGATTTGGGATGTAAATTGTATCGCAGAGTTTTTTTTCCTTATATCACTTATGTATTTGTTTTTTCAGTGATGGATATCTGTCCTGTTATCTGATTTACTTTACTGCATCTGCTCTCAATTTCAGCATAAATGTTTTTCCTTAGAATGATACAGTACCTGCTAGACTTATTGTGTATCTCAAAGATTTGCATTTCAGGAATTTCGCTGCAGTTTCTTCTCTGGCAAAGGTCAGCACTGATTTTCATGTTGTGGTTTTTAAGTGTTCTATTGTAGATCTTCCTTTGATATGACCATGTTCTGTTGTAGATCTTCCTTTGATATGGCCATGTTCTGTTCTAGATCTTTCTTTGATATGGCCATGTTCTGCTGTAGATCTTCCTTTGATATGGGCATGTTCTGTTGTAGATCTTCCTTTGATAAGGCGATAGTGCTTAATCATCAGCAAAAAGACAAAAAATGGAGACCGTTCATGAGCAGTTTAATAGAGTGGTGTTCCAAGGTTAATGGCATTATTTCTGGAGTTGGGCTGTTAGACAGATCTAAGTGGAATGCTTATTGGCACTGGATTCTTCGGCGCGGTTGCCGATGTGTGTTATTAATTGCTAGGGAGACAGTACACAACTGTCCCTCACTCTGAATTCTTTTTTGAATGGTTCTGATTGTCTCTCATTTGTTCTCACTGTACATTGGCTATTTTCTTATATGTTCGTCCACAGGTTGATCAGACGTATATTATTTCGATCATGTCAGATTTTCTATAGTTTTTTGCGTGTTTATTCAATGGAAAGATATAATAAGAGCATGATACAACCTAAGACACGGAAGAATGAGAAAATAAAATGTTATGCACCCATGAACGATGCAAATGATGAGGTGAAAGAAGATTTCTATCACCAGTTACAACAATCATCAACAAAGTCCCTAAACACGGCATCCTAATTGATATGGGGGACTTCAACACTAAGGTAGGGAAAGATAACACTGACGTTGAAAAAGTAATGGAGAAAGAAGGAATTGGCATGGTAAATCAGATAGGAGAAAGACTAATTGAAATATGTCTAACAGAGGACATGGTCATTGGAGGCACAATATTTCCACACAAAGAGATATATAAAACAACATGGTTATCTCCAGATGATAGAACTAGAAACCAGATAGATCATTTTTTTATTAGAAAGCAATACAGAACATCCCTGATAGATGCAAGTGATCACAATCTTTGTATAGGGAAAGAAAACTAAAACTGAAAAGCCAACACAAGAAATCAATACACAGAAAGATAAACAGCTACAACCTACAAGAAGAGAATACTAACAGTAATTTCAAAAAGGAACTTGCCAGTCATTCCACAACACTCAGTGAAGTAGAGGAGATAGGTATAGATGAATTGTGGAATTCTTACAGCACAGCGCTGGACTGAGAAAACCAAATAGAAAACCATGGATATTAGAAAACACATGGTGTACATACATGAAAGAATATCAGCCAAATTAGACATCGATATAGACGGCAAAGACCTGAGGATTGTAAAACATCTATACTGGCAGCAAGAAACAGCAATTCAAGTTGAAATAGAACTGGAAAATATAAACCTATAAAACAAAGGGTGCGACAAGGATGTATACTATCTCAAGACCTTTTTTTCCCTCTGCACAGCGAGAATATTCTAAGAACGATCATTACATAACAAGGCATAAAAATTGGAGAATACAATATTAACAACCTTCGGTATGCTGACGACACAGTACTGATAGCTGAGAACCAACAAGACCTGCAAAGTCTCTTGAACAAAGTCGCCACAGAGAGTGAACAGAAAGGCCTTACTTTGAACATCAGAAAGACAGAGACTATGGTTATATCTAAGAAACAGAATCCACCAACATGCAGTATAAAATCAAACGGTGCAGAAATTCAAATACCTTGAAGCAGTAATAACTTCAGATGGGAAATGCAGAACAGAATAGGTCAAGCAAAGATTGCATTTCAGAGAATGAGAAACATATTATTCAACACATCCTTATCAATGAATGTTAGAAAACGAGTCCTAAAATGCAATATTGAACTTATCTTGTTATATGGAAGTGAATCATAGACAATAGGCAGGTCTTCACAAAAATCATTGGAAGCAGCAGAAATGTGGTTTATTAGAAGAATTTTGTGAATCCCCTGGACAGCAAAAATAACTAATGAAGAATGTATGAGAAGAGCTAGAGAGACAAAAACCTTGTCAAAAAGATAAGAGAGAGATATTGTACTTTCATAGGACATGCAATGAGAAGAGGGGGCATTGAAAATATTATAACAACAGGAAAAATAGAAGGAAGAAGATCAAGAGGAAGACTAAGAGAAATTATACTGGACAGTATGACGGGATGGTGTGAGAAGAGATCACCAACTGAGCTAATGGCATTCATGAAGGATCGTGTACTCTGGAGAAGCATAATAGCCAACGCCAGTCGGCACGGCACCTGATGATGATGATGAAACAGAAATAAGAGAATGGAAAGGATACAGTCCGGCTGAGTGCAGCATCAAGGCGAGGAAGCGAGGGAACTGGATATTCATTACCCGTAACCTTCATTCTGGGGAAGGCACATGATGGCGATTATGATAATGATGGTGTGGTTTGGAGGTATGATTTAGTAAGCTTGTGTCCATGGCTTTATTTTCTCCAACAACTGCAGTGTGGATATGTCTGCTGTTATATAGCTTTCTTAGCGTGAGAGACCTAGTTTATGCGCTCGTTCTCCTTTTTTTAAAAGTCTTGTAGAGTTTGTAGAGCCAGTTGGCACTGGTGGAGCATAGAAAACATGAGTTAGAGAATATAATGACTAGTACTTGGAGAACAAAGCTAAGTGAATAAATGATGACAGATGTGTGCAATGATGACTTACTAGGAGAAAGAGGTAAGTGAAGAGATGATGAGATGTGTGCAATGACGACTTTTGCTAGAACAAAGGTAAGTGAAGAGATGATGAGAGATATGTACAATAATGACTTTTACTAGGAGAACAAATGTAAGTGAAGATATGGTGAGATATGAGTACAATGATGATTTACTAGGAGAAAAAGGTAAGTGAAGAGATGATGAGATATGTGTGCAATTACGACTTTTACTAGAACAAAGGTAAGTGAAGAGATGATGAGAGATATGTATAATGATGACTTTTACTAGGAGAAAAAGGTAAATGAAGAGATGATGAGATATGTGTGCAATTACGACTTTTACTAGAACAAAGGTACGTGAAAAGATAATGAAAGATTTGTACAATGATGACGTTTACTAGGAGAACAAATGTAAGTGAAGGAATGATGAGCAATGATGACTGGTTCTAGTGGTGTATAGACAAATGTTAGTGAGAGAAGTGTAATGATAACTGGTTCTAGTGGAGTAGAGAAATTTGTGTAGTGATGACTGGTTCTAGTGGAGTAAATTTAAGTGAATGCATATGATATAGTTTAAAGAAAAAGTTCAAGGAGTATGACAGGAGTTGGGGAAGCAACAGTAAAATATAAAGATTCAAAATGTTTACAAAATATCTTTCCCAAGATCTAAGAAATAAGAAAGCAGCAGATAAATACGTAAGTAAACAGTAATCTCTGGTGATCCACCTTAAGTGAAAGTTGCGCATAGAAATATGCCTGGTCAAGCACTGACTGGTCGGGTAGGCACAGTGAACTATGAGTGTGGGGAAGATATCACATGGAAAGAAAGAGGACAGATACTTTCTAGGGTGCCAGATGACAAACGTCTCAGAGTGCCAGATGACAAGCGTCTCAGAGTGCCAGATGACAAGCATATCAGAGTGCCAGATGACAAGCGTATCAGAGTGCCAGATGACAAGTGTATCAGAGTGCCAGATAACAAGCGTATCAGAGTGCCAGATGACAAACGTCTAATGTTGTCATTTGACTGCGTGTAAACTGATAAACAGTTTTACAGTCCATGAAAATATCAAGAATATGTAATACCAGTTAACTGTATTAGTCTTAGCTGCTTTTTCCATGAAGTTGGTTTCTTCACCAAATGAAATGAAATGAAATCCTCTAGTTTCTTTTTCTCGCTCTTTACATTCATCTCTTTCCTGTCACTAGTTGAAATTCCTCATTCATTCTTTCATATCCCCTGGCCATATTTTTTCAGCTAAGTAGTTTTCTTTTATTTAGTTTCATTCAACATCGTACAATACAATTATTTTTGCATGTCTAGTTTTTAGTCAGTTTAGTACATTCTACTTACTATACAATATATTCCTTCTTTCACTCTTTGTTGTAATAGTATGAGATAGAAAGTGACGTTTTGTGCGATAATGTGAGATAGAAAGTGATGTTCTGTGTAATAGTGTGAGATAGAAAATGATATTCTTTGTGACAGTGTGTGATAGAAAGTGATGTTCTGTGTGATAGTATGAAATAGATAGTGACATTCTGTGTGATAACATGGGATAGAAAATGACGTTCTATGTAATAAAACACGAACAATCATAATCCGAGCACATTTAGAAGTGAGATAAAACACAAGACAAGAGAATTACTTGGATTCTGGTAGGACGAGCAGCCATTTAGTCACGAGAGAACAGTGCATTAATAAACTTCGCTATCTTGCACCCCCTCGGCCCCCCTCCCCCCCCCCCCCCAAATATGTTTGATAGCGCAGATATCAATGCCTGTCTTGTAGAAAATCGTGACAACCGGAAAAGGGACGAGGTCATGACATAGAAATTATGTCGCTTGTATTATAGTGTGAGACAAAGTGACATTGTATTATATCATGAGACAAAATGACATTGTATTATATTGTGAGACAAAATGCCATTGTATTATATCGTGAGACAAAATGACGTTGTATTGTAATATGAGACAAAATGACATTGTATTATAGTGGGAGACAAAATGACTTCGTAATATATCATATCACGAGACAAAATGACATTATATTGTAAATGAGATAAATTACATTATGTTATAGTGTGAGACAAAATGACAATGCATTATATTGTGAGACCAAATGACATTGTATTGTCATGTGAAACAAACTGAAGTTGTATGAGACAAAATAAAACTATTTGAAATATGAGGAACTTAATTTATTATTTAGTTCTGAGCTACAGTGGCTATAAAAGTGGAATTCTTTTGAATCTTCTTTCATCCTTTGTACTTTTTAGTTATTGCCTTTTCTTGAGAAATCTACTTAATGTGCGCATGTTGGCATGCGTTTCTGTTTGCACATATGTATATTAAACCATCTTATACTGTGGCCTGCTTTGTGACTGTAAAATACTTTGCTGACTTAGTTTCAGCCTGTTTATCATGCTGCCCTTTACATTGCCTGACAAATCCCCTCAGTGATATAAAGTATCTCGGGACGAAGGCCATGAAATTGTGCTAGTAATGCTGATAGATTGACCGGGAGACTTGTGGCACCCCAGAGAGCTCCATGCTGGGCAGACGTCTGTGATTGGCTGGCCTCAGCGGGGGTCCCGCCTGGTGGATTTTGATTGCATATTCAGCATGCGGGAGCTTTGGGAACTGCACACATTTTGACCCCGCCAGGTGTACTGGGGCTCCATTGCCAGAGTCTTAATTAGGTTGGCTGCACGCTTAGCTCCCCTGAGAGGATGGAAACTTTGCCAGAGAAAGAAACATTGATGGCTTGTTGGTAATGTAGAACTATTGAGGGAAAGACGGGGCTTAGCATACAGGGATCCTCAAATCCCCGGGGAATATCTTCCATTATGGACGAAAATGACTGCTTTAAAAAGGTTTCCTGTTTTAGACTTATAGAACTAAAACTAGGTTTACTGAGATGTTTGCAAGTCTGGTATACTGAAACAAATGAACAGATTATACATTCTTTTGTTGAGCTAATCATAAAACTTCAAGAGGGTGATACACTTATCTGTAGAATTTTACCAGCCATGTTACCATATTAGAAAATAAGGTGGAAGGAAAAAGAGCAAGCGCTAGACAGAGATGTAGATGGGAAGATACCATAGAGAACGGACAGGATACAACAAAGCTGAGTGCACTTATAAAGTGAGCGAGCTTTGAAACTGAAGATTCATTACCGCCAATATGATGATGATGATGATTATAATATGGCATATTCTGTAATAAAAACATGTCATGTTCTAAAAATATGTCACGTGATGAAAAATATCATTTAATTAAACAAAAAAGTATTTCACCCTGTACAAAATTGCAACCTTCTTCTTCCTCTTCTTCTTCTTCTTCGTTCGCTGCTACCACCAAGACCGCCCCGTGATCCTACTGAAATTACCCCTGTGGTCCTTGATAGGTCCCCTGATCCCCCTGTGGTCCCCGAAAGGACCACACGAAATCCACGAGAGGACCACAAGAGGTTCAGAGTATCGCAGGGCTTGAGCCTGTACTCTTGGTGGGTCTCAGAAGCGGGAATGCATGACACCTTGATTTTCATTGCACCAGTTTAATCTAGAGTTGGACTTTCTCACAGGAAAACCTCGACGTGTTTTAGATATATTAGTATATCAACGCTGGGTGAGAGGTGGTTGCCCATCCAGCCTAGAGTTGAACTTTCTCACCGGAAAACCTCGATGTGTTTTGGGATACATGTTTATCCCTGCCGGGTGAGAGATGGTTGCCCATATAGTCCAGCGTTGGACTTTCTCACCGGAAAACCTCAGAGTGATTAGGATACACATACATCCTAGCAGGGTGAAAGGTGGTTGCCTATCTAGACTGCAGAAGTCCAGTGTCTCCGACTTCAGTATTTTGTGGTCGTGGCCGCTACCCTTCCTAGTTGTGACCAGGACGGAGCTTTTGTTCAGGAGGATGAGTACTCGCCACTAGTAAGTTTCACCCCTGCATTGATCCTGTTTAGACATATTATCCCAGTATGTGCGTGTTTAGGACGTGAACGACCTCTAGAGCGGAGATACCGTGACTTGAGTAGCCATCAAGTGTCCAAAATTTGTAAGTTTTCTCTATTTAATCCTCTTTACCAGCCAGCCTTCTTCAATATTAAGTTCTTGTAGTATGGATATTTGTTCTAGTTTTGCGTCCATGATATTTGAAGAACTCTTCTGTAGCATTTACATTAAAGGCATTTATGTGTTTCTCAGCCGTTTTGTTAAGTGTCCAGGTCTCACAGGCATATGATGTGATTGGAAAAATGCATGCCCTTAAAAATCTTATTTTTGTAGTTCTGTCTGTTCCTCTCCACAGATTATTTAATTGTTTTACTTTCTGAAGACCGATAGATGTCCTCCCTCATTGTATCTCCATTATTAGTTAGCAGTCTTCTTCTTCTTCTTCGTTCGCTTCTACCACCAAAACCGCACTGTGATCCTACCGAATTTACGCTTGTGGTCCTCGTTAGGTCCAGTGGTCCCCGAAAAGACCACACGAGATCCACGAGAGGACCACAAGGGGTTCAGAGTTTCACAGGGCTTTAGCCTGTATTTGTCTTGGCGGGTCTCGGAAGCGGGATTGCGTGACACCGTGGTTTTCATTGCACCAGTTTAGTCTAGGGTTGGACTTTCTCACCGGAAGACCTCGACGTGTTTAGGATATCAGTGCATCCCCGTTGGGTGAGAGGCGGTAGTCTACCCAGGCCAGAGTTGGACCTTCTCACCGTAAAACCTCGACGTGTTTTGAGATACCCGTGTATCACCGCCGGGTGAGAGGTGGTTGCCCATCCAGTCCAGAGCTGGACTTTCTCACCGGAAAACCTCAGCGTGATTAGGATACGCAAACATCCCTGCCGGGTGAGAGGTGGTTGCCTATCTAGACTGCCCTGGTCCAGTGTCTCCGACTTCAGCATTTTGCGATCGTGGCCGCTACCCTTCCTAGCTGTGACCAGGATGGAGCTTTTGTCCAGGAGGACGAATCCTCGCCATAGTGACTTCCACCCCTGGGTTGAGCCGGTTTAGGCATTATCCCAGTATGGGCGTGTTTGGGACGAGACTGACCTCTAGAGCAGAGGTACTGTGACATGCATAGCCTTCAAGATTCACCCCTGGTGTGAGCCAGTTTAGGTAAAATTCACCAGTATGGGTGTATATCAGGCGTAACCGACCTCTAGAGCGGAGGTGGCGTGACATGTCTAGCCATCAAGTTCCACCCCTGGTGTGCGCCGGTTTAGGCATATTTCACCAGTGTAGGTGTATTTCGGACGTGGCCGGCCTCTAGAGCAGAGGTGTCGTGGTATAGCTCTCGTAGCGATACTACTGGACATACCGATTAAACTTCACTTTATCCTTTCCACCACCTTTTCCCATCGGCGCCGCACAACAACCTTTATTTCTTTTCCGCATTTCTTCCTTGACCGGGAGGAGCTTCACTCCACGCGCGGCATTTGAAGAGTCTCGCCAGCAGTGTCTTAACCTCTGGGACAAGCCGGTTCATGCATTTCACCCAATATGACTGCACTCAGGACGTGGCCGACCTCCAGACCAGAGGTGCCATGATTTGACTGTTTGCTTCGCTTTATCCTTTCTACCACCTTTTCCGCAGTGATGCTGCGCAGCAACCTCATTTGCACCTTTCTTCATTGGCCGGGAGGAGCACCGTTCCACGCACGGCAGCTGAAGATCTCGCCAACGGCGGATTAGTTAGCAGTGATCCAAGATATTCAAAACTCTCCACTTCTTCCAGTTTTTCCTCATTGTACATTTTCAGCTGCCTTGTTTGTTTTGTCAGTTGTCATCAAGTTAGATTTCTTTGCATTAAGATAGAGGTTGTTCTTCACTATTCTTATGGACTGACATAATTAGTTTTTCCATTCCTTTTTGTGTTGTGGACAGTAATACTGTGTCATCAGCATATCTAATCTCTGGTATTTCATAACCTCCAATTGTTATGGCATCGTAATATTCTTTGTCTACATCTTCTCTAACATTCCTCATTATATTTTCAGTATACAACTTAAATACATAAGGTGACAATATGCACCCCTGACGGAGCCCTTGTTTTATGTCAAACCAAGTTGTTGTTTCACCATTTAATTCTTACTGCTGCTTGTTGTTCTAGATACAGCAGTGATGTTAATTGTATCAAATGTGTTGGAAATCTCATTTTTTCCATTATTTCCCAAAGTTTCTGGTGTTGTACACAGTCAAATGCCTTTGCGTAGTCTATAAAGGCTAAATATAGATTCACATTAAACTCTCTGCATTTCTCTATTATTAATCTTATATTGAATATATGATCTCTAGATCCTCTTCCTTGCCTGAAACCAGCTTGGACCATATTGACTTCTTCTTCTATTTTCTTATGAAGTCTAACCATTATGATTTTTAACAGAATTTTACTGGCATGACTAATCAGGGCAACAGTTCTGTAGTTTGTGCATAATTTCAGGTTACCCTTTTTTGGTAATGGTATGAATATAGTTCTTTTCCATTCTTTTGGCCAAATACCTGAATGCCATATCTTTTTACATAGTGCATGATAGATTGTTGCACATTCCTTTCCTCCTGCTTTAATAAATTCAGCTGTTATCTCATCACATCCTGGTGATTTACCATTTTTCAGATTCTTTATTGCCCATAAAACTTCTTCTATTGTCGGTTCGGGTTCTTTCTCCTCCAGTAATAATTCACACTGTTGATTTCTGCTTTCACAGTCAGTTGTTTCATACATTCCTCTGCAATATTCCTTCCATATATCTACAATTTCCTCTGTCTCTGTCAAGGTATTCCCCATATTGTCACAAATTACATTTAGCTTAGGTGTAACATTTCTCATCAATGTCTTCATTTCTTTAAACATTTCACTATCTCTTCCACACTTCTGATGTTCTTCTATTCTTTCACAACAATCTTGTATGTATTGTTTTTGTCTTTTCTTGTTTCTTCACACTTTCTTTGTTAAAGATTTATATTTCTCTTTGTTGTTGTTTGTCACTTTCCATTGAGTCTTCATTTCTCTACATTGTTTTATCAGTTCTAGTGTGCCTGTTGTAATTCATACATTCTTTTGTGTTTTCTTTACTGGAACCATGTCTTTAGCTGTTGTTATTAAGATATCTCTGGCCTGTGTAGCCAAATCATCTGGTGTCATCTCTTCCTGTACAGCCATCAGGATTTTGAAGCGGTTCTTCACTTCTATATCGTGTTGTTCTGGTATTTTTGTAAGATCAAAGCGGAGTGGTCTTGATTCTACAACTGTCTTTTTTATCTTTATCTTCATGTCTGCTATTAATAACTCATGGTCCGTGTCACAATCAGCACCTGGTAAAGTTTTTGCTGATTTTATACTTGATCTCCACCTTATATGCACTAAAATGTTATCTATTTGATTCTTGGTTTTCCCATCCAGTGATATCCATGTGTAAAGTCTTCTTGGATGTTGTTTAAAAAGTGTGTTAGCAATCAATTGCTCATTTTCCATGCAAAAAGCAATTTCTATGCCTCATTTCTATGTCCTATGCTGAATTTTCCTACAACATGTCCTTGATCTTCTGTTCTTTCTGTACCAATTTTTGCATTAAAATCCCCCATTATTACATGGACATATGTTGGTCACTTGATGAGAAGAAATAATCAGAGAATCCCAAAACAAGCTATCAAGTGGAACACAACAGGCCGAAGAAAAAGGGGCAGACCGCGTGAAACTCTGAAGAGGACATTATTAAGAGAGGCCAAGTTAACAGGCATAAAATCCTTTGATCAGGTTGAAAGACTCGCCGAAGACAGGAAAAATTGGCGAACTACTTTGCGAGCCCTATGTGACGTTTAACGGCACGGGAAGGATATAAGATATATAAGATAAGATTATTAATACAATATCATTTTTCCGTACCTGGTCTGTCGTCATTTGCAATGTGTTATAAAAGTATTCTACTTCCTCTTCTTCTGCTGCTGATGTAGGTGCATATATCTGGATGATTGTTACATTTCTAGGGGTGCTCTTAAGTCTGATTGTGAGGATTCTATCACTTACTGGATTGTAACCTAGTAATGCTTTTGATGTTGATTTGTCCAAGTAAAAAGCCACTCCATTCTTTCCTCCTAATTCTCCACCAAAGTATGTAAAGATATTATCATTCTTGCTCTTGAAGTGTCCTGAACCTTTCCATCGATGTTTGCAGATTCCCAAAATGTGTATCACTGTTCTTTTCATCTCATCACTTACTATTTGATACTTCCCCTTGTGCATACTTCTTACATTCTGTGTTCCTACTCTTATTTTTCTTTTTAGTTTGAATCAGGGGTTTTCCTTAGTAACACCGTCAGGATTTTGTCCATCATCATAATTACTATTACTAACCTCTGTGTTAAAATTAGATCTGTCTGGCCTGGGGGCTTCACAACCAGATCCTTTTCCTATTTGACTTTTCATGATTGCTGTTTGGGTTTCTTGGTGAAAACATCATGAATTCAATAATAGACATTCCAGGAATAAAAGTGGGCAGATATAATTTAAATAACTAGCGTTACGGGATCAAGACCACTCCACTTTGACCTTACAAATATACCAGAGCAATACGGTATAGAAGTGAAGAACCGTTTCGAAATCCTGATGGCTGTACAGGAGGAGATGACACCAGATGAATTGGCTATGCAGGCCAAAGATATCTTAGTAACAACAGCTAAAGACATGGTTCCAGTAAAGAAAACACAAAAGAATAGATGGATCACAGTAGGTACACTAGAACTGATAAAACAATGTAGAGAAATGAAGACGCAATGGAAAGTGACAAACAACAACAAAGATAAATATAAAACTTTAACAAAAGAAGTACGAAGAAACATAAGAAAAGACAAAAAACAATACATACAAGATTGTTGTGAAAGAATAGAAGAACATCAGAAGTGTGGAAGAGATAGTGAAATGTTTAAAGAAATGAAGACATTGACGAGAAATGTCACACCTAAGCTAAATGTAATTTGTGATGAGATGGGGAATACCCTGACAGAGACAGAGGAAATTCTAGAAAGATGGAAGGAATATTGCAAAAGAATGTATGAAACAACCGACTGTGGAAGCAGAAATCAACAGTGTGAATTATTATTGGAGGAAAAAGAACCCGAACCGACAATGGAAGAAGTTTTATGGGCAATAAAGAATCTGAAAAATGGTAAATCACCAGGATGTGATGAGATAACAGCTGAATTTATTAAAGCAGGAGGAAAGGAGTGTGCAACAATCTATCATGCACTATGTAAAAAGATATGGCATTCAGGTGTTTGGCCAAAAGAATGGAAAAGAACTGTATTCATACCACTGCCAAAAAAAGGGTAACCTGAAATTATGCACCAACTACAGAACTGTTGCCCTGATTAGTCATGCCAGTAAAATTCTGTTAAAAATCATAATGGTTAGACTTCGAAAGAAAATAGAAGAAGAAGTCAATATGGTCCAAGCTGGTTTCAGGCAAGGAAGAGGATCAAGAGATCATATATTCAATATAAGATTAATAATAGAGAAATGCAGAGAGTTTAATGTGAATCTATATTTATCCTTTATAGACTACTCAAATGCATTTGATTGTGTACAACACCAGAAACTTTGGGAAATAATGGAAAAAATGAGATTTCCAACACATTTGATACAATTAACATCACTGCTGTATCTAGACCAACAAGCAGCAGTAAGAATAAATGGTGAAACAACAAGTTGGTTTGACATAAAACAAGGGGTCCGTCAGGGGTGCATATTGTCACCCTACTTATTTAAGTTGTATACTGAAAATATAATGAGGAATGTTAGAGAAGATGTAGACAAAGAATATTACGATGCCATAACAGTTGGAGGTTATGAAATACCAGAGATTAGATATGCTGATGACACAGTATTACTGTCCACAACACAAAAAGGAATGGAAAAACTAATTATGTCAGTCCGCAAGAACAGCGAAGAGCAGAACCTCTATCTTAATGCAAAGAAAACTAAATTGATGACAACTGACAAAACAAACAAGTTAACTGAAATATATATCAATGAGGAAAAACTGGAAGAAGTGGAGGGTTTTAATATCTTGGGTCACTACTAACTAATAATGGAGATACAATGAGGGAAATTAAAAGGAGGACATCTATCGCTCTTCAGAAAGTAAAACAAATAAAGAGTCTGTGGAGAGGAGCAGACAGAACCACAAAAATAAGATTTTTAAGGGCATGCATCTTTCCCATAGCAACATATGCCTGTGAGACCTGGACACTTAACAAAACAGTTGAGAAACACATAAATGCCTTTGAATGTAAATGCTACAGAAGAGTTCTCCAAATATCGTGGACACAAAAAAGAACAAATATATCTATACTACAAGAGCTTAATATTGAAGAAGGCTGGCTAGTGAAGAGGATTAAAGAGAGAAAACTTAAATATTTTGGACACATTAAACGTCATGATAATTTAGAGAAGACTGTATTAGAAGGATACATAATGGGAAAAAGAAAAAGAGGAAGACCAAGACGAAGATGGCTGCAAGACATCGTTGACGATCTGGAAATGGATGCAACAGCAGCAGGCCATCTTGCTCACAACCGAGAGGCCTACAGGAGTGCTGTTTGGGAGGCAAAGTTCCGCAAGGGACATGCAAATGAATGAATGAATGAGCGTTACACAGATGATACAGTATTAATAACAGAAAATGAGAAAGATCTGCAGGATGTAGTAACAGAGCAAAATAAACAGAGTATCAAGAAAAAACGGTCAAAAGTTATATCCTAAAATCAGACCCACCAGCCTGTAACATGAATATCAACAGAACAACATTGCAACAAATGAACACATTTAGATACCTGGGAACAGTGATAACAGCTGGTGAAGATGATTCATAGAAATTAAAAGCACAATATGCCTGGCAAAAGTAACATTTCAGAAACTGAGAAAAATTGTGTGCAGTAAGTCATTGTCACTGAATGTGAGAAAGAAAGTATTACAGTGATATATTGAACCTATTTTGCTATACAGATGTGAATAATGGATTGTTGGCAGACAAATGAGTAAATCATTGGTGACTACAGAGATGTGGTTTCTGAGAAGAATGATGAGGATCCCATGGACAGCCAAGATAACCAATGAGCAGTGTTTGAGACAAGCTAAGGAAAATGTAGTATAATAACAAAGATAAAGAAAAAAGCAATAATCATTCTTGGGGCATGTGATGAGAAGAGAAAAAGTGGAAAACTTCTTAATGGGCAAAGCTGAAGGCAAGAGAGGCAGAGGACAACTGAGGGAACAGATGTTAGAAGGCCTGATATTGTGGCATTGAAAAAACGTCAGCAACAGAGTTACTCAGAAATATCAAAGATCAAGGTTTGTGGAGGAGTATGACTGACCACGCCACCTGACATGGCACATGATGATGATAAAAGACAGGGAAAAACCAAATGAAAGATAAGGTGTAAAAAATGTGACTGGATATGAATGTGATTGGATGTAATGTATCTTTGTGCTTGTATCTACCCTGGATGTCAGAGGAATGAGCATGGAAAGGACTATAATATAAGCATGGAAATCCAAGGATGTCCGGCAAGCAAATTTTATTTTAAAAAAAACCAGTGTAAGAGAAGATAACGGGGAAGAGACTATGTCACATATGAACAGAAAAGGGAAGAATGGATGGGAAAGCTTAGTTAGTGTAAAGAAACAAAAGGAAGAGTTCAAAGGAAACTGAGAGTTGAGTTAGGAAGCAGCCTGCCTGAAAAATAAAGTGCTTTTCAAGGGCTTTGCAAGATCGCTTGATGAAAAAGCAAGAGCAGATGGCACTGACCGAAATGTCCAGTGTTTTTGTAAAACTGCATCATACATTTCTGACTCTCTTTAGTATGTGGCAAGATCTAGACAGAGGAGAGTAAGTACTAGACTAGCACCATATATTTAATGCAGTTCCTTGACTTCATGGGCTCTTGAAGTTTGTCTCAACTGATTATTTGAAAATACCACTTTAACGTTTGTTAGCCAGTCATCATTTTCATAGTAAAAAAGGTAAAGGTAATCCTGTCATGCCTTAGAGGCACATAGGGATATGGCGTTAGTGCCCATATTTTCCTTGACCTGTCAGCACACTAGAGGGTGATATGGTCAGTATCACACCTGGCTGCCTTTCCTTCCCCAACTCTAGAAGAAGTCGGGTACCCATTTCTACAGCTGGGTGACTGGGGTGCCTCCGGCCAGATTCGAACTCCCAACCTTTGCCACGAGAGACCAGAGCACTAACCACTTCACCACTCAAACACCCATTTTCACAGTACAGTACTACAAATCACTGTCAGAAGCCTCTCTGGGTTGCTAGAAGAGTAGCTGTGTCAGATATAATCACTTCATCTCACACCTATCGAGAGAATGAAATGCATCAAGTCCAGGACTTTAGAAACCATCAAGCTTGGCATTAAATTTTCCCACATGTTCATTGTCAAAGTCTTAGAGATTGACCATGATCTCTCTACTGCGAGTCCAAAACCTAGGTGTTATGTGCTCTCCACTGCAAGTCCAAAACCTGGGAGTTATGTGCTCTGTATCACACCTAGCTTTTTTTTTCTTTCTAATAAGAGCAGTTGTTTGAAGTGATGCATGCAGTTTTGGTCTGTCAACTATCATCTTATTCAAACAAAATTATTCAGGATGGGAAAGAAACAGGGTTTTAAAAAAAAGCAAAAAAAAACACGATGTACCTCTGAAACCTAGAATAAAATATGTCAAGTCAAAACACCTTCAGACAAATGATAAACATCTTGAGCAATGCATTTTGTCAATGAACAGCAGAAAGATAGATCTAAAATGCTACACTGAGCCTATTTTACTCCATGAAACTGAATTATGGACAATCAACAGATCAATGCAAAGATCACTAGAGACAACAGAGATGTGGTTTCTTATAAGAATGTTAAGTGTATCATGGAAACTAAGATGACCGTTTAGCAGGGTAGGGGTATCCCCTATAAAAGGAGAAGTATGATGCCTCCTTACCTCCATCAGTCTAAAGGACACCCATGGAAAAGGTGGAGTACCCATATAGCCCACCCCCCAAATCAGGATGATGTGAAGCAATGGGAGCAGGTGGTGGATGGAATGGGAGAGCAGCCGACAGATAATGTTGGTTATGATCACCATTCTATGATGGTAGGCAGATGATCTTAATGTAGGGACAATGGCTATGATCACTGACTAGTACAGTCACTGCCCAGAAGGAAAGCAATGGTAAACTACCTTCTGGAAATATACCAAGAAACCCAACAGCAACATAAAAGGTCAGATAGGAAAAAGATCTGGTGCCGAGTCCACCAGGCCAGATAGATATAATTTTAACACTAGAGAATAGTGTGAGACAGAGGTTAGTACTAGTAATTATGATGATGGACAAAATCCTGACGGTGTTACTAAGGAAAACCCCTGATTCAAACTAAAAAGAAAAATAAGAGTAGGAACACAGAATGTAAGAAGTATGCACAAGGGGAAGTATCAAATAATAAGTGATGAGATGAAAAGAACAGTGATACACATTTTGGGAATCTGCAAACATCGATGGAAAGGTTCAGGACACTTCAAGAGCAAGAATGATAATATCTTTACATACTTTGGTGGAGAATTAGGAGGAAAGAATGGAGTGGCTTTTTACTTGGACAAATCAACATCAAAAGCATTACTAGGTTACAATCCAGTAAGTGATAGAATCCTCACAATCAGACTTAAGAGCACTCCTAGAAATGTAACAATCATCCAGATATATGCACCTACATCAGCAGCAGAAGAAGAGGAAGTAGAATACTTTTATAACACATTGCAAATGACGACAGACCAGGTACGGAAAAATGATATTGTATTAATAATGGGGGATTTTAATGCAAAAATTGGTACAGAAAGAACAGAAGATCAAGGACATGTTGTAGGGAAATTCAGCATAGGACATAAAAATGAGGCATAGAAATTGCTTTTTGCATGGAAAATGAGCAATTGATTGCTAACACACTTTTTAAACAACATCCAAGAAGACTTTACACATGGACATCACTGGATGGGAAAACCAAGAATCAAATAGATAGCATTTTAGTGCATATAAGGTGGAGATCAAGTATAAAATCAGCAAAAACTTTACCAGGTGCTGATTGTGACACGGACCATGAGTTATTAATAGCAGACATGAAGATAAAGATAAAAAAGACAGTTGTAGAATCAAGACCACTCCGCTTTGATCTTACAAAAATACCAGAACAACACGATATAGAAGTGAAGAACCGCTTCAAAATCCTGATGGCTGTACAGGAAGAGATGACACCAGATGATTTGGCTACACAGGCCAGAGATATCTTAATAACAACAGCTAAAGACATGGTTCCAGTAAAGAAAACACAAAAGAATGTATGAATTACAACAGGCACACTAGAACTGATAAAACAATGTAGAGAAATGAAGACTCAATGGAAAGTGACAAACAACAACAAAGAGAAATATAAATCTTTAACAAAGAAAGTGTGAAGAAACAAGAAAAGACAAAAACAATACATACAAGATTGTTGTGAAAGAATAGAAGAACATCAGAAGTGTGGAAGAGATAGTGAAATGTTTAAAGAAATGAAGACATTGATGAGAAATGTTACACCTAAGCTAAATGTAATTTGTGACAATATGGGGAATACCTTGACAGAGATAGAGAAAATTCTTGAAAAATGGAAGATGACAGAAAAGAAATGCAAAAAGGAACCTAAATAAATCAATAAGAAAACAACAGTAGTCATTCACTGTGCATATAATGAGAAGAGGAAGGCTTGAAAACATAACAGTAAGAAAAATAAATGGAAAAAGAGGCATGGAAGGACCAAGGGAAGAAAAAATCATGGACAGTTTAACAAATGTTTAACCAATGGCACAATAAAAAGCCACCAACTGAACTGATGGAAAATATTGAGGACTGAGATCTATTGAGAAGCATGACACCCCCCCCCCTCCATACATACACGCTCACCCACACTCACACTCACTCACTCACCCACCCACACCTAATGGCATAGCATCTGATGATGATGATGATGGATGATGAGTGATGATGGTGGTGGTGGTGGAGGTGGTGGTGGTGGTGATGATGGTGAGTGATGATGATGATTGATGATGTTGATTGATGATGATGATGATGATGATGATGATTAATGATGATGTTGATTGATGATGATGAAAAAAATGATAGTAAAATTAGAGAAGAACAATATAATATAAAATAGAAAAAAATATTGCTGGTGTTTGTGATGGAAAGCATGTACAAGTGGAATGTACATTTTACAATGTCATTTCGGTGTCTTTACATTTCATCATCATCATTATTATCGTGTGTCTTCTCCAGAACGAAGGTTGGTAGTAATGAATCTCCATTTCCCTTGCTCCCTTGTCTTGATGGCGTTCTCAGCCAGGCTTTGTCTTGTCCATTCTCTTATGTTATCTTCCTATCATCACTGTCTTCCTCTTGCTCTTTTTTTCCTTCCACCTTTCCTTCTAGTATGGTCTTCATTATACTGTACTGTTATGTCTTTTGATATGGTCAAAGTATTTTTTTTTTCATCTTTATTTCTTTGAGAAATTCACATTGTACTTGGAGCTGTTCTAAAACTAGTGCATTTGTTCTTTTAATTCTCTGTTATATGACCTAGTTTTCTATAGAACCATATTTCCTAACCTTAATCTTTCTCTCCTTTTTGCTTAGAGTCCAAGTTTGTACTCCATACAGTAAAACAGAGTAGATATAGCATTTTATAAATCTTAATTTTGTTTTTATGGGCATATTTCTGGATAATAGCACTGTCTTCATGGTATTGAATGTATGTTTTGCTGTTCCTGTTCTTTTATTTCCATTTCATATCTCCCATCTTCAGTTAGTGTATGTCCTAGGTAGCAGTAGTTTGTCACTTGTTCCAGTCTCTCTTTGTTTATGGTTATATCCATTTGTGGCTTCTGGTCTCTCCTGGTGAATACCAATACTTTGGTATTCTTGATATTGATCTCAAGTCCTCATTCTTGACTTGTGTTGTATAATCTCAAGTCCTCATTCTTGGCTTGTGTTGTATATCTTCTCTGTTAATTTCTGTAGGTTTTGTGGATTCTCTGCTAGAAGGATCGTTGATAATCTGGAAATGGATGCATCAGCAGCAGGGCATCTTGCTTACAACTGAGAGGCCTACCAGAGAGCTGTCAGGGAGGCAAAGTTCTGCAAGAGACATGCAGATGACTGACTGACTGCTAGAAGGACTGTATCATCTGCATATCTTAAATTGTTGGCATTTCTTCCCCCTTTGTTCAGTCCTGGTAGTTCATCTGAATGTGTGAAGATGTTCTCTGTGGACAGGTTTAATAGACATGGAGACAGAACACATCCTTGTCTCACCCCCTTTTTATGGGTACATTTATTGATGACACGTTGCTGTATCTTACTGATGCTTCCTGTTCCCAGTAGAGATTTATTATAATTTGGATGTCTTTCTCATTAAGATTGATTTCCTCAAGACATTTTATCAGGTTATCATGCTTCACTTTGTCAAATGCCTTAGTATAGTCTATAAAACAGGGGTATATATCTTTCTGAACCTCCATGTATTTCTTTATTAGCTTTCTTATGTAAAAAAAAAAAATTGCCACTTTAGTTCTGCTATTCTGTCTTAAAGCTAACTGTCCTTCTTACATCGTACATCCTTCCCATGCCATTAAACATCTCACAGGGCTTGCATAGTTGTTTGCAAGATTTCCTGTTCTTGGTGAGTCTTTCAACCTCGTCAAGGGATGTTATGCCCACTGAACTGGCTTCTCTTAACAATGTTCTTTTTTAGAGTTTCACGTGGTCGACCTCTTTTTCTTCAGCCTGTTGTGCTCCACTTGATAGCTTGTTTTGGTATTCTCTGATTGTTTCTTCTCATCACATGGCCTACAATCTTCTTTTTCTGATCACCCATGAGACATGTTCTTGTTGCTCATCTGTCTTATTTCTGCATTGTTCTTGAATTCATCCTTCACTGTCCTTCACCAGGTTTTTTTTTTCTTTGTGTTCTTTTGAGAATTTTGAGAAGAGTTTTAGTCACATGACTCATCAGACTTATAGTCTTAAAATCTGAGCAATCTGTGACTTTTGCTTTTTTGGGTAATGCCACAAACTCTGAATGCTTCATTTCTGGTATATGTCCTAGACTGTTATTTTCTGTTATTTTTTTAATTTCAAATTCCTTCAGTGCTTTTATGATTTCTATGGTGATGCCAGCTGCCCCTGCTGCTTTATCTACTCTCATCTTGTTTAAAGGTCTTTCAACCTCTGATGTCATTATTGGTGGGCCATCTGTGTTTGTTAGGATTGGTTTTTTGCCTCTGTTATCTTCAAATAGGTCTCTTATATATTCTGCCAATCTTTTTTTGCTATTTCATATTCTTCTTTTATTATCTGACCTTTTTAATTCTTAATACCACCCCTGGTATTTGTCACATAGTTTTTTTTTTGGTGGTGAGTAGTATTTCTTCATGTTCCCCTCTTGTATTGTGAATGTTATTCATTTCTTCTATGACATTACATTTTTCTTCTATCCATTTTTCTTTGCCTTGTCTGCATATATGCCATATTTTTTTGTCAATATCTTTATATTTTGGTGAGTTTTTAACTTCCTTTCTTTCTCTCATAGAAATTAATATATCTTTTGTCATCCAGCTCTGCTTTATGTTGTTGTTCCTTCTTGGCAAATTGTTGTTTACATATTCTATGTTAGACACTGCCATTTTACATCAGATCTCTCTTGTAAAGTTTCTGTTCTGTACTGTTCTATTCTTTCATTTAACAGAGACTCATATTTGTTTTTCACCTCCACTAAATATTTCTCCTGCAGATATTGTTCTTTCAGGACATTTGTGTCAACCAGTTTGATTTTTCTTCCTGTGGCAGGTTTGGACTTCAACTTCACTTTAATTTTTGCCACCACAGGGATATGGTCTGAGTTAATATCTACTACCACAGAGTTATGGTCTGAGTTAGTATCTGCTATCACAAGGTTATGGTCTGAGTTAATATCTGCTACCACAGAGTTATGGTCTGAGTTAGTATCTGCTATCACAAGGTTATGGTCTGAGTTAATATTTGCTACCACAGGGTTAAGGTCTGAGTTAATATCTGCTACCACAGAGTTATGGTCTGAGTTAGTATCTGCTATCACAAGGTTATGGTCTGAGTTAATATCTGCTACCACAGAGTTATGGTCTGAGTTAGTATCTGCTATCACAAGGTTATGGTCTGAGTTAATATCTGCTACCACAGAGTTATGGTCTGAGTTAGTATCTGCTATCACAAGGTTATGGTCTGAGTTAATATTTGCTACCACAGGGTTAAGGTCTGAGTTAATATCTGCTACCACAGGGTTATGGTCTGAGTTAATATCTGCTCCTAGGTATATCTTGACTTACTTAACTGTTCTTTTATCTATTCCTTAACATGGTATAATCAATCTGGTTTCCTCTTCTGTCTTCAAGGCTTTTCCACATATATAATTTTCTCTTATGGTGTTGAAAAACTGTGTTGCTTCTACAAAATGGTTCTCTTCACATAATTGTATGAGCCTGTCTCTTCTGTTATTTCTCTTTCCTACACCATATCTGCCTATTATGTCTTAATATTTTCCTTCTCCCCTGTTATTTCTCTTTCCTACACCATATCTGCCTATTATACCTGAATATTTTCCTTCTCCTACTGTGGCATTCATATCTCCAGTAATTATTAGTACATCAGTTGATTTAACATTCTTTAGCATTCATTACCCGAAGAATCTTTACTCTAAGAATAATATTTGAAAAACATATTGAAAAGCAAAAACCATTAATCCTGAACTTCAAAGACTTTAAAAAGGCATTTGATAGCATACACAGAGATTCATTGTGGAGAATTTAAGACTATATGGTATACCATCTAAAATTGTCAACATCATTAAGGATCTCATCAAAGAAAAAGGAATGGGTGAATAGTTCCAGATTGAAACAGGCATGAAACAAGAATGTATACTATCTCCCTTGCTTTTTGTAACTGCCATAGACTTCATAATGAAAAAGTGTTGCACAGATAGAACAGGCATCGATTGGGTTCATGGGATCCAATTAAAAGATCTTGATTTTGTAGATGACATAACTCTTATCTGTGATAGTATGAATTTGATACAAGAAAAAACAGACACCCATTCTTCATTGTCTAGCAAAATAGGGCTTGAAATTAACAAGGCAAAAACAAAATAACGAAACTTTCCATTAATCAAGAAGAAAAAAATATATGTAGAAGGAACAGCTGTTGAAGAAGTAAACCAATTTACATACCTTGGCAACTGCATAGAGATGGGATGGTAACACCAGAAAGGAAGTTAGAATTGCAAAAGCAGCATTGACCTTCAAGAGTATTGAAAACATATGGCACTCAAAAGTTATAAGCACAAAAAACAAGCTAAAATTATTTATTTCAAATATCTACCTCATTTATTCATGCGAAAGCTGGAAATTAACTAAAGAAATGGATAATTATTAGATTCCTTTGAAAACAAATGCCTAAGGAAAATACTCAGTATAAAGTGGAATAAATTCAAGAACAGCACAGAGATAAGGCAGGTGAACAAACAACAACCTGTCTCGTGGGTGATCAGAAAAAGATGGATATATGTCAGTCATGTGATAAGAAGAAACAATCAGATAATCCCAAAACAAGCTATCAAGTGGAACACAACAGGCTGAAGAAAAAAGAGTTCAACCATATGAAACTCTAAAAAGGACATTGTTAAAGGAGGCCAAATTAGTAGGTATAAAATCTCTTGATGAGGTTGAAAATCTTGCTCAAAACGGGAAAACTTGGCAAACTACTATGCAAGCCATATGCAACGTTTAACGGCACAGGAAGGATGTAAGATGTAAGAAGTTCTTCAGAATAATCTAATGTTGGTGCGAATGTCTGGCATATTGCTAGGTCAAAAGGATTTGCTCTGAATTATATATATATATATATATATACTCGGCATCAAGTGGAACGAATTCAAGAACAATGCATTGATAGGACAGATGACTGAACAACAACCAGTCTCATGGGTGATCAGGAAAAGGAGATGGACATATGTTGGTCACTTGATGAGAAGAAATGATCAGAGAATCCCAAAACAAGCTATCAAGTGGAACACAGCAGGCCGGAGAAAAAGAGGCAGACCATGTGAAACTCTGAAGAGGACATTGTTAAGAGGGGCCAAATTAACAGCCATAGAATCCTTTGATGAGGTTGAAGGACTTGCCGAAGACAGGAAAAATTGGCGAACTACTTTGCGAGCCCTATGTGACATTTAACGACACGGGAAGGATAAAAGATAAGATATAAGATTATATATATATATATATATATATATGAGTATTGAAATATTCTTATGAAGACTCCTTGCTATAAAGCAAAATTTTGTTATTTAAGATCACAGACTCTTTCTAGAAAAGGAAAAAGATAAATGCCTTATGTGAACTTCTTGCTGTGGAAGAACTGTTTACCTTCAAACCTGAATACTGTTCTTGTTTTTAGCTGTTGAAATTCTGGGATGTCACAGAAAATCCTAGATTTATCTAATGGGCAAGTAGCAACAAAAACTTAGAAGAAGGAATTTTTGGATATTCCTGCAACAATTGTCTGTTTCAAAGTATTTAGAATTTATACTTTAACATATATGTCACAGTTGTCTATTTCAAAGTATCTACAATCTGTATTTTGACATTCATATCAGCAAGCAAAATAAAATCCATTATATTACACTCCTTTTAACATGTGAAGAGCTGCTGAGGGACTGAAGTGAAGACACAAAAAAGTTTACAATATTTTAGACAACACAGCTTTCCATAGCATCTCAAGAAAAGTGAAAAAATGCTGTGTTTGGTCATTTCATAAAGATATTCTTCTCACTTAGACAAAACAATCTCACTGTTTCAGATACTGACTGTTTTTCAAATTTGTTACCTGTTTTTTATGCTTAATATTTTCTTAAAGCATCCTACATTTACACTTTTCAGAAACAAAGAGCAACTGGCTGTTATGTGAAACAAACTCAGCTCGATCAATGTCACCTTCAGATTCACAGTCAAACTCTTCTTTAGACACTGCTGTAGGTGGCACCACAGATGTTGAGTGCCAGGACCTGGAGAGCATGGATCCTGCTGAAGTGCCTTTTGTCATAGGTGTGACAGATGACAATCCATATAACTGCCAGTTTTGTGAAAAAGCATTTTCTGCAAAGTCCTATCTAAAACTGCATGAACAGGTAACAGGTGTATATATATATATTGGGATATATATATATATTATATATATATATATATATATATATATATATATATATATATATATATATATATATTAATATTTCAATAAGAGTTGAGTAGGACTTATGGGATTATATTTTGATTGAGATGTTCCTTGTTTATGATTGATTTTGCAGTTTTCTAAGTGTGATTTTTTTTTTTCTTATCTGTTGCTATGTGTATTCTAGAAGTTTCCAGGTGAAGGTATTCTTTGTTTGTTCCTAACCTTTCTGATTGTGTGCAACATTCAGATGTCTTTGTTTGAAAGCTTAAAGTCAGTATATTTAAAATATTTAAGCATTTGTTCTTGAAATTCATGCTTCTTTGTGTTTTTTGGGGGTTTTTTCATGTGTTTTTGTGAGTTACAGAAAATCATTTTCTATTTTTTAAAGGCGTCATCTATTAATATATTCTGCAGATACTTTCAGATAATCTATTTGAGAGCTCTTGTATTACAGCAGAAAGATAGCTCTGAGTTAAAGCTTTCTCTGTTTGGAACTTTTTGTATTACAGCAGAAAGATAGCTCTGAGTTAAAGCTTTCCCTGTTTGAAACTTTCTGTGTTACAGCAGAAAGATAGCTCTGAGTTAAAGCTTTCTCTGTTTGGAACTTTTTGTATTACAGCAGAAAGATAGCTCTGAGTTAAAACTTTCCCTGTTTGAAACTTTCTGTGTTACAGCAGAAAGATAGCTCTGAGTTAAAGCTTTCTCTGTTTGGAACTTTTTGTATTACAGCAGAAAGATAGCTCTGAGTTAAAGCTTTCCCTGTTTGAAACTTTCTGTGTTACAGCAGAAAGATAGCTCTGAGTTAAAGCTTTCTCTGTTTGGAACTTTTTGTATTACAGCAGAAAGATAGCTCTGAGTTAAAACTTTCCCTGTTTGAAACTTTCTGTGTTACAGCAGAAAGATAGCTCTGAGTTAAAGCTTTCTCTGTTTGGAACTTTTTGTATTACAGCAGAAAGATAGCTCTGAGTTAAAGCTTTCCCTGTTTGGAACTTTTTGTATTACAGCAGAAAGATAGCTCTGAGTTAAAGTTTTCCCTGTTTGAAACTTTTTGTATTACAGCAGAAAGATAGCTCTGAGTTAAAGCTTTCCCTGTTTGAAACTTTCTGTGTTACAGCAGAAAGATAGCTCTGAGTTAAAGCTTTCCCTGTTTGGAACTTTTTGTATTACAGCAGAAAGATAGCTCTGAGTTAAAGCTTTCCCTGTTTGGAACTTTTTGTATTACAGCAGAAAGATAGCTCTGAGTTAAAGCTTTCCCTGTTTGAAACTTTCTGTGTTACAGCAGAAAGATGACAAAGTGAAGACTTTCTCTGTTTCCCTTTATAATTATTACATTTACCTTTATCTCCTTTGCTTGTATACAGCATATAGTATCAGGACTGTCATTTATGCTTTATATGTACTTTCTTGCAACTGTTCATATATAGGATCTAAATTTTCTCTTGTTTACTTGTACTTGCTGTATACAATGTATATAAAACTAGGTTAATTTTTATTGCTTACTTGTGTTTGCCTATATGTAATGTATGTAATATCTAAATTAGTTTTTATATACTTGTACTTGATTTATATAATGTATATGAGTTTGTTTTTATGTACTAGTTTATATACCACATGTACAAAATCAAGGTAAGATGTCATTTTTTACTTGAACTCAGACTGTTGCCCTCCATGTAATAATTTATAGTCAAACACAATCTTCACCCTCCAACTTGTGTTTGGCCAAAATAACTACATACCTCCCAAGGTCATCACAGAAACTTAGTTGATTAAAATAAACTAACAGCACATGATTTTCCTTTGTTTCATTCTCATGACTATTTCTACCCATTCATAGCAAAACATAAGTCATTGCTCATTTTCCTGAATATTTGTTGCTCCCTATATGTCCCATGTTCTTTTGTATACTAACCTAAGTGTACTATCACCTTGGTCTTATACATTTAGTTTGTTCACCTAGTTCACCACACATTATTACTCTCACCTCACATTATTACTCTCACCACACATTATTACTCTCACCACACACTATTACTTTCACTACATATTAATTTGTTTCCATTTCTTGCTTGTATAATGAAAAACTGCATTTTAAACATTTGTTTCAGACCCACAAAGCTCATATGCCATACAAATGTCATCACTGTCCCCGACTGTTTCGTCACAAGAAAAGCAGAGAGAGACATGAGAAACTACATTCCTCTGATCGAAAGTACAAGTGTCAGACTTGCGGTGTGGGCTACTCTAGGTAATATTAGCTGTTTATGTTTGGAACAAATAGGTTAAGAAATTCCCGGTTGGTCAGAGGAACAGTTAATTGGTCCATAGTTGAACATTTTCATCATCTGATATGATGAATATGAGTGGACAAGGATTTTAAATTTGATGTCATTTGCATTTTGTTTATTTGTTTTATTAAGTAGAATATGAATGGATGTTGTGACATTATATGAAAGACAACATCAAGAAATAATGAAAAAAATTGTAACTAATCAATGTTTTTATGAGGGGAAAAAAAAAGTTCCTTATTATTTCCTTCCTGATTCTGGAAAAAAGAGAAACATATTTTGTGTCTGAAATATAAGATGCAATAAAATCAATATTAAAATGCCTTTAAGAAAAGACATTTAAGAATATATGGGTCTTTGAATGGCAGAAATTATTGAGAAAAATGAGTTAAAGAATAAAATAGAAATGTATAGCTTGTTCTTATCACCGCCATTATGAAAGAACAACATGCTGGTTATGTAGGGAGAAGAGAAATAATAATTTAAAATTCTTTACATTCAAGAGATGATAGGTACAAGACTAAAGGTAGTGGGGACAAGACAAAGATGGCAGAGACAAGACAAAAGGTAGTAAGTACAAGTCAGGAGATGATATGGACAAGACAAGGGATGGTAGGGACATTATGGTAGGGACAAGACAAGAGATGATAGAGACATGACAAGAAATGGTAGGGACAAGACAAGAGGTGGCTTGGACAATACAAGAGATGGTATTTATGAGACAAGAGATGGTAGGTATGAGACAAGAGATGGTAGGTATGAGACAAGAGATGGTAGGTATGAGACAAGAGATGGTAGGTATGAGACAAGAGGCACTAGAAACAGGGCAAGAGATGATAGGGTCAAGACAAGATACACTAGAAACAAGACAAGAAGTGGTAGGGACAAGACAAGAGGTGGCTTTGACAAGACAACAGATGGTAGGAACAAGACAGGAGATTGCTGAGACAAGACAAAGGATGGCAGAGACAAGACAAATGATGATAGGGCAAAACAAAAGATGGTAGAGACAAGACAAGAGGTGGCAGGGACAAGACAGGAGGTGGTAGGGACAAGACAAGAAATGATAAGTATGAGACAAGAGATGGTAGGTATGAGACAAGAGGCACTAGAAACAAGCCAAGAGATGATAGGGACAAAACAAGAGGCACTAGAAACAAGACAAGAGATGGTAGGGACAAAACAAGAGGTGGCTTGGACAAGATAAGAGGTGGTAGAGACAAGACAAGAGGTGGCAGGGACAAGACAGGAGATGGCAGGGACAAGACAAGAGATGATAGGGACAAGACAAGAGATGGTAGAGACAAAACAAGAGGTGGCTTGGACAAGATAAGAGGTGGTAGGGACAAGACAAGAAGTAGTAGGGATAAGACAAGAGGTAGTATAGATAAGATAAAAGGTGGTCAGGACAAGATAAGAGGTATCAGGGACAAGACAGGAGATGGTAGGGGCAAGACAAGTGGCAGACCACAACAAGGATGTAAAGACAACAATAAAAGATGACCTGCAAAATCACAGTAACTGGTCAAAGAAGATTAAGAACAAAGAATAATGAAGATGAAAAGTTATAAATTAAAAACCTTGGAAGGTTTTTCTTTTAAAATTAAATCTTTAATTTTCCAGTGCTGCATTCATTCATTCATTTGCATGTCCCTTGGGGAACTTTGCCTCCCAAACAGCACTCCTGTAGGCCTCTCGGTTGTGAGAAAGATGGCCTGCTGCTGATGCATCCATTTGCAGATCGTCAGCAATGTCTTGCAGCCATCTTCGTTTTGGTCTTCCTCTCTTTCTTTTTCCCATTATGTATCCTTCCAATACAGTCTTCTCTAAATTATCATGACATTTAATGTGTCCAGAATATTTAAGTTTTCTCTCATTAATCCTCTTTACTAGCCAGCCTTCTTCAATATTAAGCTCTTGTAGTATAGATATATTTGTTCTTTTTTTTGTCCATGATATTTGGAGAACTCGTTTGTAGCATTTACATTCAAAGGCATTTATGTGTTTCTCAACTGTTTCGTTAAGTTTCCAGGTCTCACAGGCATATGTTGCGATGGGAAAGATGCATGCCCTTAAAAATCTTATTTTTGTAGTTCTGTCTGCTCCTCTCCACAGATTCTTTATTTGTTTTACTTTCTGAAGAGCGATAGATGTCCTCCTTTTAATTTCTCTCATTGTATCTCCATTATTAGTTAGTAGTGATCCAAGATATTCAGAACTCTCCACTTCTTCCAATTTTTCCTCATTTATATATATTTCAGCTGCCTTGTTTGTTCTGTCAGTTGTCATCAATTTAGTTTTCTTTGCATTAAGATAGAGGTTCTGCTCTTCGCTGTTCTTATGGACTGACATAATTAGTTTTTCCATTTTGCTGCATACTTTAACAAAATCTGGAGCTGTCAGTGATCATGAATATTCATCTTACCTCATTACAAGAAAAAAATATGACCAAAATATACTGTCTTGCAAAAGAAAGTTACTTTTGAAAAGCATATATTTTGATAACCAGTCAGTCAGTTTTGATGTAGTGAGTACATGTTAATCCCTGAAAGTGGTAAAGGAATGAACAGTACTCACTTATCATGTGTCACAAAAAAAAAACTGCTCTCACTATGAAATCATATGAAATGCTGTTTTTTCCAATTCCTGACATATAAATATATTTGAAATGTAATTTTTATCACTCATTGTAAAGATTAGATCATCATGCTAAATTGACCATCATTAGATCTGGATTAATTACTGTTTTTTCATCATGCCATGTCTCAGACTATCAGATATCATAAAGGCAGGACAAGAACTGCAACTGTTGCACGAATGTTTAATGTCTTGCGACAAACATTCTATCGACTGCAACAATGTTTTCATTAAACAGGTGTCACCCAGAGACCATCCAAGGCCAGGAAGACCAAGGGTGACCATGCAAAGGCAGGACAGATTTATTTGAATTGTTCATTTATGGAATCATTTCCAGCCTGCTCAAAGAACAACTGACACCATAAACCATTACTGAATAACAGACATTTTGCTGAACACTGTTTTATGGCATCTGACGAAAGCAAACATACATCAACACCAGCTTGTCCAACACTCTCAACTTTGACCGCACTACACCCAGAACTGTCTTCACTGGGCAAAAGTGCACATCAGATAGCCACAGAGGCAGAATGCAGTCTGTTATGTTCTCAGACAAGTCCAAATTAATAGTGGAAAGAAGGATCAGAGTTCAGATGTCCAAATAAATGATGCAGTAATTTGTGTATAATATCAAAGCCCAGAGACAGGGCAGTATGAGGATCAGATATTGTGGTCTTCAAATTGGAAATGATAATACATCAACTTAGTCTTCACTTTCTTCTATTCAGGTATTTAAATTTAAATTACACTATGTTTTTTATTAAAATGGGAGTTGGGCATAAGGCCAACAACTTTATTCTTAACATTGAAAAAACCAGCTGTTACAGAAACTCACAATAAAATCAATCAAGCATCGGGGATACTAACTCAGACAAGCCTAGACAACAACCAAAAGAACTCATTCATCAGGCTCAAATATGTGACAAAGATCAGTTTCTGGAATTTAAGAACAATGGCTGTACCATAAAAAACTGCTCAGGTAATCCAAGAAACGGATAGATATCACCTAGACGTGTTATGCATCAGCAAAATATGATGGCCAGAAGCTGGGAAAAGACCGGTGGAAAACTGTAAGTTAATCATACATTCAGGCAGAGACAATGGGAAATATCAAGAAGGTGTAGGTATAATTATGTCAACTGCAGCAGCAAAGAGCCTTACAGAATGGGAACCAGTGAACAGTCATATATTAAGAGCACAATTCCAGATAAGGCACGGAAGAATGACTGTCATACAATGCTATGCACCCACGAATGATGCAGGTGATGAAATAAAAGACAATTTCTGTAACCAACTACAACAACTCATTAACAAAGTCCCTAAACATGACATCTTAGTTGTCATAGGAGACTTCAATGCCAAAGTAGGAAAATATAACACCAACATCAAAATTGTAATGGAGAAAGAAGGGATTGATATGGCTAATTAGAATGGAGAAAGATTAATTGAATTATATCTAACAGAGGGCATGGTCATTAGAGGAACAATATTTCAACACAAAGAGATACATAAAACAACATGGATATCTCCAGATGATAGAACCACAAATCAGATAGATCATTGTTGTATTAGAAAGCAATTAAGAACATCTCTGATAGATCATAAAGGGGTGATATAAAACAACATGGATATCTCCAGATGATAGAACCGGAAATCAGACAGATAATTTTTTTATTAGAAAGCAGTTCAGAACATCTCTGATAGATGTAAGAGCATACAGGGGTGCAGACATCAACAGTGATCACAATCTGTGTATAGGGAAAATAAGACTAAAACTGAAAAGCCAACACAAGAAAGCAATACTCAGAAAGATAAACAGTCATAGTCTATAGGATGAAAATACTAAGAGTAATTTTAATCTGGAACTTACCAAACAGTTTGCTGCATTCAGTGATGTAGAGAAGACAGATATAGATGAAGTATAGCATTCTTACAGCACAGCCATAATTATGGCAGCTAAAACAAGTGCTGGACTGCAAACAAGAAGTAGAAAAGTATGGTTATCAGATAACATATGGATCCATACATGAAAGACGAGCAGCCAAATTAGCTGGAATATCAATCAAGCAAAGGAGATGAATTTAAAGTTCAGTTTTTATATTCGTATTTTGCTTGAGCTTATCCTACCTAATTTGGATGAATGGTAAAAAAAAAAAAGATAAAATTCTCATTTCCATGCCATTAAGGCATATTGGGGAATATGGACAAAAGGCCCATATTTTCCATGACCTTTTGGCACATGAAAGTGTGATGTGGTCAGTATCACGCCTGGCTGCTTTACCTTCCCAGATTTCTCTGGTACCCATTTTTAGAGGCTGGATGAACCCCAGAGCCTTTCTGGAGTGTAACAGAAAAAAAATCTCACTGCCGGGACTGAATCTGGTACCACCAGATTAATAAACCGAGCGCCTAACCACTAGCTAACCAGGCCACCATTGGATCAATGACTTTCATAAATTTATTTCAAAAGATATTATAGAAGTGGAATGTTCAACTTCAAAGGGCCAGATGGCACAGTTGTATTATGAGTTGACTGGTGTGCTACATCTAAAAATCCACCAGTTTTTACTGAATTACACAGCATGTTTCTGGGAATTTTACAATTACCTGCACAATCACCTGGAGCAATGATAAAACAGAAATTAGGAACAGAATAGGCCAAGCAAATACTGCATTTCAGAGAATGAGAAACATATTAGCCAACATATCCTTATCAATGAATGTTAGAAAACGAGTCCTAAAATGCTATATTGAACCTATCTTGTTATATGGAAGTGAATCATGGACAATAGGCAAGTCTGCACAAAAATCACTGGAAGTAGCAGAAATGTGGTTTATTAGAAGAATGTTGTGAATCCCCTGGACAGCAAAAATAACTAATGAAGATTGTATGAGAAGAGCTGGAGAGACAAAAAAACCTTGTCAAAAAGATAAGAGAGAGACAATGTACTTTCACAGGACATGCAATGAGAAGAGGGGGCATTGAAAATATTATAACAACAGGAAAAATAGAAGGAAGAAGATCAAGAGGAGACCAAGAGGAATGATGCTGGACAGTCTGACGGGATGATGTGAGAGGAGATCACCAACTGAGCTGATGGCCTGCATGAAGGATCGTGTGCTCTGGAGAAGCATAATAGCCAATGCCAGTCGGCACGGCACCTGATGATGATGATGAATGATAATTTGTTTCTTTCACAGAGTAATGACATTAATTTTAATAAAATAAATATATTTTCATAACAACCTTGTGGGTGGCAAAAAATGGTTTAATGGGCTGCATAGCAGATATCCTTGTTAAAGAGGATGAAATTACTGGTGGGTTTTTTTATATTTTTATTTTTTAAACAGAAGTGACCACCTGAGAAATCATTTAAAGAGCCATGATCTGATGGAAAATGATGAGGGATTTAAGTGTCCAGTTTGTCAGCAAAACTACATGTCAGCTTCAGCTCTCATGAATCACCTTAAAACTCACGTAAGTTTAAATGAAGATTGTATTTATTCAGTGATTACTTTATTTATCATTGTATTCATTTGCAAAGCTGAATAGAAATTACATTCTTGTCCTGGCAGAACATATGGCTGCTGCACTGTATCATCTTTGAATTTTGTGATATGCCATAGTTTTTTTCTCCTTGTGTTCAAAGCACCTTCATTCTTTTGAATTCTTTATCTGTGATTACCAACAAACCTATTAGTACAGTGTATTCACATTAACATAAAAAGTAAAATTCCTGTTTCCATGCCATTAAGGCATACTGGGAATATAGTCTTTGGGCCATATTTCCATGACCTTCAGCACATGAAAGTGTGATGTGGTCAGTATCATTCCTGGCTGCATATTACCTTCTCATATTTCTCTAGTACCCATTTTTAGAGGCTGAGTGGACTCCGGAGACTTTTTTGGTGTGTACCAGAAATTCATATTAACATACTTCATCTAAATTTCATTGATGACACAAATATTACATCTAAATTTCATTGATGACACAAATATTACATCTAAATTTCATTGATGACACAAATATTACATCTAAATTTCATTGATGGCCAACATATCATATAAATAAAGCCAAGAGCCAAGAAATATACTGAGTTTAGAGTCACACATGAATAATTATTGTATAGGTATACAACTATACACAAAACCACTGTAGTAAAGCTGCGATAACAAAATGTATGAACTAGGATAAAAGTAGGAACAGCTTTATTAATTAAGGAGCACATAGATGTGACATTTCGGCATGAGCTTTAATCATACAAAAACACACAGGACAAAGAAATAGAGGGAGAAGATAAGTAAATTCACATGAATGCTATGTAAAAAAAAAAATGAATGAAAAAAAAAAATATAAATAAATGGAGCACTTAGCTGTGACTTGTAAGAGACTCTGTTCAGAAATGCCCATGGTGAAGTGTAGAGAATGTTTAAATGGAGAGTTGTGGTGTGTGGTAGGTGGGTCATAAATAAGGAGGAGGGGGGGACTGTGGTGAGGAGAGAGAATGATATAATGGTAATCTAGCAGGGAGAGATGATTATAGTTGGGGTAGAGGGGTAATAATTTGATGCCATGAAGAGGTTCTGAACTGTATATTGCAAGTGAGAATGGAGTGGGACTTAGTGCAGAGGGATTATGATAGTGGAAGAGGGGGATATTAGGTGTAACTGAATAATGAGTTCAAACCGTGTGGTTCCAGCATCCCGTATTCCTGAATGTTACATTTTATAGTGCCAACATATGCAAGATTCTGCAGGTAGCTGTGGACAAGGATGTCCTTAAGATTTGGTTCCCATTTGTATGCTAATAGGGGCAGATCAGAGAAAATGTTGCAAGTGTCTGGGTCAAGGTAGATTAGTGGCAGATGGCAATAAAGAGGTTTCTTAACAATCTGACCATGCGGGTGAAAAGGAAGCACTAATTTAACTCTGTTGGATCGGGTAACAGGTTTTTTTTACTGAATGCCTCTTCGCAGCTCACTAGTTGCATATGGTTAAATGCTTTTCTGGAGAACATTTTCTGGATAGTAGTGATGACAGAAAAATTCTAATAATTTGTAGGACTGATCTATAAAGTCCAAGTTATCCTGACACAGGTGGTGAAGATGGAGGAGTTGGGAGTATGGGATGGAGTTTAACAAGAACAATGTAGAGATAAGACAGATGACTGAACAACAACCAGTCTCATGGGTGATCAGGAAAAGGAGATGGACATATGTTGGTCACTTGATGAGAAGAAATGATCAGAGAATCCCAAAACAAGCTATCAAATGGAACACAACAGGCCGAAGAAAAAGAGGCAGACCACGTGAAACTCTGAAGAGGACATTATTAAGAGAGGCCAAATTAACAGGCATAAAATCCTTTGATGAGGTTGAAAGACTCGCAGAAGACAGGAAAAATTGGCGAACTACTTTGCGAGCCCTATGTGACGTTTAATGGCACGGAAAGGATATAAGATATAAGATAAGATTCCCCTGGGAACAACTGTGTTAAGAACACACTTATCTTAACATAGTCTTTGTGAGACAGGGAACAACTGTGTTAAGAACACACTTATCTTAACATAGTCTTTGTGAGACAGGGAACAACTGTGTTAAGAACACACTTATCTTAACATAGTCTTTGTGAGACAGGGAACAACTGTGCTAAGAACACACTTATCTTAACATAGTCTTTGTGAGACAGGGAACAACTGTGTTAAGAACACACTTATCTTAACATAGTCTTTGTGAGACAGGGAACACAGCCTCTTATAAGCCACAGCTTCTTACAGGTGACAGCTAAGTGCTCCATTCGTTTTATTGCATTTTATTTTATTTCATTATATTTTTTTTTCCATTCATTTTTTTTTTCTTAACATAGCATTCATATGAATTTATACTTATCTTCTCCCTCTATTTCTTAGTCCTGTGTGTTTTTGTATGATTAAGGCTTATGCCCAAACATCAGAACTGTGCACTCATTAATTAATAAATCTGTTCCTACTTTTTTCCTAGTTCATACACTCAGTATAGAGAGGCAATTTTGTATTGAACATCATAAAAATTAGGATAAAGTAGTCTTTTTTTAAAATCTCATACAGACTTCAGGCATGCGTCAAAATTGTTTTTGTAGCATTTTCATTGTCAGATCATATAATAATTTATTATTAGGCAGCATTTCCCAGATCATTAACTTACTATAAACATTTAATGAGGTCATTGATTACAAATGTCATATCCACTCAATTTAAACTAGAAAAAGACTTTACATATGCTATCACTAACCGGTTGAAAGTGAATGTTACATGTGCTTCTGTCTAATTTTGCTTCACTAAATAAATGTTTGCATATTTTTTAAAATTAATCTTTGTGTTAAGTATTCTGTTATGTATTCAATAATATTACCATTTATAACAGAGCCTCGCAGTAAGACGCCTCCTTACCTCCATCAGTCTATGGGACACCCTTGGGCAAGGTGAAGTACCTATATAGCCCCCCCACTGATCAGGGTGATGTGAAGCCATGGGAGCAGGTGGTGGATGGAATGAGAGAGCAGCCGACAGATAATGTTGGTTATGATCACCATCCTATGATGGTAGGCAGATGATCTCAATGTAAGGACAGTGGCTACGATCAAAGGAAGACATCTATCACTCTTCAAAAAGTAAAACAACTAAAGAAGCTATGGAGAGGCACAGACAGAACTACAAAAATAAGATTTTTAAGAGCATGCATCTTTCCCATTGCTGTGAGACCTGGACATTTAACAAAGCAGCTGAGAAACACATAAATGGCTATGAATGTAAATGCTACAGAAGAGTTCTTCAAATATCATGGACACAGAAAAGAACAAATATATCCATACTACAAGAACTAAATATTAAAGAAGGCTGCCTGGTAAAGAGGATTAAATAAAGAAAATTTAAATATTTTGGACACATTAAACATCATGATAATCTAGAGAAGACCATCTTGAAAGGGTACATAATGGGAAAAGAAAGAGGAAGACCAAGGCAAAGATGGTTGCAAAACATCGTTGATGATCTGCAAATGGATGTATCAGCAGCAGGGCATCTTGCTTACAACTGATAGGCCTACAGGAGTGCTGTTAGGGAGGCAAAGGTGGACAGTGGTGGTTCAGTCACTAGAATTTGTTTATTTATTTATTTTTTTTTAACTTTTAAATTTAAAAATACTCTTTCAATTTACAAGTATATGTGTCGTCTTAACCTCTGTTTTGATATTTGAAAAAATTGCAAGAAGTTAAGGATTCTCCAGGTCTGTACGCAAAATTGTAATTATTATGAAATTAAAGTAAAGAGTTTTCAATTCGCAAAGATCATAAGTGAATGTGTCACTTGAGTACTTCAGTCATGTGAGTAGTACATCAGTAAAGATGTTATTAAAGGATATAATACTTTACTCATCTTGGATGATTTGCATCATCATCAGTGAAGCATTGTGAGGAATACTGAGTTTTCAAAGATACCCTACATTTATAAATCTTTAGGTTGTCAGGATTGTGGATCAAATTTTCCATCATGAAAGTTCATGCTGCTGAACAAATGAAATGCTTTAAACACTAAAGTAACATCTGCATTTAATTTGTTTGACTAGTATTGTAAATTGGATATCAGAATTGGTTCATTGACTTTTTGTATCATCCCGTGCCATTGTCACTATAGTGTGAACTTCCTGTTACTGAGTTGTGTGCCATAGTCATTATAGTGACAGTTCATTTGTTTCAATAAAACAACCGGTGTAATTTTAGATTATACATATTTCATCCGCGTTTCTGGTGATACTTTTCAAAATGGTGAAAGAGTCATTAGTTACGAGCGATGCCGAGCGAGAAAAAGGATGAGAAACATCGAAAATTTTCAATTTTTGATGATGTAGATAGGGGTATGGACATGGCCTGTGACCATCCCACTGCTCTTGAATGTATCCCAAGTAGATCTAGACATATTTAGACAACTGGAGAAGTAGTTAGGAGGTTATTTCAGACATTAATTTAGCAAGAATGCAACATAGAATCACAATACAAGATTGACAAGTAGATCTAGACATCTCAAATGGTAAGTAGTGTAGATCTAGACCTAGCCGATGGTGAGCTGGGCACAGTCATTGTCTAAAAATATCACATTACTTCTTTTTTCCTAAAAAACTCTGCATTTATGAAATTTTCATACATTTAGTTATACTTTGAAACACAATAAGTACACGGAAGTACATGGAAATACTGTTTTCCATTCCATTTTACAACTATACCCCCTATACAGATCAAGACCCGCACTTTTATTCTGGCACCCATCTGAATGTCCGCGTTTCTTCTTCTGGCACGGGAAGAGTTAATATGTTCACTTAGTATTGTCAACTGGATGTGAAGATTGGTTCTTGTATTTTTAATAGTGGGCGTTAATTCATTTAAAAAAATGTGTAAAACTGGTGCAGAATTTGTGCTTTCTGCAAATGTCTCTTACTTGGTGGTAGATGTTTTCTTGTATCCTATCTACACAGGAAGTGCCAGCTACCCCTGCTAGTTGCAACTAAATTTCATTGATGATGCACATATTATTTATCTAAATTTCGTTGATGATGCACACATAATGTATATCCAAATTTTGTTTATGATGTACAAATTATATATATATCTAAATTTCATTGATGATGCACATATTATATCAAACTTTCATTGATGACGCACATATTTTAGCTACATTTTATTGTTGACTGAGATATTTTACTTTAATTTTTAACCAACATTACTCAAGTGATTACTCACATCAGTTTGATTACCAAGATATTTTATCTGTTTGATTTTGATTGCCTACATGTTTCATCAGTATTCAAAAATGACCCATTTATTTTATCAGTATTACATTTATCAACTATACATTATATATACATTTTACCAGTGCAATAAATATTTTAATTACATTTCATGGCCCACACATTTTATTTACATTGTAATTCATCAGCCCCAAATGCATAACAAAAATCGGATTTTGGAATGTAAGAACAATGGCCACAACAACAAAAACTGCTCAGGTAATCCAAGAAATGGATAGATATCACCTAGATGTGTTGGGCATCAGCAAAATGTGATGGCCAGAAGCAGGGAAAAGACGAGTGGAAAACTGTAAGTTAATAATATATTCCGGCAGAGATGATGGGAAATACCAGGAAGGAGTGGGTATAATTATGTCATCTTTGGCAGCAAAGAGCCTTACAGAATGGGAACCAATGAACAGTATTATGATAAGAGCACAATACAAAATAAGGCATGGAAGAATGATGATCATACAATACTATGCTCCCACGAATGATACAGGTGATGAAATGAAAGACGATTTCTATTACCAGCTACAACAACTTATCACCAGAGTACCTAAAAATGACATCTTAATTGTCATGGGAGACTTCAATGCCAAGGTAGGAAAAGATAACACCAACGATGAAAAAATAATGGGGAAAGAAGGAATTGATACAATAAATCAGAATGGATAAAGATTAATTAAAATGTGTCTAACATAGGGCATGGTCATTGGAGGGACATTATTTCCCCAGAAAGAAATACATAAAACAACATGGATATCTCCAGATGATAGAACCATAAACTAGATAGATCATGTTTGTATTATAAAACAATTCAGAACATCTGTATTATAAAACAATTCAGAACATCTCTGATAGATGTAAGAGCATATAGGAGTGCAGATCTCAACAGTGATCACAATCTGTGTATAGGGAGGATAAGACTAAAACTGAAAAGCCAACACAAGAAATCAATACTCAGAAAGATAAACAGTCATAGCCTACAAGAAGAAAATACCAACAGTGATTTCAATCTGGAACTTACCAAACATTTCACTGCATTCAAAGAGGTAAATGAGACAGATATAGATGTATTTTGGAATTCATACAGCACAGCCATATTCATGGCAGCAAAAGCAAGTGCTGGACTGCAGTCAACAAGTAGAAAAGCATGGATATCAGATAACACATGGAAATACATACATGAAAGAAGAGCAGCCAAATTAGTCATGTTGAATGTAAAGACAGATCTTGGGAAAGTTTTGGCAAAAGCAACATACTATGAACTAGACAATAAAGTAAAAAGTTCAGCTAGAAAAGACAAAAGATAATATATGGACAGTATGGCCAAAGAAGCAGAAAATGCAGCAAAAACAGGAGGCAGCAAAACTCTGTATAACATATAGAAGAAGCTAACAGGTGCTATTATCTCCAGAGAAAGACCAGTCTTTAGCAAAACAGGCAACCTATTAACATCAAGTAAAGACCAAAAGCAAAGATGGGCTGAACACTTCCAAGAAATACTTAATCGACCACACCCAAATGAATTAAATCTTGAAAAAGATTTACCAGTACCACAACTAAATGTCAATTTAGATGAAGTTACACTGAATGAAATTGAAAACAGCAGTGAATCTAATGGCTAACAACAAAGTTGCAGATGAAGATAAAATAACAGTTGAGATGTTAAAAATTATTAACAGTGACAACATGAGCCAACTACAAAGAATGTTTAATAAAATTTGGGAGGAAGAAAAAGTCCCTTCCACATGGAAAAAGGGAATCATTGTTAAAATACCCAAAAAAGGCAACCTCAGTGACTGCAATAACTGGAGGGGTGTAACCTTACTATCAGTTGTGTCAAAGGTGTTTTGTAAAAAAAAAAGGTGCTGCTTTTGATTCGTATAACTTTGCTATTTCTGTTGACTCCAGCATGGCCTGAAAGTATATCTGTGTGATATTTTTGATGTGGGATTTATTAATTATTTCTTGCCATTCACTTCTAAATGCTTTTTGTTCCACTTAACAGATTTTGAGATTTGGTAATGATGGTGATGCAGCATGTTTTCTGTCCCACTACCTGTTTTAATCTTGTTCAAGTTTGCATCATTCATTTATAATTAATCATCATCATGTTTATGATTCTGAATTTTTTTTAACAGAAACACAGTTACCCAGATGAGATAACCGAACTCACCTGCTTTGACTGCAGTCAAACTTTTACCAGTGCAGAAAACTTACAGCAACATATGAATACACATACCAACAGCACACAGTGTGTCAAAGCAGAGAAATTTGAATGTGATGTGTGTCAAGAGATCTTCTTTGGTCAGGTGTGTTATTTTTTTCACTGATTTGCATAACTGGTACCACAAAATTAAAACTGACTGGTTAAACGTAGATGTCAAGTTCTGTTGTCAAAATATTGTTTCTGAGAGCAGATATCTAACCACATAGGGGATTGCTAACATAATTAATATTTTTTTAAGTTGTTTGTTTAATTGAATACATAAAAAATTTCATCTTGAGTCTGATGATGTAAAAATAAAATATGAATATTTACACAATCATATATTACCTATAATATGGTTATAATATCATAAGTAAAATCAATGATCTTGTTCAAATATTTATGATCATGTGATCAAGAATGCACTGAAGGAAGATGGTGGAAGGCATCTGCATGGGATGTGAGAAAAATACTTATTTCCCTTCCAAAACGGAAAGCTGTTGTTTTCTCACTTTCTCCCTTGTTCTATTAGTTCTGCCACTTATAGGCAGAATTGGAGTTATGCAGTTACTTGCAGAATCCTGCAACTTCTGGCTCTCTTACCTTCATGATATCCATCCTGTAAACTAATTAACTGACAGTTTTTTCTCTTTGTTAGGCAGCATCTTTACCTTTTACTGATCACATCTCTTCCATACTCTCTTCATACACTCACATAATGAACAGTAAAGTTAAAATTTTAATTTTAGGGGATTTCATGCTTGCAAATTCTGTAATGACTATAAAATTCAAATCCTTTTCTGCATTCTTTTAGTGTTGAGCAGTGTAAAATTATTTAATTGCATGTGGCTCATGGATGAAAGAACTTGTTAGCTTTGACAAGCTTCACTCACAATTGGCAACACTCACATCTTATCTTATATCTTATATCCTTCCCATGCAGTTAAATGTCACATATTTATTTATTTTCAAAGGGTTAAGAATTGGGCTCGCAGGCCTGTCTGACATTCTGCCCTTCATCATACAGCTTTCACTCAGTCACAGTCTTTCAGCATTTATTAATAAGCATAATAATCATGAAGACACATTAAATGATTACATAAATAAATAATAAACTTATCTCTTGTCCATACACTCTACACTCTGATTTATGCAACAATATGAAATAAACTTGCACTCTTACATCCATTCAAAACTAACAAATTTATAGAAAAGCAGTATTAAAAAAAAAAAATACCACTTTAAACTATGCGTAGGGAGGCATATAGTCCATATCAAACAGATGTTGACAAAGTTTAAAGTTATAAGATTGAATATTACTTATAAATTTTACCTGAACTGGTAGGGCATTCCAAAGGTGGACAGCTGAGTAAGAGAAGCTTTTTTTTAAATATATCAAGCTTTGGTTTTGGGAGAATACAGTTGCTTAAGCGTTGACTGTGTTTTGGGTTGGATTTGAACAACAACCACAGAGGGTGAAACATTGTGTGATAGAATATCAAGTTGTTTGTCCTTATCTGTAATATGTGCTGCATGTTTGTCATCTGTAAGCTTTATTGCTCATTTTTTAAGTGAGTAAAGTCTTTTCATGTTTGACATGGAACAACCATCCCAGACTGTGGACCAGTAGTCCAAGTGTGTTTGTATCTGTGATATGTAGTATATTTTTCTGGTGTCTATGTCAAGAAAATGTATAATTTTAGTAAGTTAGTAAACTTTTTGTGCAGTGAGTTTGGTTAGATTGTCTACATGATTATTCCAGCTGAGGTAGTGGTCAATCATGAGACCTAGAGTTTTATATTCACTAACATTCTCTATCTGTGAAGTACCAGTGTGGAGCTGTAGTGTTGTTGTTGTTGGTGAATTTGTTAATTTCTGCACTGTTGTAATGAGCATGGATTTTGTTTTGCTGGTATTTATGAGCATTCTGTTGTTATTGCTCCAGCTAATTAGACTGTTTATTTCAATTTTAAGAGTTGACTCAAGGTTAATACAGTCATTGTCACTAGTGTAAACTGTGCAGTCATCAGCAAAGAGGTCACAAGATGATTTTTTGAGATTTAGTGAGAGATCACTGATATAGATGGTAAACAGGAGAGAACCAAGAATAGATCCCTGTGGAATGCCATTATCAACCACAGATGAACTTAACTTAGAGTTTTTGAGGCAAACTATCTGTTGTCTGTTGGAAAGAAAAGATGTAATAAATGTTGTCAAGTCAGGGTGTAATCTATAAGTCTCAAGCTTTCTAACTAGGATTTCATGATCAATCATGTCAAATGCTTTTTTAAAGTCAACAAAGACAGCACCACATAATTTATCATCATTTATATTAGATAATTTATATTAGATTAATGTTCTAAGTGTACTACTCTATGGAAGTGAATGCTGGAAAATCACCAAAACCATAGAAAACAAGTTGAATTCTTTCCAGACTAAATGTTTACGAAGAATTAGAAAAATATTTTGGCCAAACACCATAAGAAATAACATCTTGTTGGCAGAAATGCAGATGAAGCCATTGACAGTTATTGAGGAAAGATGCTGGCGATGGTTGGGACATGTGCTCCGAATGACTGACAACTCGCTACCAAAAATAGCGCTAAGATGGACACCACAGGAGAACAGAAGTAAGGGTAGACCAAAAGAGACATGGAGAAGAACAACAGAAGGGATGTTGAGCAATAGAGGGCTCACCTGGGCAAGAGCAAAAAAAAAAAGGCGAAGGACAGGCATTTGTGGAAAACCCTTGTGGAAGCCCCATGTGCCCTGGGCACTTAAGGTTCAGAGAGAGAGAGAGAGAGAGAGAGAGAGAGAGAGAGAGAACCAATATTCTGTCATTTTTGTGAGAGCTGCATGGCAGGAATGTTTCAGCCTAAAACCTGACTGATAGTCAACAATCGAATCATTTTCTTGCATGTGTTGTAAGGTTGTTTTTTGTATGTGTTTTTCTATGGGTTTTGACAAAGTCAGTAGAATGGAAATTGGTCTATAGCTTGAGGTATTTTTCTCTGAACCAGATTTAAAAAAGGGATATATTTTTGCAATTTTAAAACCCTGAGGAAAATGACAATGTGCAATGCACTGACTGTAAATGTATGTTAGTGTATCTGTAATTACTGGGGCTGAGTAGTGTAATATCTTGTTGCTGATTTCATCAAGTCCTGCTGTGTTGTTGTTCTTTAAAAATGAAAGATAATTGTAAACTTCACTAACTGAAATGAAGGGAATACTGGGTTGCTTTAGATTTGCACATTTACTACCTATAAATCTTATTAATTTAATACATAGGGCTTGCAAGATAGTTTGCCAATTTTTCCTGTCTTCAGTGAGCCTTTCAAACTCATCAAGGGATTTTATGTCTATTAATTTGGCCACTCTTAACAATGTCCTCTTCAGAGTTTCATGCTGTCTGCCTCTTTTTCTTTGGCCTGTTGTGTTCCACTCTATAGCCTGCTTTGGGATTCTCTGACTGTTTCTTCTCATCATGTGGCCAACATATGTCCATCTCCTTTTCCTGATCACCCATGAGACTGGCTGTTGTTCAGTCATCTGTCTTATCTCTGCATTGTTCTTGAATTCATTCCACTTTATGCTGAGTATTTTCCTTAGGCATTTGTTTTCAAAAGAGTCTAACTTCTTTTATATTTATTTAGCTGTTTTCCAACATTTTACATTTGGATTGAATAGTCTTAACTTGGTTTTTGTGCTTATAACTTTTCTCAAGATTCTTGAAGATTAATGCTGCTTTTGCAATTCTAATTCTAACTTCCTTTCTGGTGTCACCATCCTGGTCTATGTAGCTGCCAAGGTATGCCAATTGATTGACTTCTTCAATATCTGTCCCTTCTACATTTATTTTTTCATTTTGATTAATGAGAAGTTTCATTATTTTTGTTTTGTCCTTGTTAATTTCAAGCATTTTAAGCATTTCTTGGAAGTGTTCAGCCCATCTTTGCATTTGGTCTTTACTTGATATTAATAGGGTTCCAGTTTTGCTAAGGATTGGTCTTTCTTTAGATGTAATAGAAACTGTTAGCCTCTTTTGTATTTTATATAAAGTTTTGCTGTCTCCTGTTTTTGCTGCTTTGTCTGCCTCTTTTGCCATAATGTCTATGTATTCTCTTTTATCCCTTCTAGCTGAACTTTTTACTTTCTTGTCTATTTCATTGTATGTTGCTTTCGCCAGATCTTTTCCAAGATTTGTTTTTATATTCACCATGTCTAATTTGGCTGCTCGTCTTTCATGTATGTACTTCCATGTGTTTTTTGATATCCATGCTTTTCTATTTGTTTTTTTCAGTCCAATGCTTGCTTTTGCTTCTGTGATTATGGCTGTGCTATAAGAATTCCATAATTCATCTATACCTATCTCCTCTACTTCACTGGGTGTTGTGTAATGTTTGGCAAATTCCTGATTGAAATTAATGTTAGTATTCTCTTCTTGTAGGCTGTGGCTGTTTATCTTTCTGTGTATTGATTTCTTGTGTTGACTATTCAGTTTTAGTTTTATTTTCCCTATACACAGATTGTGATCACTGTTAACATCTGCACCCCTATAAGCCCTTACATATATGAGAGATGTTCTGTATTGCTTTCTAATACAAAAATGATCTATCTGGTTTCTCACATACATGGTGGAAAAAATCTGCTGCAAGATTTGGGATGGATGATCCATGCAAGAAATATTGCTGCCATCCACCCATTAAATAAAAGAATCTATGCTAAGGTCATGGTAACACCTGTGACTGGTTAAATAATTACCATAAAATATTTACTTCTTATGCATCAACTACATCTAAGATAACATTCATGACTTGCATGTGAAGTGTAACAGACATATCTGATTTCAGCTCTTTTTTTTTTATCTATAGCTGTCATTATATAGTATGGGTATCAATGGTGAACAGTCAACCCAAGTACTTCCAGGTCCTCATACCATTATTCTGGTTCAGAATTGACAATAGCTCTTTCTCATAATCATAAGTAACATGAAGCAATATTATTGAATAAAAATTTAATTCACAAACATAAAAGAAAATTACATAACACAGCATTTTCAAAAGCATAGTACAGCTGCTCAGTAAACATATATGCTTGCATGCTTTGTACTGGTATGTTTCTTGTGACATAAGGTCAACAAGTCTCTGGTTCATGTGATGGACCTAGTATCACTCATAAAACATAGAAGCAAACCTATTCATAGCTTCAACAGAATCTGTAGCTTCACTCATTAGCTGCATCTCATAAATGCTTTCCTAAAGCTGCATCTCATAAATGCTTTCTTAAAGCTGCATCTTATAAATGCTTTCCTAAAGAGTATGAGAGGCTGCTGTGTATCTTGGAGGTAAACACATTACTTTGCATCTTCAGTAACAACATTGTTTCAACAGAATTATTACTTGCTACTTGCAATTAACTACCAAAGTGACATGTAACAGTGTACTAGGTTAATGACAGTAATGTAACAATAATTTGACTGGATGATATCTCTAACAACACATAACATGTTGGTTACCTTCATTTGTCATGTCTGAAGCGTATTAATGTTCTAAGAACCAGACATTATGGACTCGTACATTTCTAAAAATTACTAGAGTACCATCTGTAATTCTCAACCTCTTGGTACTCAACTGATCTTAATCTAACCAACTTCACATAACATTTGATCGGCCTCTGTGTCATTTTATATGTTTATTTCTGATTGGCTACAAGTCAGAAACCTACCTACACTCTACACCCACCAGAATATTTAAAACTGGTATGTCTGTTTCCTCTTGGCTACTACGGGAACATCTACACATAATCTGTCACAGCCTTCCAGTTTCAGCCTTGAGCTCATCGGGATCAGAGTTCAGCATCAGTGTTTGTGTTACATAGCTCATCATCTTCTTAACCATAATGTATTTTTTCTTTATGTATCTACCAGCAACACTTTCAGCCTAAAAAATCCAAAAGTTTCAATTTAGCAAAGGGAGTTGCTGGAAATGCTATGCAATTTCCTGGTTCAGCAATCAACACCTTGTTGAAAGTGACATGTCAGCAGTCACCAGCGATTGAGATTCTTTTAGAAGATTTTCTGGATTCTAAGTTAGTCAGTTTCTTACACCTCAAGTACAGATAGCACAGAAAAGGTAAGCTGGTTATGCTGGCATGCATAACACCAGGATCAGACATCACAAAAAGGAAAATTGGTTATATTGGCATATACATCATTAACATCATTGCATGTATCACATTTTCACACTGATTCATGAGGATTTCCAAAATGTATAATACCTGAAAAAAAAAAAAAAGAATTTTCCCCCTGCACTTTGTTTTCTCACTTACTGTGAAAGCAGAAATCAACGATGTGAATTATTATTGGAAGAGAAAGAACCTTAACAGACATAGAAGTTTTATGGGCAATAAGAGTCTAAAAAATGGCACATCACCAGGATGTGATGAAATAGCTGAACTTATTAAAGCAGGAAGAAAGGAATGTGCAACAATCTGCCATGCACTATGTAAAGAGATAATGGCATTCAGGTATGGAAAAGTACTGTATTCATACCACTGCCAAAAAAGGGTAACTTGAAATGATGCACAAACTACAGAACCATTATCCTGATTGGTCATGCCAGTAAAATTCTATTAAAAATCATAATGGGTAGACTTCATAAGAAAATACAAGAAGTAGTCAGTATGAAAGGAGATGGACATATGTTAGTCACTTGATGAGAAGAAATGATCAGAGAATCCCAAAACAAGCTATCAAATGGAACACAACAGGCAAAGAAAAGGAGGCAGACCACGTGAAACTCTGAAGAGGACATTGTTAAGAGAGGCCAAATTAACAGACATAAAATCCTTTGATGAGGTTGAAAGACTCGCCGAAAGCAGGAAAAATTGGCAAACTACTTTGCGAGCCCTATGTGACGTTTAACGGCATGGGAAGGATATAAGATATATAAGTCAATATGGTCCAAGCTGGTTTTAGACAAAGAAGAGGAACAAGAGATCATATATTCAATATAAGATTAGTAACAGAGAAATGCAGAGAATTTAATTTGCATCTGCCTTTTATAGACTATTCAAAGGCATTTGATTGTGTACAACACCAGAAACTTTGGGAAATAATGGAAAAAATGGGATTTCCAACACATTTGATACAATTGATATCACTGCTGTATCTAGACCAACAGGCAGCAGTAAGAAGAAATGATGAGCAAACAACTTGGTTTGACATAAAACAAGAGGTCGATCAGGGGTGCACACTGTCGCCTTATTTATTTAACTTGTATACTGAAAATGTGATGAGGAATGTTAGAGAAGATGTAGACAAAGAATAATATGATGCCATCAAAATTGGAGGTTATAAAACACCAGAGATTAGATATGCTGATGACACAGTATTACTGTCCACAATACAAAAAAGGAATGGAAAAACTAATTATATCAGTCTGTAAGAATAGTGAAGAGCAAAGCCTCTATATTAATGCAAAGAAAACTAAAGTGATGACAACTGACAGAACAAATAAGGTGGCTGAAATATGTATCAATGAGGACAAATTGGAAGAAGTGGAGAGTATTAAATATCTTGGCGCATTATTGACTAATAATGGAGATACAATGAAATTAAAAGGAGGACATTTATTGCTCATCAAAATATAAAACAACTAAAGCTGTGGAGAAGAACAGACAGAACTACAAAAATAAGATTTTTAAGGGCATGCATATTTCTCATCTCAACATATGCCTGTGAAACCTGGACACTTAACAAAACAGATGAGAAATGCATCAACGCCTTTGAATGTCTTTTTCTTCTTCATTCACTTCTACCACCACAACCACCCCGTGATCCTACTTTACCGTGGTCCTCAGTGGGTCCCGTGGTATCCGTGTGGTCCTTAAAATGACCACATGAGATCCCCGAGAGGATCACAAGAGGTTGAGATTATCACAGGCCTTGAGTCTGTATTCTTGGTGGGTCTCAGAAGCGGGATTGCGTGACACCGTGGTTTTCGTTCTTATATCTTATATCCTTCCCATGCCGTTAAACGTCACATAGGGCTCGCAAAGTAGTTCGCCAATTTTTTCTGTCTTCAGCGAGTCTTTCAACCTGATCAAAGGATTTTATGCCTGTTAATTTGGCCTCTCTTAATAATGTCCTCTTCAGAGTTTCACGCGGTCTGCCTATTTTTCTTCAGCCTATTGTGTTCCATTTGATAGCTTGTTTTGGGATTCTCTGATCATTTCTTCTCATCAAGTGACAAACATATGTCCATCTCCTTTTCCTGATCACCCATGAGACTGGTTGTTGTTCAGTCATCTGTCTTATCTCTGCATTGTTCTTGAATTCGTTCCACTTTATGCTGAGTATTTTCCTTAGGCATTTGTTTTCAAAAGAGTCTAATTTCTTTTCTATTTCTTTAGTTGTTTTCCAGTTTTCGCATGCATAAATGAGGGTGGATATAACATTTGAATTGAATAGTCTTAACTTGGTTTTTGTGCTTAGAACTTTTGAATTCCATATGTTCTCAAGATTCTTGAAGATTGATGCTGCTTTTGCAATTCTGATTCTAACTTCCTTTCTAGAGTCACCATCCTGGTCTATGTAGCTGCCAAGATATGCAAATTGATTGACTTCTTCAATATCTGTCCCTTCTAGGTGTATTTTTCCATTCTGATTGAGAGGAATTTTCATATTATTTTTGTTTTGTCCTTGTTAATTTCAAGTCCAGTGAAGATAGGCTATCTGTTTTTTCTTGCATGGAATTCACATTATTACTGTGTTACCTGTGCAGCATTTTTTAATTATGAAATCTGTTGTAATCCCAAAAAGTAAAGGAGACAGTATACATCCTTGTTTAACACCTATTTCAATCTGGAACCATTCACTCATCCCTTCTTCTGTCTTGACTGCACAAACATATCCAATGTATAAGTCCTTAATGATGTTGACAGTTTTAGATGGTATTCCATATAGACATAAAATTCTCTATAATGAATCTCTGTGTATGCTATCAAATGCCTTTTTAAAATCTATGAAATTCAGTACTAATTGTTTCTGCTTTTCAATATGTTCTTCAAGTATTATTCTGAGAGTAAAGATCTGGTCGAGACAGCTTCTCCCTTTTCGAAATCCTGCTTGTTCTTCTTTCATTGCAGTATCCACTATATCTTTAAGTCTATTCAAAATGACCTTGCAAAATACTTTTGACACAACTGATTTTAAGGTTACTCCTCTCCAGTTGTTACAGTCACTAAGGTTGCCTTTTTTTGGTATTTTAACAATGATTCCTTTTTTCCAATTAGAAGGGACCTTTTCTTCTTTCCAAATCTTGTTAAACATTCTCTGTAGTTGTCTCATGTTGTCAATATTGATAGCTTTTAGCATTTCGGCTGTTATTTTATCTTCACCTGCAGCTTTGTTGTTAGCCATTAAATTCACTGCTGTTTCAATTTCATGCAATTTAATTTCATCTAGGTTGACATTTAGTTGTGAGGCTGGTTAAGTCAGTTTCAGGGTTTACCAATTCTTTTGAGTGTGGTCAATTAAGTATTTCTTGGAAGTGTTCAGCCCATCTTTGATTTTGGTCTTTATTTGATGTTAATTGGGTTCCAGTTTTGATAAGGATTAGTCTTTCTTTAGATGTAATAGTACCTGTTAGCCTCTTTTGTATGTTATATATATATATATATATATATATATATATATATATATGTTTTGCTGTCTCCTGTTTTTGCTGCTTTTTCTGCCTCTTTCGCCATATTGTCTATGTATTCTCTTTTATCCCTTCTAGCTGAACTTTTTACTTTCTTGTCTATTTCTTTGTATTTTGCTTTCGCCAGATCTTTTCCAAGATCTGTTTTTGCATTCAACATGTCTAATTTGACTGCTCGTCTTTCATGTATATACTTCCATGTTTTATCTGATATCCATGCTTTTCTATTTGTTTTTTTCAGTCCAGTGCTTGCTTTTGCTGCTGTGATTATGGCTGTGCTGTAAGAATTCCATAATTCATCTATACTTATCTCCTCTACTTCACTGGGTGTTTTGGAATGATTGGCAAGTTCATGATTGAAATTAATGTTAGTATTTTCTTCTTGTAGGCTGTGACTGTTTATCTTTCTGTGTACTGATTTCTTGTGTTGGCTTTTCAATTTTAGTTTTATTTTCCCTATACACAGGTTGTGATCACTGTTGACATCTGCACCCCTATAAGCCCTTACATCTATGAGAGATGTTCTGTATTGCTTTCTAATACAAAAATGATCCATCTGGTTTCTAGTTCTATCACGTTGTTTTATGTATCTCTTTGTGTGGGAATATTGTGCCTCCAATGACCATGCCCTCTGTGGTTTTCGTTGCACCAGTTTAATCTAGAGTTGGAGTTTCTCACCGGAAAACCTCGACGTGTTTTGGATATGAGTATATCCCCGTTTGGTGAGAGTTGGTTGCCCATCCAGTCCAGCGCTGGACTTTCTCACTGGAAAACCTCAGCGTGATTAGGATATGCATACATCCCTGTCGGGTGAGAGGTGGTTGCCTATCTAGACTGCACTGGTCCGACTTCAGCATTTTGTGGTCATGGCCGCTACCTTCCTAATTGTGACCAGGATGGAGCTTTTGTCCAGGAGGACGAATCCTCGCCACTAGTGAGTTTCACCCCTGGGTTGAGCCAGTTTAGGCATATTATCCCAGTGTGGGCGTGTTTGGGACGTGACCGACCTCTAGAGCGGAGGTACCGTGACTTGAGTAGCCATCAAGTTTCACCCCTGGTTTAAGCCATTTTAGGCATATTTCACCAGTGTGGGTGTCAGACGGATGTGACCGGCCTCTAGAGCAGAAGTGCCGTGGCATGAGTAGCTCTCGCAGCAAGACCACAGGACATACCGATTAAGCTTCACTTTATCCTTTCCATCACCTTTTCACATCGCTGCCACACAGCAACCCTAATTGCTTTTCCTCATTTTCTTCATTAGCCATGAGGAGTTTCACTCCACGCGCGGCATCCGAAGATTCTCGCCAGCAGCTCCGTGTTGAGTCAAATTAAGCTGTAGGCTACACTCCTGGTGGTGCCCTTCCGTCAGTTCCTTTAAGTTTCAGCTTTGCAACCATACTTCCTCCGGAACCCAAAAACTTTGGTTTCTCGGAAGCTGCCTGCAGAGTCATCGAAGCAAATCCTGCTGATCTCTAATCGGTATCGTTTATGGTCAGAACTACGATGGTATCTGATCGTCTTCTCACCTCTGACTTTCGTTCTTGATTAATGAAAACATTCTTGACAAATGCTTTCACAGTAGCTCGTCTTGTGACGATCCAAGAATTTCAACTCTAACGCCGCAATACGAATGTCCCCGTTTGCCCCTGTTAATCATTACCTCCAGTTCCGAAAACCAATAAAATAGAACCGAGGTCCTATTCCTTTATTCCACACACCATTATTCAGGCAGCTGGGCCCTGCTTTGAAAACTCTCATTTTTTCAAAGTAAACATGCCGGGCACCCGGGACGCTCAGCGAAGAGCACCCGCGGGGAAGAGCTGGCAAACAGTAGGGCAGGAGACAACGGACCGCCCACTTGCGCCTGAGAGCCAACTACGAACTTTTTATATGCAACAACTTTAATATACGCTATTGGAGCTATAATTACCACGGCTGCTGGCACCAGACTTGCCCTCCAATAGATCCTCGTTAAAGGTGTACTACCTCCCCAAGCCGGGAATGGGTAAGTTGTGCGCCTGCTGCCTTCTATGGATATGGTAGCCATTTCTCATGCTCCCTCTCTGGAATCGAACCCTGATTCCCCGTTATCCATCACAAACATAGTAGGCATGTCACGTACCATCAACATTTGATAGGGCAGACATTTGAAAGATGCGTCGCCTGCACAGAAGGCCATGCGATCAGCACAGAGTTATCCAGAGTCACCAGTTGGGACTCCGCGCCCCGCGAAGGGCAACGAAGATTGGTTTTGAACTAATAAAAGCTGCTCTTTCCACCAGGGTCGGAGCTTGGTAAGCATGTATTAGCTCTAGAATTGCCAGAGTTATCCAAGTAAGATAGTGTTATCTAAGGAACCTCGACAGATTTAATGAGCCATTCGCAGTTTCACCGTGAGACAGTGTGAACTTAGACATGCATGGCTTAATCTTTGAGACAAGCATATGCCGGCTCTCTCTGCTCTAACAAACGAGAAGAAAGCCTGGCACTCACAACCAACGCACATTACATACTGCAGATCTGATACTCTTTGCGAGAGATGGGCCAGTTTTGAGACCATCGGTTGACAAAACCATAGTACACCATTAGCATGAACCTGGCTTTCTAACCGTTTATAAGCTTCGCTCGACAGACAAACTACTCGCTTATGCATTGAAACACTTTAACTTTCGCCATCTGGGAAGGGAGCGAAAGCCTTTCTCCTCAAGCACGGAACTCGAGAGCACTTTTTCGCCAAAAAAACGGTCAGCCTGCGCAACAGCAGCCCAAGCTGTGCAGCTCAGTGCGGCTGGCACATTTGAATATAAATGTTACAGAAGAGTTTTTTCAGATATCATGGATAAGAAAAAGAACAAATAAATCCATACTACAAGAACTTAATATTGAAGAAAGGTGGCTAGTAAGGAAGATTAAATAAAGAAAATTAAAATATTTTGGACACATTAAACATCATGAAAATTTAGAGAAGACAGTCTTGGAAGGTACAAAATGGGAAAAAGAGAGGAAAACCAAGGCAAAGGAACTGCAAGACATCGTTGATGATCTGTGAATGGACGCATCAGCGGCAGAGCATCTTGCTTACAACCAAGAGGCCTACAGGAGACTTGTTAGAAAGCCAAATGTCCACAAGGGACATGCCAATGACTAAATGACTGACTTTGTTTTTTCACAGTGTGTGATTTTGGTGGTTTCTGTTATATTCTCACAGTGTGTGGTCTGGGTGACTTCTGTTGTTTTCTCACAATGTGTGGTCTAGGTGGTTTCTGTTATTTTCTCACAGTGTGTGGTGTAAGTGGCTTCTGTTGTTTTCTCACAGTGTGTGGTGTAAGTTGCCTCTGTTGTTTTCTCACAGTGTGTGGTCTAGGTGGTTTCTGTTATTTTCTCACAGTGTGTGGTGTAAGTGGCTTCTGTTGTTTTCTCACAGTGTGTGGTCTAGGTGGTTTCTGTTGTTTTCTCACAATGTGTGGTCTAGGTGGCTTCTGTTATTTTCTCACAGTGTGTGGTCTAGGTGGTTTCTGTTTTCTCACAGTGTGTGGCCTTGGTGGCTTCTGTTGTTTTTTCACAGTGTGTGGCCTAGGTGGTTTCTGTTTTCTCACAGTGTGTGGTCTATGTGGCTTCTGTTATTTTCTCACAGTGTGTAGTCTAGGTTGTTTCTGTTATTTTCTCACAATGTATAGTGTAAGTGGATTCCGTTGCGTTCTCACTGTGTGTGGTCTAGGTGGTTTCTGTTTTCTCACAGTTTATGGTCTAAGTGGTTTCTGTTTTTTTCTCTAAATACTTAGGAACAGTTATAACAGCTGATGGGAAATTTCATAATGCAATAAAAAGCAGATGTGCTCAGGCAAAGTCAGCATTCCAGAAAATGAGAAACATCTTGTGCAACAGATCCATATCAATGTAAACAAGATTCTGAGTACTTAAATGTTACATTGAGCCAGTTTTGTTTTATGGATGTGAAGCATGGCCCATGAATAAGAGAATACAGTGAGAAATGGAGGCCATGGAAATGTGGTTCATAAGAAGGATGTTGAAGGTACCATGGACAGCTAAGAAAAGCAATGAAGAAGTCTTAAGAGAGGGTGGAGTTAAAAGGCAAATTACAGCAAAGATCACAAGCAGACAAACGAGATTTGTAGGACATTTTCTGAGAAGAGGAAAATTGGAACACATTGTGGCAAATGAAAAAAGTGAAGGAAGAAGAGACAGGAAGACACAGAGAGAGAAGTTACTGGACGGGCTGTCAGTGTGGCTAGGAAGAAAGTCACTTGCGGATCTCATAATCAAGTCTAAAGACAGGGAATTGTGGAGAGAAATGATTGCCTACACCACACGGCATGGCACTTCATTGATTGATTCTGATTCTATTGTTCTCATAGAGTTCTTTAATGTATTCACACCATCATGAAATTATTTCATCTTTGTCCATTATTGTATATCCCTTTGACTTCAGGCCATTGGTCCTGTGGTATGGCCTTTTGTTTGTTAACTACTTTATTTGTTTGTACATATCTCTTTCATTCCCATGATGGTGTGTCTCTATTTCATTATATTTCTTGTTTAGCCACTCTTCTTTAGCTTTATTGCATTTGTGTCTTATTTCTTTATTTATTTTGTCATATTCATCTTTATCTTCCTTAAGACTTCTTCTCTGATCCATTATTTGCAAAATGTCTTCTGTCATCCACCCCTGTTTAGAGTGTTGTTTATTTGGAGGTAGGATTTCAATAGATATTTGCTGAATAGAATCTTTAAGCATATTCCATTGTTCATCAGTCATTTCAATCTTATCTATAGCATTATGCCTATTATGTACTATGGTCCTAGGTTGTTCCTGTATTGCCTTATCATTCTGTAACAGCTCTCTTTGTTTTTAGCTGCTACCTTTAATCTCTTTAGCCTGATTCTCACTTTTCCTTCAACTGGGATATGGTCACTGTTGCAGTCTGCACTTGGTCTTGTTTTAACAGATATTAGTGAGTTCCTGAATATTCTTTTGATCATAATGTAATCTATCTGGTTACACATGTTGTTATTTGGGCGTTTCCATGTCCATAGTCACCTTGGGTGTTGTTGAAACCAAGTAATTCCTATTATCATTTTATTCTTTTCTGCCCACTCAGTCAGTATCTCTCCTCTTGTATTTCTGATACCTAATCTATACTTGCCAATTGCTTCCTTGTCTTGTTCAGTCCATCCTTTTGTGTTTAAATCACCCAGCACAAAGTTTACTTCCCATGTTCCCATGGTTTGCACTGTTTCATTGCCATGTCTAGGTTGTTGTAAAATTCTTTTATCTCATCATCAGAGCTTTCTGAAGTTGGTGCGTATACTTGGATGAAATTTGTGTCTATTGGGTGGCCCTGTAATTTAACCATTAACACTCTGTCTGATATGCACCAGAAGCCTTTCACAGTTCTTGCTGTCTTCTTATCTAATATTATACAGACTTCATTTCTACACTGGTTTCCCCCGAAATATATTATTTTGAAGTCTTTATGATCTCTGCTTCCTGCTTCAGTCCATCTCATTTCACTTAAACCAAGGATATTGATTTCCATTATTTTCATTTCTTGTTCAGTGTTTTCCAATTTTCAAGCTCTTTTAATGTTCTAATGTTCCATGTTGGAATTATTGTGGTGTTACTTGTGTTTTCTTTGTGTACAGTAGTTGGATGATGATTTGGTATCACCTGTCACATGTGATAGTCCCTACCGGACGAGGTGGTTCCACTGGAACCCTCATTACTGTCGTTATGATTCAAGGAATTGTGGATTGTCATGATTGTTCTTGGAAATGTACAGTGTTGGTTTCCCCTTACCTTTCATTGGTTTGTTTATGGTTTACTCCACTAGCCTTTGACTCTCTGTTTCTTAGATATAACCATAGTTTATGCCTTTTTGATGTTCAAAGTAAGACCTTTGTGTTCAATTTCTTTAGTGACTGTCTTGCTTTTCATTAATTCTGATTCTTGACACCAATCTAAACTACAAAACTGAGCAAACTTAACTATGAGCCTTTTTTTTTAATATGAGACTGTCAGCATAAGCATTATCTTGATATTTATGTTATATCATTTATCATTGAGAGTGTTTAATAAAGTTTGGAAAGAAGAAAAGGTCCCTTCTAAATGGAAAAAAGGAATCATTGTTAAAATAATGCAAAAAAAAAAAAAAGCTTAATGATTCCAATAACTGGAGAGGGTAACCATACTATCAGTTGTGTCAAAAGTATTTTGCAAAGTCATTCTGAATAGAATTCAAGATATAGAGGTTGGTGCAATGAGAGAAGAACAAGTAGGATTTTGAAAAGGGAGAAGCTGTCTCAACTAGATCTTTACTATAAGAATAATACTTGAAGAACATATTGAAAAGTAAAAACCATTAATCCTGAACTTCATAGACTTTAAAAAGGCATTTGATAATTTGATAGCATATGCATAGATTCGTTGTGGAGAATTTTAAGACTATATGGAATATCATCTAAAATTGTCAACATCATTAAGGATCTCTACAATGGATATGTCTGTGCAGTCAACAAAGAAGAAGGAATGAACAAATGGTTCCAGATTGAAATGTGCATGAAACTAGGATATATGCTATCTCTCTTGCTTTTTAGGAATTGCTGTAGACTTCATAATGAAAAAATATTGCACAGATAAAACAGCCACTGATTGGTACATGGGATCCAATTAGAAGATTCTGATTTTGCAGATAACTCTTATCAGTGACAATGTGAATTTGATGCAAGAAAAAACAGGTACCCAGTCTTCACTAGCTAGCAAAATAGGACTTGAAATAAGCAAGGAAAAAAGACAAAATAATGAAACTTCCCATTAATCAAGAAGGAAAAATGTACATAGAAGGAACAGCTGTTGATGAAAGACACCAATCTGCATACCTCGTCAGCTACATAGACCAGGATGGTAACACCAGAAAGGAAATTAGAATTGCAAAAAAGCAGCATTGATCTTCTAGAATCTTGAGAACATATGGCACTCAAAAGTTATAAGCACAAAATACAAGCTAAGATTATTCAATTCAGATGTTAATATCCAAGCTAATTTATGCATGCGAAAGCCTGCAAACAACTAAAGAAATAAACAACAAATTAAACTCTTTTGAAAACAAATGCCTAAGGAAAATACTTGGTATAAATTGGAACGAATTCAAGAACAACACAGAGATAAGGCAGATGAGCAAACAACAACCTGTCTCATGGTGATCAGAAAAAAGAGATGGACTTATGTTGATCACATGATAAGAAGAAACAGTCAGAGAATCCCAGAATAAGCTACCAAGTGGAACACAACAGGCTGAAGAAAAAGAGTTTGACCACCTGAAATGCTAAAGAGGACATTGTTAAGAGTGGCCAAATTAATAGGCACAAAATCCTTTGATGAAGTTGAAAAGCTTGCCGAAAACAGGAAAACTCGGCAAACTACCATGCGAGCCTTTTGTGATGTTTAACAGCATGGGAAGGATGTAAGATGTAAGATTTATCATTATCCTTGGTGACTGTTATTGTATTTTATCATAATTTTCAGTCATCTGATCCATGAATCAAATGAATGTTGATTATTTGAATTTTATAACTGGATATCTGCCAATAATTTTAATCAAATATATTTCTCTCCATTTTTTGTTGGATAATTAGCTCTTTGATTTTTAAACAGAAAAGGATGTGGATATCTTCTCATTCCACTACAGAATTTTAACTTTTATTTCTCTCAATGTATTAGGAACAGCTGAATGCACATTCTGAACAAGTACATAGTGATGATCTGGACTTCAAGTGTCCAATCTGTTTCAGTGGATTCACTGACACTCAGCAACTGTGTCACCACATTTTATCCCATAATTCACCAGAAGGATCAGTTTGCACTGCAGACATTACTGATTCATCAGGAATTACACAGAATATTCTGTCAGATGAAAATGGTATGAAGCTGTGTTCAGAGCATACTTTAATGTCTTCATTCACTGTGAGCCATAGGTGTTTGTAATCATGCTACTCAAATTTGTATGTTAATTGTTATATAATCAGGTCATTTACCTATCTTTTCCCATGCCATTTGGTCAGTCCATTTAGATATGTTTATCTCTTTCCTTTTCACTTGAATTTTCAACTGATTGTCAGGTTCTCTGAATTATATCTTGTCATGACATATGCAAAAAATTTTGAATGGCTTTCTTTACTGACATGAAGACATTTTTAAGATGCTTGATAACTTGGTAACTGATGGAAGAGATCTACAAGTAGTAAAGAACTTATACTGGTGAGTGGGTGGTACCATCAGCGAATTCCAACAAATGGAGGTGTGAGGCAAGAATATGTTCTGTCTCCAGACCTTTTCTCTTTATATAATGAAATAATAATGAGAGAAATTGAGAAAATAGGTGGAGTAAAAATTGGAAGAAAGAAATTAAACAACATCAGATGAGCAGATAACACAGTACTGATAGCAGTGAGCAGGAAAACCTTACAAAAACTCCTAAACAAAGTAATAGAAGAAAGCACAGAAAAAAGGGGTTAGTTTTAAACACCAATAAAACAGAAGTAATGGTGATATCCAAGAAAGAGAAAATACCAAAATGCAGAATTATCTAGCACAGAGGAAGATAAGACAGGACAAAAGAGAACAAAAATCCTTAGTTTCAGTCATAACATCAGACAGCAGGTGCACTGAAGAAATCAGAACCAGCTTTTGGAAAAATGAAGAATGTATTAAGAAATCAAAAACTGCTATTGCCAGCAAGAATGAGGTCTAAGATGCTATATAGAACCTATTCTACTTTATGAAAGTGAAACATGGACTATGAATAAACAATTAGAACAAAGAATAAAGGCTACTGAAATGTTCATATGAAGGATGCTTCGCATTCCACAGACAAATGAAGAAGTATTAGAACAGGCAAAGGAACATCTCAAACAACTGTAGTACATAAGACAATCAAAGTTTCTCAGACACATCAGCAGACATGAAGATCTCAAAAACTTGGTCATGACTGGAAAAATAATACCAAAAGACAAAGTGTGTGGAGAAGACAAAAATACCTGGATGGACTAAGTGCATGGTTTGGCTGGAAAACAGCAATAAACTTGATTCAAGATATAGAGGATTGAGTGAGCGGAGAGAGATAACCACTACAACTATTGGCATGGTACTATTTGATGATGAAGATTTCCTTACTGTTCTTATTATTGTTTAATGATAATTTGCAAAGTTAGTTTTAATTGAGATTGCAATAAATTCAAGAATAATACTGTACATTTTCCTGACATGAAGTTTAATGTTTTCCTCCATCAGTGAAGAGTATCTCCAGCATTGCTAGTGAATCTAGTCATCCACTGATCGTATCTACTACCACTGCTCATAATCCTGCAAGCACCAGTACTTCAACCAGTGTACCTGAGGCTCTCATATGTCCCTATTGTTTGTCTGATGGTTTTGAGACTTTGGAAAGTTTGGAGCTTCATCTTACCAGTGTCCACAGTGTTAAACCCACTGAAGTCTACACCTGTAATTATTGCAATGCACCTTATCCAAATCTTTACAGGTAAGTGGCATATTCATTAAGCTGTAGTTAACATAAGGTTGTATGAATGAGTTTTCATCAGGTGTTCTAGATTTAAACTTTATAAGGGTCAGTGAGAAAGTGATTCCTTTAAATAAAACAAAGAAATTATTTAGATATTTTACAAATTTATTAATTAATAATTCATCAGAGGCATTGCTTCATGAGTAATAATGGGTGTGCAGGTTGAGTATAGGATTTGGAAATAATCTCATAGCACACAACCTGCCTCAGAGAGATTTTTAAACTTTTGGTCAAAGGCATTACAGAACCCAAAGCGAACAAGAAAAGACACACATTTGGTATGATCATGTGCTCCAAAGGGACTCCAGCAACATCACTAAACTGCCATGCAGTGGACACCTGAAGGAAAGAGAGGCTAACCAAAGACAACTTGGCAAAAAACTGTAGAAGTAGAAATGAGGAGCATGCTACACAGCTGGGGCATCATATGAAGACTGGCCTCAGACTATGAGAGATAGAGAGAATTTGTTGCTACTCTCCAGGAGGCTACAAGGAGTACTGGGCTGCAATTGCTTAACTGATAATTGACCAAGATATGGATGATTGGATGCTTTGATGGACTGATTGCATGAGAGAATTATGACTACTTTCACATGCAGTTTTCCAGGTTCATATTAATTATTTCCAGAAAAGAAATTGGTGTAAAATATGCATATGGAAAACTGTATAATATAAAGTGAAATAACTTAACACAGCTCTTTAGATCATCAGTCAAAGTGATAGTAAGACAAGATTCTTTTTAAAAAGTTAACAAAAATATATTCATACTGCATGCTTAATACTGTCAATTGTAAACAAATACAATAAAAAAATTTAATCCTGCACATGAATTTTGAGAATTGTTGATACAACTTGTACTTGCAAGAACTCCCTGTAAGTGTGAGTTGTTGTTTTTTGCAGCCTATGCTGTAGAGATATTGAGACACAGCATCGTATCAGTATAGGAGCGGGTTATGGCAGCTACTCTTTCAGTCTCGGATTACAGCTAAAATGCAGGGGGTGTGCAATGCTTCTTTAGCAGACTCCACCACCGTGGAGACTATGGCGATCCCTGCCCTGTTAGCCAGGCTATGCCTGTTACTGGGTCTTGGTCAGCTATGGGTCACTAACCCTGACGCTGGCATATCAGCTATGGGTTGCTGATTACCTTATTGGGCATCTTCACCCCCATTGTTGATACAAAAAAGCATTGAGAATTGTCGATACAAAAAAAAAAAGCGTGAAATTTTCAGAAAAAAAAACAGGTCTGTGTGCATATTAATGAAAAAGAGGAAATCATTAAACATTTGTATAATGTATGAGCTTTTAACTGCATTATTTCAGTACACTGAATCTGTTTTGCTGTTTACAGTTTGCATGATCACATGACTGTGGTGCACCGCAGCCAGCATGGCCTAGACATTACTTACCCATGCAGTTTGTGTGTTCAAAGATTCCATAGTCTGGATGCCCTGGCTAAACACAAGGGGATAGTACATTCACATCAGAGATCTTCAGGCATTGATGCTGCTTTCTGCAACAGGTGACCAAGCACATAATGTGGAAATGACTTATTATTTTTTTGTTAACTGGCTTATCTTTCTTCTTCTTCCTCTTCCTCCTATTTCTCTTGTTTCTATTTCTTCTTTTTCTTATTTATTATTATCATCCTTTATGTATCTTTCCATCTCTGTCTTGGTCTGCCCCTTGACCTTGTTTCCTTCATCTCCTTTAGACACATAATTTTCGCTTTTTCTCTTCCATTCTTTCCACATGGCCCAACCAACGTAATCTGTTCAGTCTCAAGACATTTATGGCCCATTGGGAATAAAATAAGTGTTCTTTCTAGCTCTCCATTTTTTTCTTTTACTTGTGTTTATTTGTATTTTACAGAGAAGTTTCTTTCATTAGGAATAAAATTCTGGTTTTCTGAGCTATGAGAAGATGAGAATGAAAATCATCACTGTCATAATCATTACTGAAAATGGTTTAGCCATTTCTCTGATTTGTGTTTGGTGCAAGACATTAAACTGTTTTTTAGTTAACCAGGTAATATGGGCAGTTTCAAGATGATGCAGCCATTGCCATTATCAAAATCTTGTGCCATTTTACCCATCACACCATAGTGAATGCTTAGGCACTGATTTATAAAATATATTCTTACATTATGTGTTTTATACTTGTACAATGATTACACCTTTATCTATTGTTTTAATAATAGTCCACAGTCACTCTAGTGATTTATTTTGTGTTGTGGGCCTTTCACTTTATGGCATTTGTTGATAATTGAACATTTGCTTGGGTCATATTTTGCTGGACCATATTAAGACAATGAAGAAAGGATACCAGCAACAAACACCCAATATGTTAGACAGTAAAGATACTTTGATAAGCAATGAAATGAAAATGTGTGAGAGGTGGAAAGAATATTTTGAACAACTGACACTTACTTTACTTTATCTTTCCTCTTGTATTGTGTTGAAAAGAGATGCAAGTGGTGTTTTTGGACCAAATGAGTGACTTTGGTGATGGTCATGCCATAATTAGCAAGTGTTTCTCTGATACCATCTATCCTTCTGTTTCTGTGTCTTCCTCTTGATTTATGTCCTGTAATTCTTTGGTTGAAGGCTCTCATGGCTGGCTGTGTGTGTGTCATTTTACTGCAGGAGTCAATGGCAATGAGAAACCAGACAAGCTAGCAGACACAGCAGTGATTCAGGGTACCATCAGAATGGACACAGAAGATTGTGAGAACCACTTTGGACAGGCTGCGTATCGAGGATGACATCTGACTCAGTGATAGCAGTCACATCTGGAGGATGATCGAGTAGGGGAGGGGAGAGGAAGTGGACATTTTTCTGAATGGAGTGGATTAGCATGTGTTACCCACAATCAGTGTGTGACTGGTTCCATCAGCAGGTGCACACTTCATTGGTGTTGGAGCAGAAGGCGGAGCACATAAGGGAATGCCCGCCTTGCAGGGATGCCAGTCTCTAATTACAGATTACAGGTTACAGTGTCATTCTCATTAAATGGCTGAGCCACTTGATTCTTTGCTTTTCTTGTGTGTTGTAGACATGATGTAGTTCCTACCATCTGTCTTATGGTGTAATTTCTAGGCTTGTCAAACTCGGTGATGTTTTCTGGGTTTCTAAAATATCTCATTTCACATGTGGTTATTTTATTCTGTTGTTTCTGAGTAAGTGTTGACATGAATATGTTATTAATTAGTTTTCTCTTAGTTTCAAGTGGGATGTTTGGATGTGTAATCAGTGGGGATAGCTGGTATGCAACAGCATTGGCTCTTTGTGTTCTAACATCAGTTTCTTTATTGAGCTTCCCATCTCCTGTGAACATGCATCCAAGATGCTTGAATTCTTTTACTTATTGTATTTTGCTGTCTTTAGTACATATACTATCTCTACAATGGATATGTTTGTGCAGTCAAGACAAAAGAAGGGATGAGCGAATTGTTTCAGATTGAAACAGGTGCGAAAAAAGGATGTATATTATCTTCATTGCTTTTTGGAATTGCCATTGACTTTATAATGAAAGATGCTGTATAGGTAAGACTGGCATTGGGTACATGGGACCCAAATAGAAGATCTTGATTTTGCAGATGATATAACTGTTATCAGTAACAATGTGAAATCGATGCAGGAAAAAACAGATTCCCTGTCTTCCTTGGCTAGCAAAATAAGTTTTGAAATTAACAAAGACAAAACAAAAATAATGAAACAATGAAGTTGTTGATGAAGTAAACCAATTTGCATACCTTGGCAGCTACATAGACCAAGATAGTGACACGAGGAAAGAAGTTAGAATTAGAATTGCAAAAGCAGCATTGCCCTTCAAAAGTCTTGAGAACATATGGAATTCAAAAGTTATAACCACAAAAACCAAGTTAAGATTATTAATTTCAAATGTGATATCCACCCTCATTTATGCATATGAAAGCTGGAAATCAACTAAAGAAATCAACTAGAAATTAGACTCTATTGAAAACAAATGCCTAAGGAAAATACTTGGTATAAAGTGGAACGAATTCAAGAACAACGCAGAGATAAGACAGATGAGCAAACAACAAGCTGTCTCATGGGTGATCAGAAAAAGAAGATGGACATATGTGGGCAATGTGATGAGAAGAAACAATCAGAGTACCAAAACATGCTATCAAGTGGAGCACAATGGGCCAAAGAAAAAGAGGTTGACTGTGTGAAACACTAAAGAGGACATTGTTAAGAGAAGAAGCCAGTTTAGCGGGCATAACATCCCTTGATGAAGTTGAAAGACTCGCTGAGAACAAGAAAAGTTGGCTAACAACTATGCGAGCCCTATGTGATGTTTAATGGCATGGGAAGGATGTAAGAAGTATATATACATTCAATGGGTTTGGCATTCTGCTAACTTTCATGGTCTCCATTTTGACAATGTTGATTTTCATATCATAATGTTGACAACTCTGATGGAGATTTTTCATATGATCTTGAAAGCAATTCAGGCTCTTGTGTGCTATACACTGGTCATCTGCGAACATTTAGTTCAATTCTAGTGGGTTTGGATTTGCTTCTTTTATTATTCTGTCCATATAGATTATAAATAGTAATTGTGACAATACACAGCCCTGTCTGACTCTTGTTGTTACACTGAACCAGCCTGTACTGCCTGCTGTTGTCCTTACTGCACTTTGACTATCTGTGTGTAATGACATTATGTTTTCCAGTAGATGTCCTGGTACACCACATTCCTCTAATACTGGCTACAACTTGTTTCTGTTAGCCCTATCAAAAGCTTTTCCTTGGTCCACAAAGACAATGTTAAATTCTTGGTTATATTTGGTGGCTTTTACACAGGCTTGTTGGAGTACAAATATTACATCAGTCCAGCCTCTCATCCTCATCATGGCAGAGGGTAACAGCCGTGTGGGGTATTGCTGAGGTGGATGAAGTTTGGTGCGGGTTTATCTCATGAACCCATGAAGGTCTACTTGGATCCTCCTGAAAATGGCTGCCAAAAAAGGGCTCTGGTGAAACTTTGACAAGCCTAGCAATCTGACAGTGGATTTTTACTTGCTTCAAAATTCAAGAAAGAAGAGAAATTGTTAAACTGAAAATCCTACAACTGAATTACAACACACAAAAACATCGACATGTTCCCCAGTATTGAAGAACCTGACATGGAAGTAGCAATTATACGTGTAGAAGAGTTGAAAAACAATGAAGCAGCTGGATCTGACAGAATTTATGCAGAACTGATTAAAAGAGGAAAGGCACTGCATGAAATATCAAGCTTTTTCATACAAAAGATATGGAGGAAAGAGAAACTACCTGATGAATGGAAAGAAGCATTGATAATTCCCATCTACAAGAAAGGAGATTATGTGTGAACAACAGAGGTATATTATTATTAACATCAAGCTATAAAATACTATCAGTAATATTACTGAACAGAATAAAACCTTATCTAAAGGAAATCTTAGGAGGTTTATCAAGCCAGATTCAGAAGGAGCAGGTCTACAGTAGACCAGATATTCTCGCTGAGACAGAAAGCCAAGAAAAGTTGGGTGTATGAAAATAAGTCCATAATATACTCATAGATGTAAAAAAAAAAAAAAAACAAAACAAATGGTAACATCCATATAAATAGCCTCTGAAATATAATGACACACAATAATTAGTGTATAAATATATAACTATATATAACCCAGTGAAGTTGAGGAGATAGGTATAGATGAGTTATGGAATTCTTACAGCACAGCCATAATCACAGCAGCAAAAGTAAGCGCTGGATTGGAAAAACCAAATAGAAAAGCATGGATATCAGATAAAACATGGAAGTATATACATGAAAGACGAGCAGTCAAATTAAACATGTTGAATGCAAAAGCAGATCATGAAAGAGATTCGGCAAAAGCAAAATACAAAGACATAGACAAGAAAGTAAAAAGTTCAGCTAGAAGGGATAAAAGAGAATACATAGACAATATGGCGAAAGAGGCAGAAAAAGCAGCAAAAACAGGAGACAATAAAACTTTATATAACATACAAAAGAGGCTAACAGGTACTATTACATCTAAAGAAAGACCAATCCTTAGCAAAACTGGAACACTATTAACATCAAATAAAGACCAAAAGCAAAGATGGGCTGAACACTTCCAAGAAATACTCAATCGACCACACCCAAAAGAATTGTTAAACCTTGAAACTGACTTACCAGCCCCACAACTAAATGTCAATCTAGATGAAATTGAATTGCATGAAATTGAAACAGCAGTGAATTTAATGGCTAACAACAAAGCTGCAGGTGAAGATGAAATAACAGCTGAGATGCTAAAAGCTATCAATAGTGACAACATGAGACAACTACAGAGAATGTTTAACAAGATTTGAAAGAAGAAAAGGTCCCTTCTAATTGGAAGAAGGAATCATTGTGAAAATACCAAAAAAGGCAACCTTAGTGACTGTAACAACTGGAGAGGAGTAACCTTAATATCAGTTGTGTCAAAAGTATTTTGCAAGGTCATTTTGAATAGACTCAAAGATATAGTGGATACTGCAATGAGAGAAGAACAAGCGGATTTCGAAAAGGGAGAAGCTGTCTCGACCAGATCTTTACTCTCAGAATAATACTTGAAGAACATATTGAAAAGCAGAAACCATTAATACTGAATTTCATAGATTTTAAGAAGGCATTTGATAGCATACACAGAGATTCATTATGGAGAATTTTATGTCTATATGGAATACCATCTAAAATTGTCAACATCATTAAGGACTTATACAATGGATATGGTTGTGCAGTCAAGACAGAAGAAGGGATGAGTGAATGGTTCCAGATTGAAACAGGCGTGAAACAAGGATGTATACTGTCTCCTTTACTTTTTGGGATTACAATAGACTTCATAATGAAAAAATGCTGCACAGGTAACACAGGTATTGACTGGGTACATGGGACCCAACTAGAAGATCTTGATTTTGCTGATGACATAACTCTTATCAGTAATAATGTGAATTCCATGCAAGAAAAAACAGATAGCCTATCTTCACTGGCTAGCAAAATAGGACTTGAAATTAACAAGGACAAAACAAAAATAATGAAAATTCCCATCAATCAAAATGGAAAAATACACATAGAAGGGACAGATATTGAAGAAGTCAATCAATTTGCATACCTTGGCAGCTACATAGACCAGGATGGTGACACTAGAAAGGAAGTTAGGATCAGAATTGCAAAAGCAGCATCAATCTTCAAGAATCTTGAGAACATATGGAATTCAAAAGTTATAAGCACAAAAACCAAGTTAAGACTATTCAATTCAAATGTAATATCCACTCTCATTTATGCATGCGAAAGCTGGAAAACAACTAAAGAAATAGAAAAGAAATGCCTAAGGAAAATACTCGACATCAAGTGGAATGAATTCAAGAACAATGCAGAGATAAGACAGATGACTGAACAACAACCAGTCTCACGGGTGATCAGGAAAAGGAGATGGACATATGTTGGCCACTTGATGAGAAGAAATGAGCAGAGAATCCCAAAACAAGCTATCAAGTGGAACACAACAGGCCGAAGAAAAAGGGGCAGACCGCGTGAAACTCTGAAGAGAACATTATTAAGAGAGGCCAAGTTAACAGGCATAAAATCCTTTGATGAGGTTGAAAGACTCGCCGAAGACAGGAAAAATTGGCGAACTACTTTGCGAGCCCTATGTGACGTCTAACGGCACGGGAAGGATATAAGATATAAGATATAAGAAATATATAACTATACATGAAGCACAGCAGTAAAGCTGCAATACCAGAATGCATAAAATAGGAAAAAGTAGGAGCAGTTTTATTACTTAACGATTACAAAGTTGTGATGTTTTGGCGTGAGCCTTAATCATACAAAAACATACAGGATGAAGAAATAGAGAGAGGAGATAAAGTATAGATTCACATGAGTACTATAAAAAGAGTACTTAGCTGTAAATTGTAAGGTGTGACTTGTCCGGCGGTGTGTGTCAGGAATGGATTTAGTAGAACGTGGAGACTGTTTAAATAGAGACTTTTGATATGTGGTCATGGGTTGTAACTGGGGGTGGTGGCTGGGGAACCGGGGAGGGGAGAGAGAGTGATACAATATTGACCTAGCTGGGAGAAGTTGAAACAGATGATTGGGGAAAAGGGGTTGCAGAGTGATGCTGTGAGGAAGTTTGAAAAGTAAGAAGGGGTGGACTTAGTGGAGAGGTACTATAATGATTGAAGAGAATGTTAAGTGTAGCTAAACAGTGAGTTTAACCCATGTGGCTCCAGCGCCCATAATTTTGAATGCAGCAGTTCTCAAGCACCAGGCGGCTTGTGTCAGTTTTTTTTTTTTAAATAGTATTCATGTGAATCTATACTTTATCTCCTCTCTCTGTTTCTTCGTCCTGTATGTTTTGGTATGATTAAGGCTCACGCCGAAATGTCACAACTTTGTAATCGTTAAGTAATAAAGCTGCTCCTACTTTTTCCTATTTTATGCATTCTGAAATATAATGTTTGTACTTAAACAAATATTAGAACAGGCAAATGAGTGGCATAGTACAACATATGCATTATTCATAGATTTTGAGAAAGCCTTTGACAGTGTCAACAGAGATGCACTGTGAAAATCCTAAGATGGCAAGGCCTACCCCATAAAATAGTAAATGTAATCAAAGCCCTATACGAGGGTTTTCAGTGCAAAGTTATCTGTGGAGAACATACCTCCAGCAGCTTTAGGGTACAAACAGGAGTGAAACATGGATATGTACTATCACCAACATTATTTATCTTGGCAGTAGACTGGTTAATGAAGGAGGCAACATCAGACAAACGCAGAGGATTACAATGGACCCTTGACACAGTGCTGGAGGACCTTGACTTTGCGGACGACATTTGTCTATTATCAAGCAGTCACAAAGATATGCAAGATAAAATAAACAAGCTAACTCAGAATGCAAACAACATAGGACTAAAGATCAATGTAGGAAAGACAAAGTTAATGAAGCAAAATGTGAACAACAGAAATGTACTCAGAGTAGATAACAAGTTAGTGGAGGAGGTCAACGAATTTGTATACCTTGGCAGCAGAGCAGTAGAAAATGGAGACAGCACAGAGGACATCAACAGCAGACTTACTAGAGCAAACCAGGCTTTTGCAATGCTGCAGAATATATGGAAATCAAATAAACTAAGCATAAATATAAAAATCAGGATATTTAAGAGTAATGTTCTAAGTGTACTACTCTATGGAAGTGAATGCTGGAAAATCACCAAAACCATAGAAAACAAGTTGAATTCTTTCCAGACTAAATGTTTACGTGGAATTAGAAAAATATTTTGGCCAAACACCATAAGAAATAACATCTTATTAGCAGAAATGCAGATGAAACCACTGACAACAATTATTGAGGAAATACGATGGCGATGGTTGGGACATGTGCTCCGAATGACTGAAAACTCACTACCAAAAATAGCACTAAGATGGACACCACAGGGGAACAGAAGTAAGGGTAGACCAAAAGAGACATGGAGAAGAACAACAGAAAGGATGTTGAGCAATAGAGGGCTCACCTGGGCAAGAGCAAAAAAAAAAGCGAAGGACAGGCATTTGTGGAAAACCCTTGCGAAGCCCCATGTGCCCTGGGCACTTAAGGTTCAGAGAGAGAGAGAGAGAAATATAATGAAGGAGTTTGGAATACCTAAGAAATATGTTAACATAGTAAACTATGCATGGAAGAAGCAGAAGAAATGGTGTTACATAAAGGAAGGAAATCAAAACCATTCAAAATAAGAACAAGCCTGGAGCAGAATGTATAAAATAGGAAAAAGTAGGAGCAGCTTTATTACTTAACGATTACAAAGTTGTGACATTTCGGCGTGAGCCTTAATCATACAAAAACATACAGGACGAAGAAATAGAGAGAGGAGATAAAGTATAGATTCATATGAATACTATTAAAAAAAAAAATTTTTTTTGTTAAAAAGAGTACTTAGCTATAAATTGTGAGGTGTGACTTGTCCAGCGGTGTGTGTCAGGAGCAACGTGTCTGTGCTGTTCAATCTGGTCCTAGAAAAAAATGTTTAGAACAGTAAATAAAGAACAAGTCATTAATGACAGAATGAGAATGTTAGGATATGTAAATGATATAGATATTGTAGGAGAAACTTTGCAAGAGATCACAGAAATCTTCAAACATCAGCAAGAACAAACATAACAATTGGGGCTAAAGATAAATTATGAGAAAACCAAATATATGAGAATAGCAAGGCCAAAAAATGACAAGAAAAATCAGATCCAAATAGAAGGTATAAAGATTAAAAGAACAAATTCATATAAATACCTGGGGGCATTATACAATATATTATACAATTATGTAATATAATTATATAATTATAATAGAAATATAATTATAATATAATATAGTTATAAAATATAATTATACAATAAAATTACTCTAAAAAATATAATTATACAATAAAATTACTCTCATTTGAAAACAACTGCCTAAGGAAAATGCTTGATATAAAATGAACAAATTTAAGAACAACACAGAGATAAGACAGATGAGCAAACAACAACCTGTCTCATGGGTGATCAGAAAAAGAAGATGGACATATGTAGGCCATGTGATGAGAAGAACAATCAGAGAATACCAAATCAAGCTATCAAGGCAGAAGAAAAAGAGGTCGACCACATGAAACTCTAAAGAGGACATTGTTAAGAGAACCCAGTTTAGTGGGCATAATATTCTTTGATAAAGTTGAAAAACTTGCAGAGAACAGGAAAAGTTGGCAAACAACTATGCGAGCCCTATGTGACATTTAGTTTAATGGCATGGGAAGGATGTAAGATTATACAATAGCTCCAAGAGTGTGAAAGATGAAATTAGGGCTAAGATACAAGCAGGAAACAACACTTATTTTTGCCCTTAGACACTTATTGCAATCAAAAAGTCCTGCTCCACAACACCAAACTAAATATATACAAGACACAGATTAGACCAGTTGTCTTGTATAGATCAGAAACATGAAGCACTACAAAATAAGATGAAGCACAGCTACAGATCACTGAAAACAGAATATGTTTTAGAAATTCTATTTAAAACTGGTTGAAGAAGTTGAAAAGAAAATACCAGTTACTTTAATAATCAACCATGAACTAGAAACTTGACATGGGTAAGATGATTTTTTTTTAAGGCAAAGGATTTGAAATTTGAATTGCAGAAATGTAGTAAAGTGTATATGCTTTTTTATTCAATGCCCACTATAGAGACGAAATAAGTGGCAATTCTTTGTCACATGCTCAGTAATTTGTCACAGGTGAAAGTTTGTTAAATGTTTTGAGTTTTTTTGTAATTAAAAGCCTATATGTACATTCCAAAAAAACTGATGTGACTAAAGTATGACCTTCATTTCATAAAAATATGAGGGTCATACCAAAAGTTGTGAGCAAAAATGTTTTAAAAATCAGAATTTGTAGATAGAGAACATATAAATGTATCACCTTAACCTGCATCCTTTTCTTCACTTTTCAACATAATCTCCATTTCTCTGCACATTTGTTTCCCATCACTCTGCAAATTTGAAAATACCCTCCCAGTAGAATTCCGTTCCAGCTGACTGATGGCACAGATGCACTGCATTCTGGACATTCTCTCCTGTGGGATCCATTGGGCACAAACTTTTCTATAGCCTAGGGTTTCAATCATTTCCTGTACTGCATTGTGTCCCATTCCAAGATTTACTGTGATTTCAGAAACTGTGACATGTCTGTCTTCTTTAATGATGTCGTCAACCCTGTCCACGTTGCATTTAATGGAGGCAGTTCGAGGGCAACTGCTGTGAGCTATATCTTGGATGCTCATGTTTCCATCTTTGAAATGTTTCACAAACCTCCTAACACTGCTAGCACCATTACACACATCTCCATAAGCAAGTTGAAGTCTTTGGCGAACTTCACCAGCAGGGATTTCGTCTTTAACAAGGAACTCAATAACAGCACATTGACGAAACGAAACTTCAGTGCCCACCATTTTGTTTATGCTCCACATGGTCACATGACACATGATGGTGACATCATGTGACATCTACATGAAGTGCAAAGGATGCGGATTAAGGTGATACATTTATGTTTTCTCTATCTGTAAATTCTGATTTTTACAAAATTTGTTCAACATAATCAAAAAAGCCTTCCAAAATTTCATTTTATGATTAAAAATTTTCCAAAATGGGACACTTCTACCAAAACAAAACACATTTGGGGCCCTTTTTTTCCCAAGACAAGGGCTAAAAATTAGTCCAAAACTGGGACTGCCCTAGAAAAATCAGTACTGATGATCGCCTTATTTTAATATACTACTTTCATTCCATTTACATGTAGTAGAAAAGAGAAGTTATGACAAGTTTATAGGATTTTAGAATTAGATAATATAATGAGAAATGGAAGCAATGTGAAAGATGTTATGTAGCCTGACTATTACCTGAAAATCAAAGTGAGAGAAACAAAAAGAAATATATATAAAAATGTTTAATTGGATAGAGCTTTTGAAAACAAATGTCTAAGGAAAATACTTGGTATAAAGTGGAATGAATTCAAGAACAACACAGAGATCAGGCAGATGAGGGAACAACGACCTGTCTCATGGGTGATCAGAAAAAGGAGATGGACATGTATCGGTCACGTAATGAGAAGAAACAATTGAAGAGTACCAAAACAAGCTATCAAGTGGAACACAACAGGCTAAAGAAAAAGAGGTCAACCACATGACACTCTAAAGAGGACATTGTTAAGAGAGGCCAAATTAGTAGGCATAAAATCCCTTGATGAAGTTGAAAAGCTTGCCGAAAACAGGAAAACTTGGCAACTACCATGCGAGCCCTATGTTATGTTTAATGTCACAGAAAGGATGTAAGATGTAAGAGCTGGTGATACATGAAAAGAATGGGAACAAATGGACTGGAAACATTGAGAACTACATAGAGTGGAGAAGCATAATCACATAATTGTCGATCAGCATGGACCATGTTTAATGAATGAATAATACTATAAAAAGTGAAGAATTTGAAGTTTGAAGTCTAGCATGCCTACCATTATATAATAATAGCACGAGTAGATAGATAATTATAGATACATAACATATTACACATTGCTTCCATTTCTCCTAGAATAAGTACGAGAAATTTTAATTTAAAAAGAATTTTGTGGTGCTACTGTGAAAGATTAAGGTTGGGACTCTATATAAATTTACTGGATACGACCTAGTTCTCTTGCTGGCCTAAAAGATCTGCTTTGACTCAGGACATGCCCATGTGTGCTCTGCATCAGACATTAGAATGTCCTTTAATGTTCTGGCTGATATAATATCAGTACTGTGTTGGTTGAAAATTGCTTGTGTTCTGCTGCACAACTGAGATTTACTTCCACTTCCACTGAGGACATGTAATTCATTGAGGTGGGTGTGGTATATATTTTTGAGGAAGGTTCTTTTCGCTGATTCTTTGATTTGCTGCTTGAAAGATTGGTATGTCTTGTTTGTCCAATTTGATGTTTTATAGTGGGTTAGCCCTTGCTGTGTTGATCAGCTGTTTCATTGCCAACAATGATGTTTTTGATTTGCTTTTTGGATATTATGTCCAGCCACTCACTTCTAATGTGCAGTGTTCTCTTTCTTAATAGACTTTGAGTCAGTGATGACTATAGTTCATTGTACTTTCTGGGTCATCAGCCATTTCAAGGCTTGATTGATGGATTTATTAAAAGTGATAAGATTCTAATTCACAGTTCCCAAAAGCAAATAATACTTACATCATCTTACATCTTTCCAGTGTGGTTAAACATCACGTATGGCTCATATGGTAGTTCGCCAAGTTTTTCTATTTTCAACAAGCTTTTCAACCTCATCAAAGGATTTTATGCCTATTAATCTGGGCACTCTTAACAATGTCCTCTTTAGAGTTTCACGTAGCTGACCTCTTTTTATTTGGTCTGATATATTCCACTTGATAGCTTGTTTTGGGATTCTCTGACTGTTTCTTCTCATCACGTGACCGACATATGTCCATCTCCTTTTTCTGATCACCCATGAGACAGGTTGTTGTTCTCACATCTGGTTGATCTCTGCATTGTTATTGAATTCATTCCACTTTATGTAGAGTATTTTCCTTAGGCATTTGTCTTCAAAAGAGTCTAATTTGGTGTTTATTTCTTTAGTTGCTGACTAAACCAAAATAACTAGACACAGAACTGAAATATTATTTTTTTACAATTATTTTCAGATGTAACATGACCCTTTCAAGCCCTCATTCTTTGGAGGATCATATGGCAACTGTTCATAACATCATTATGGACAAAAGTTTGAAAGTTCTGAAGGTGCGTGGGAAAAAAATTAAAACTGGAAAAGATAAGGAAAAGTCTTCAGTTTCATCCTGTAACTTCTTGTTTTCTTCTCAACCTGAAACTAAGAGTTACAACCCAAGGGAAGCTGTACCTTCATTGCCTGGACATGTGGGACAGTCAAGTAAGGACTGGCCAGCAGGTTCTAAGTCACACAAGATTTCTGCTCTTTTGTCTAAAAAACCAGTTCCAGAAAAATGTTTCCCTAATCAGAAAATTGGCAGCAGCTCACCAGGTTTGTAGAACAGTACCTTTTTATTGATATTTAGTTGATCTGTTTCAACATTTCCTACAAACATCAGTTTACAGTAAACCAGTTTAACTCCAGTGAAGATTAACAACTGCTTGCTAGCCTCGTTTCATAGATAATGGAAAACATATATTGAAATATTTCAGCATACATTTTTGTGTAATTCATCTCTATCACTAAATATCAGAAAACAAGCACTGTATTTAAATTTATATTGGACCTAACTTAATACTTGGAAGTGAACATTTACAATAAACAGACTATTACAGGTATTACTAGAGACAACAAAGATGTGATTTCATAGGAGAAAGTTAGGAATGTTATGGACAAGTAAGATGACAAATGAAAACTGTTTAACTAACAAAAGTAACAACAAAAACAAACAAAAAAAGAAAGAAGAAATTTAATTAAAATGTCAAGAACAAGGTAATCTAAATTCATTGGACCAGTAATGAGAAAGGAAAACTCTCACTACAGATAAGATGAAATGAAGGATAGACAGGAAGGACAAGAGAAAATATTATAATCAGTGTGTAAAAGAAAGTCACTAGCCGGGCTGATGGATAACACTGAGGATCGAAATATGTGGAGAAACATGTCTGTCCATGTATACTGGCATGGTACTTGATGAAAATGATGATGAAGGGATAAGGCTATCAGCTTTTTAATGAATCAGCCAGTAGTTTTTAGAAATACAAGGGTACAACTTTTGAATCAAACATTCATAATTGTTTTGTGCTTATGATGTGTTGCTAGGGTAACAGGGATTACTTTTTTTTTTTCCACAGAACATATCCCAAGCAGTTTGACTTGTAATCAGTGCAATGCTACATTCCACAATGCACAAAATTTTACAGCACACATGACCCTTCATTCAGAAAGTTTGCGTCATTTTTCTGTTTCTCAAAGTAGCAAAACAGAAAAATCTTCAAAATGTGTGAATAATGGTGAAAGTGGAACAGGGCGTAAGTAGTGTCCAGAAACTCATAAATGTAAATTATTACTTGAAGAGTGACCAGGAAATCACGTTTTTAGTTACCCTTATTACTTGAAGAGTATCCTGAAAATCATGTATTTAGCTACCTTTGTTATTTGAAGAGTGGTCAGATTGTCATGAATTTAGTTATCTTGGTTATTCCAACACCAGAAACTTTGGGAAATAATGGAAAAAATGGGATTTCCAACACATTTGATACAATTAACATCACTGCTGTATCTAGAAAACAAGCAGCAGTAAGAATAAATGGTGAAACAACAATTTGGTTTGACATAAAACAAGAGGTTCGTCAGGGGGTGCATATTGTTGCCTTACGTATTTAAGTTGTATACTGAAAATATAATGAGGAATGTTAGAGAAGATGTAGACAAAGAATATTATGATGCCATAACAATTGGAGGTTATGAAATACCAGTGATTAGATATGCTGATGACACAGTATTACTGTCCACAACACAAAAAAGGAATGGAAAAACTAATTATGTCAGTGTGTAAAAATAGCGAAGAGCAAAACCTCTATTTTAATGCAAAGAAAACTAAATTGATGACAACTGACAAAACAAACAAGGCAGCTGATATATGTATCAATGAGGAAAAACTGGAAGAAGTGGAGAGTTTTGAATATCTTGGATCACTACTAACTAATAATGGAGATACAATGAGAGAAATTGAAAGGACATCTATCGCACTTCAGAAAGTAAAACAACAAAAGAATCTGTGGAGAGGAACAGACAGAATCACAAAAGTAAGATCTTTCCCATCACAACATATGCCTGTGAGACCTGGACACTTAACAAAACAGTTGAGAAACACATAAATCCTTTTGAATTTAAATGCTACAGAAAGAGTTCTTCAAATATCATGGACACAAAAAAGAACAAATATACCCATTCTACAAGAACTAATATTGAAGAAGGCTGGCTAGTAAAGAGATTAAAGAGAGAAAACTTAAATATTTTGGACACATTAAACGTCATGATAATCTAGAGAAGACCATCATGGAAGAGTACATAATGGAAAAAAGGAAGACAAGGCGAAGATGGCTGTAAGACATCATTGATGACCTGCAAATGGATGCATCAGCAGCAGGTCATCTTTCTCACAACCGAGAGTCCTACAGGAGTACTGTTAGGAAGGCAAAGTTCCACAAGGGACGTGCAAATGAATGAATGGTTATTTCAAGCAGCTGGAGCAAAGTTTAGTAGAAAACAGAACCATAAAAAACATGCAGTCGTCAGGAAAAACAAATTCAGCGTTGGTCAGATATTCACCCTGAGGCAGATACTAGAACAATGTATTGAGTGTAATAGCCACTCTTCATAGACTTTGAAAAGGCATTTGACAGTACTCTGTGAAGAATCATCAGGTGGCATGAATTGCTATAAAAAGTAATCCATTACCCTACTGCCACTCACCAGTATTTTTATTATACCAGTATTATTGCAGAATAATCATCAACAGAATTGTACCAACACTTGAGGAAAAACTTCGGAAAGAGCAGGCAGGATTTAGGAAAGGAAGATCATGCATAGACCACATATTTGTACTTAGACAAATATTAGAACAGGCAAATGAGTGGCATAGCACAACATATGCATTATTCATAGATTTTGAGAAAGCCTTTGACAGTGTCAACAGAGATGCACTGTGGAAAATCCTAAGATGGCATGGCCTCCCCCATAAAATAGTTAATGTAATCAAAGCCCTATACGAGGGTTTTCAGTGCAAAGTTATCTGTGGAGAACATACCTCCAGCAGCTTTAGGGTACAAACAGGAGTGAAACAGGGATGTGTACTATCACCAATATTATTTATCTTGGCAGTAGACTGGTTAATGAAGGAGGCAACATCAGACAAACGCAGAGGATTACAATGGACCCTTGACATAGCAATTATTGAGGAAAGACGTTGGCGATGGTTGGGACATGTGCTCCGAATGACTGACAACTCACTACCAAAAATAGCACTAAGATGGACACCACAGGGGAACAGAAGTAAGGGTAGACCAAAAGAGACATGGAGAAGAGCAACAGAAAGGATGTTGAGCAATAGAGGGCTCACCTGGGCAAGAGCAGAAAAAAAGGTGAAGGACAGGCATTTGTGGAAAACCCTTGCGGAAGCCCCATGTGCCCTGGGCACTTAAGGTTCAGAGAGAGAGAGAGATATTTATCTTTTATAGACTACTCAAAGGCATTTGATTGTATACAACACCAGAAACTTTGGGAAATAATGGAAAAAATGGGATTTCCAACACATATGATACAATTAACATCACTGCTGTAGCTAGACCAACAAGCAGCAGTAAGAATAAATAGTGAAACAAAAACTTGGTTTGACATAAAACAAGGGGTCAGTCAGGGATGCATATTGTCACCTTACTTATTTAAGTTGTATACTGAAAATATAATGAGGAATGTTAAAGAAGATGTAGACAAAGAATATTACGATGCCATAATGATTGGAGGTTATGAAATACCAGAGATTAGACATGCTGATGACACAGTATTACTGTCCATAACACAAAAAGGAAAACTAAATATGTCAGTCAGTAAGAACAGTGAAGAGCAAAACCTCTATCTAAATGCAAAGAAAACTAAATTGATGTCAACTGACAAAACAAACAAGGCAGCTGAAATATGTATCAATGAGGAAAAATTGGAAGAAGTGGAGAGTTTTTAATATCTTTAATCACATGGAGATACAATGAGGTAAATTAAAAGGAGGACATCTATTACTCTTCAGAAAGTAAAACAACTAAGGAATCAGTGGAGAGAAACAGACAAAACTACAAAAATAAGATTTTTAAGGGCATGCATCTTTCCCATCGCAACATATGCCTGTGAGACCTGGACACTTAACAAAATAGCTGAGAAATACATAAATGCCTTTGAATGTAAATGCTACAGAAGAGTTCTTCAAATATCATGGACACAAAAAAGAACAAATATATCCATACTACAAGAACTTAATATTGAAGAAGGCTGGTTAGTAAAGAGGATTAAAGGGAGAAAACTTAAATATTTTGGACACATTAAATGTCATGATAATCTAGAGAGGATCATCTTGGAAGAGTACATAATGGGAAAAAGAAAGAGAGAAGACCAAGGCAAAGATGGTTGTAAGACATTGTTGATGATCTGCAAATGGATGCATCAGCAGCATGCCATCTTTCCCACAACCAAGAGGCCTACAGGAGTGCTGTTAGGAAGCAAAGTTCCACAAGGGACATGTAAATGAATGAGTGCCCAATATCTGGACTTGGTCCAAGAAGAAAGAGTTACACAATTTCATTCAGATTATGTTATGAAATAAAACATCAAAGTGAAAAATGTATTTAGAAGAATGTATCTAGCTGTAAAAATGAAACAATTAATTAAAAATGTTAAGAAACTGAAAACTAGAAAAACCTATCAGTCAATAGAAACAAGAGAACTAGGTTAGCATCCAAGAGAAAGAGACAGCAATAGCCTATCAACCATGACAGAGCAACATTATTGGCCAAATGCAGAGAAAGAGACTGGCCTCTCTCTCTCTCTCTCTCTCTCTGAACCTTAAATTACTAGGGCACATGGGGCTTCCACAAGGGTTTTCCACAAATGCCTGTCCTTTGCCTTTTTTTCTGCTCTTGCCCAGGTGAGCCTTCTGTTGCTCAACATCCTCTCTGTTGTTCTTCTCCATGTCTCTTTTGGTCTACCCCTACTTCTGTTCCCCTGTGGTGTCCATCTTAGTGCTATTTTTGGTAGTGAGTTGTCAGTCATTCGGAGCCAGCGTCTTTCCTCAATAATTTAAGAGACTGGACTAATCTATTATTATTGTGTGCTGTGCCAGATAACTTTGGTCATCATTTTTTTCCATTTTGTGCAGTCCTTTTGTATTTTCAGTTCAGAATGCTTTTCTTTGTTCCATGCCACTTGATCAGTCCACCGGTATTTTTAATCTTGACCTTCCTCTCTTCCTATTTCCCCTGTATTTTCCACTCATTACTAGGTTCTCCAAATTCTGTCTTCTCATGACAATACCAAGAAATTTTGGCCGCTTTTTCCTCATGATTTTAACTAGTTTTTATTGTTATGTAACTTCTTTGAGGACCTCTTCATTTGTTTTTCTGTCTGTCCAGGGTATGTGTTGCATCTTTCACTAAAACCACATCTCTATTGCTTCCAATTTCTTTGTCATGTTTTTGTCGACCATCAAAGTTTCACAACCATAGAACAATATTGGGTCACTGTAATACTCTTTTCCTCATATTTAGGGACATCTTATTTGATAGTATCTTCTTCACATTGTTAAAAAGCTGCCTTTGCCTTACCTATTTGTGATTTTATGTTATTTGTGCACTTTCCATCAGCTGTTGTTGTTTCAAGGTAACTGATTTTACTTACTTGTGTCACTGTCTTCCTGTTGGAAAGGATGCTGCACTTTGATACATTTATTCTTTCTGATACTACCATTGTTTCTGTCCTGTTGCTGTATGTTCTTGTGCTCTTTTAGTAATATACAAATAGTTTGGATATAAATATATATAAAGCTAAATACATAAACAGACATGAAGTCAATGCAATAAAGCTGTGATAACAAAATGTTAAAACTATTTTAAATAAAAGCAGAAACAGCTTTATTAATTAATGAGCACATATTTATGACAGCTGGGGATTTGAACCCTCGACCATTCAGTTGCTAGATGAGTGCTCTAACCACTACACCAGCCGGTCCCCATAATTAATTTATATATAAAACTAGTTATAAGAATTACATGAAGCCACTATGGTAAAGCTATGATAACAAAATATATAAACTAGGCAAAAAAAAAACTAGGAACAGCTTTATTAATTAATTAGCACACAGTTGTGACATTTCAGTTTGCACCTTCATCATAATAAAAACACACAGAACAAAGCTAGAGAGAGTAGATAAATATAAATTCACATGAATGCTATGTAAAAAGTAGGAATGGAAAAAAATGTAATAAAATAAAATAAATGAAGCACTTAGCTGTGACTGTAAGAAGCTGTGACTTGTTCAGAAGTGCACATGGTGGAGTGTAGAGAATGTTTAAATGGAGACTTGTGATGTGTGATAGGTTGGTCATTGGGGAGGGGGGGGGGTGGGGAGAAGGAGAGAAAACTGCAGAAAGGGGAGAGTGAGTGATGCTGTGGTTAATCTAGCTAGGAGAAGGTGGAATAGGTGATTATAGTTGGGGCAGAGGGGTTGTAATCTGATGCTGTGAGGAGGTTCTGAACTATGTGTTACAAGTGAGAAAGGAGTGGAACTTAGTGCAGAAGGAATGTGATTGTGGAAGAGGGATTGATTGATCTTTATTTCAAAAGGGTTAAGGGAAATGTTAGGTGTAGCTTCTTCTTCTTTGTATGCACATTGCCAATGATGTGTGGTACCCTGATTTTTGTGATGCGCCTTTTGGCTGGATACCTCCAACTTCAGCACCTTTCCTTGTTAGGGCAGACTGTGATCATGCTTGAACTGCCATGGAGGCAGTGGTGTAGGCTGGCCTGGCCAAAACTGTTTTCCAGCCTCTGGTGGTTGTACTTGAACCTCTTCTCCATGTCAGATCCAGCATGCAATGCTAGCTGGCTATACGGCTTTGAGATAGCTCCACAGAGATACTCTGACTTTGTGATGAAGAATCCAGTGAGTGCCTCAACGATATCCATTCCCCACTAGCTATATTCTGCTGGCTCTGTTTTGTTTACATCATTCTGATAGCCATTGTTGTAAAGACACATAGGCTTGTCACATCCTAGATTCATTGATTTCACACCAGATTTTGCTCATCCCTACCAGCGATCTCCATTTCCCCATCTGTCCACCAACCTGACATTACATTTTACAAAAATAATAGTTACAATTAGTGTCAGTTGCTACAGTTTTCTGGGCTACAGAAGTAGGTCTGAGTTTTTAAGCAAACATATCTATGTTTTCTGTCTCACAAAGACTATGTTAAGATAAGTGTGTTCTTAACACAGTTGTTCCCAGGGGAGGTGTAGCTGAATTGCGAATTCAAGCCATGTGGTTCCAGCATCCCATATTCCTGAATGTGGTAATTCTCAAGTGCTAGATATCATCAGCATGACACTGATGGCTGTTACCAGAAAATCAGATTTGCCTCTGTGGTTGAAGGCCATGATTAGGGACTGGTTTCAAAGCATGCTGGACAATATCATACAGTTGCTTCTGCATGTGGTAATCTAATCTGAGACCGATTTCACCAATAAGTTATTAGTTATAAGTTATTATGCCCAACTGTAGGTTGGAACCTCCTCAAAGCATCAGATTACAACCCCTCTACCCCAGTTACAATTATTTATTCCCCCTTCTCACAACTGGATTACCATTGTATCACTCTCTCCCCTTTCCAATCCCCCCATTCCCCCAAACCACCTTTTTATGACCCACCTATCACACATCACAAGTCTCCATTTAAACATATGTAGGCCATGTGACGAGAAGAAACAATCAGAGAATACTAAAACAAGCTATCAAGTGGAGCACAACAAGCCAAAGAAAAAAAGGCTGACCACGTGAAACTCTAAAGAGGATATTGAGAAGCCAGTTTAGTTGGCATAACATCCCTTGATGAGGTTGAAAGACTCGCCGAGAACAGGAAAACTTGGCAAACAACTATGCGACCCCTATGTGACATTTAACGGCATGAGAAGGATGTAAGTAAGATAATATTATCCTCAGGGATGATTGATGCTGAGACAGATGCAATAAAAAAGGTCTTTGGACAAATGACTCCTCTACTGAAAAATAAATACATCACAACTGAAACAAAAAGGACACTGTACAACACAATTTTCCTCCCAACTCTATGCTATCAATGTCAAACACTAACAGCTAAGAACAAAAGAAAAATCACCATGAAAGAAATGAGATGTTTACGGAGAATATTAAATGTGGCAAGAAATAAGAAATGATATCATCATGTCAAAGGTTGGAGTAACACCAGTATTACACTATATCCAGATTAGTTTGGCCATGTTACACAGTTACCACCAGACAGTACAATGCAGTAAACATTCACATTAAGATTTGTAGATAACAGAGGAAGAGTCCACCCACACAGGAGATAGAGAGAGAGGAAATTACAGAAGCATTAAATATCCCATTATATAAAGCAAATCATAGAGCCCTATCACGACATCTATTTGTCCCCTCAACATCAAAAGGTATATGAAGAAGGAGACAAGACAACACAAGACTCATTCTCCTCCATTTTCTGTGATATCTTTTTACTGTTCTGTCTGTATATGCACAAAACCTGGGCATTGATTTGGATAAGACAGTGGGTTATGGTTGATTGTGTGAATTCTCAGAGTGAATCCAGACAATGAAATCTTGAATAATCAGAGTAGACCAAGACAAAATAATGGAATCATGAATTCTTAGAGTGGGCCCATCTTGATTCTCAAAGTGGACCTAAACAGTGGGTTATAATGGAGTGCTTGAATTCTCAGAATGGACTGAAGAAATAAGCAAAGCCTACATAAGGAACAGATCTGTTCATCCCATCCCCTAACCTGGGCAGGGCATGAGACCTTATTAAACTGCACAAAGTGAAGAATCATAATTTGCGAATTTCTCTTGTCATGATACAGTAAAATAATGATGAGTAAATTTGATTAAAGGCCCATAAACACTTTTGATGTAAATACACTACATAATGCAAGTTATTTATTTTCATTTGATTACAACTGATTATCTCCTTCAGAAATAGACAAACCCTCATCAAGCAAACATTTTGATTGTTTGAAGTGTGGCGCCAGGTTCACCACAGAAGAGCATCTTGAAGCTCATGCATCTCTCCACTATCTGTGTGTTAGTACCGAGTATGGCTGCAGTAGCTGTGCCAAGAACTTTCCGAAGCCTGATGAGCTTCAGAAGCATCTCATGGACATTCATGCACATCATCTCTACAGGTGCTCACTCTGTAAAGACATATTTGACTCTAAGGTCAACATTCAGGTAGGTCTTTGCTATGAATTAGAAAAGCATTGCTGTCCTACTGTTGGAAATATAAACATTGTTGCCACTGACTTTATTATTTCTCACAAATTCAGATTATAGGATATTGCTGCCCTATAATTCTTATACATTCAGAAATAGGGCAAATAATTCAAAGGTATGTGTAACATCTTTAAAAAAATAGACAACAATAATGGAAGACCTGGGACCTATCTAGAGGCAACTACAGATGGGAAAAAAGATATCATTATGGAAACTCACAGAGAAACCAACTGAGCATCAGGGATGCCAACTCCGAGGAGCTCATTCGTCGGCCCCAAACATGTGACAAGGATTGGATTTTGGAATATGAGAACGATGGCAGCACCAACAAAAACTACTCAGGTCATCAAAGAAATGGAGAGATACCATCTAGACATACTGGGCATCAGTGAAATGCGATGGCCGAAGCAGGTAAAAGATCGCGGAAAATGGTAAGTTAATAATACATTCAGGCAGAAATGATGGTAAAATCCGGGATGGGGTAGGTATTATTATGTCAAACGTAGCAGCAAAGAGCCTTGTAGAATGGGAACCGGTGAACAGTCGTATAATAAGAGCACGATACAACCTAAGACACAGAAGAATGACAATAATACAGTGCTATGCACCACGAATGATGCAGATGATGTCCAAGATGTATCACTGATTTGTGTTGCTATTTCTTGCAGTTTCCCTGTCTGGTTCAGTGTTCTAACATTCCAGCTTCCAGTTTTAAGCACCATTCTTTGGTGTTACAATGTTACAGCATGTTGATTTCTTGTAGCAAGCTTTCATCAACATTCCTCATGTATCCAGTTTCTTGATTAACTTTGCCCCTTTCACAGACATTTTGGATTTCTCTTACATATAATTTCTGTAGCGGTTATTCTTTTTTGTATAGAGATGGGGTCACTGGCCCTATGCACTAACCTCCTTAATCACCTTTTACATGCATGGAGGGTAGGAGAGGCTGATTTTTTTTTATTCTTGGACTTACATCCAGGCCCCACAACCCCATGGACAAAGAATGGTCTAATACATATTTAAAGCTGATCTAAATCATATCAAAGAAATTTGTGGAGAAAAAAAATCAAACACTGTGAAATGAGTTGCCATGCCATGAGAAAAAGTATTGCATGGTGTAGTTTATGAGTAGCAGATTATGCTTGAAGTGTCACCTTATGGCCTTGCTGTTTTATTGATTGGGTAGTCATGGATCTGTACAATCCCTGTGAACTAGCCTGTTTTGAAAAACAACCAACTGCAGAATTTAGGGTTTTATTTCAATAATATTTTTTTCTTTCTTATTTATCAGTTTGTGAACCATAATTTGACAAGAGAATAATAATACAGTAGTGGTTTCCCTTTGCCTTCCACTGCTTTGTATCTGGTTTTCTTCACTAGCCTTTGTCTAAAGAATCATTGACCTGCAAGACAGAAGAGACCTGTTTTGGTCTGCTGTTGTTTATTCAGATGTTCACAGCAGACTTCTATGTCTAAAGGGCTTTCCACCGTCCATCATTTGGTGGATGCATCTAGTGGAAAGACAAGCTCCTCCCCATAGGAATGGTGAAGACTAGCTAAAATGGTAAGACGACCAAAAAAAATTCTTGAACATGTCATGAGAAGACAGAAGTTAGAGAACCTACTAATGACAGGAAAGTTCAAGGGGAGAAGGAAAAGAGGAAGGCCAAGAGAAAATCATCTCACCAGACTAAGTGGCATGGAAAAAAAAGAGCAAAGCATCTGAGCCACCTGCATCGACTCAAAATGTCTCACACAGATGAGTGTCCATGTGGCAGTGGAGTTCAGTCTCCAGAACATATCCTACAAGGATGCCCAATCCATGCAGACCTGAGGCGTGAGACATGGCCAGAAGATACAAGCTTGGGGCAAAAGCTTTGGAGCTTCTATCAGGATCTGGAGAGAACTGCGGGCTTTGCCATGTCGACAGGGTTCAGGATCTGAAGTAACCAACAACCTTGAATGCAGAAGAAGAAGAAGAAGAAGGAAACACCAAGCACCACACAAGATGAATAAGCATGATCACCATCACTATCCAGCACTATGTGCTACATAGTAATAATTTTTCTTTCATTTGTTGCATGCATATATCCCTCTGTCATTTACAGATTCTTTTCTCATTGACTTTCTCTCATCTATTGCCATTAAAGATATGTATATAACAACCATAAACAGATCAATGATTTTTTTTTTTAATTTGTGAAGGTTCATTTTGCAATCAAACACAGCAATGAATGTAAAATTTATAAGTGTGTGTCCTGTGACATAATGTTCTGCTCGGAAGTGGAATGGCAGGTGCATGTCCGAGTCAACCATCTGCATATGCCAAAGCCATACAGATGTCTATTTTGCCAAAAGTCCTTCACCAGTGAGGTTTGTAGTTCATTAAAAAAAATTATATGTGATAACATATAATTGATTGTAGACGAATTGTTTCATGCAATAAATTAAAGATTTTCTCTTTTCTTGAAAACTTCTGATTTAAAAGTGAATGACTCTTCAGATATCAACATTTATTTAAGAAAACCTATATAAATAGTAGAGGGAGTCTGCTGCAAATAAATGAGTTCAGTTGACTGGCAAATAAAAATAATGAAGTGATGATGACAATTGATTTATTGATTATGATGCATTTTAACAAATTTAATTACAAGTTATGATAACCAATAAACCATGCAGTCTTACTGAAACAGACTGCTTCAAACATTTACTCATATTTATGGTTTATTCACTCCAGTATTCAAATACAGTATATTCTCTTGAACATTTATATAAAGCACACTCCCTCAGATATTTATACACAGATTTAAAAAAAAAACAGTTTGAATTGTAAAAGTTAAGTGTTTTTAATCATAGAGCTGTGTTGTAAAAGTTATGTATTTTTACAATAGAGCACATTATTATTTTCCACAAGTTAAAAAACATCTGTTGAACCTTTGGTCCACATTTTGCCAGATATGCTATAGAATATCTCCAGTAGTGCATCACAAATCATTTACATCATTTCTTTCATTGTGTTTAATTTATAACTGTAGATTTGTTTTGTTTTTTTCGTATGGAATTTATACAAAAGACTAAAAGAGTGAGATGAAGTGAACAAGCAACCCAGGAGTTGAACCTCCAATGCCAGTCAATTGAAATCTGGAAAACTACAAATTCTCTGCAAATTGAGGAATAATTTCCTTATTATTATTTTACTAGTAAAGAAAAACGGCCCAATGATTGTATAATGTGCACACTACACATTCATTTTTATTTGAAAAATTATCAGAGAGTTTCAGTGCTGCAAATAGCATAGTTATATTGATTTGCATGTTCAAAATGTTGCCTAATCTGTAGAGATAATCTAACAGAAAGATTCATTTTCTTCAATCCTTCTACACACTATTCATGTAAAACTCAAATTTTAACTATGTTAGTTGGTTTGTATAGTTTTAAAGACAGCTGTTTTTGCAGAACTGTGTGAACAATAGCTTTTCTCTACAGTCCTTATCTCTTTAAATGTCTTATGCCACCTCTTTATCGCCATGTTACCTAGTGCTTCAGTTCTAGGTACACACCTAAGTTATTGGCTGAGAAAGTAAACATACTCTGTGACCTGATAAAAAGGATTTGTGATGTGGTTGAAAATGATATAGAAAAATGCTGCTGTGTGAAAGGTTAGAGGTGGACAAATGGTTTAATGGCTACACTTACATAACATGCTCACATTAAAGTACAGGGTGTAATAAAGAAAAAAAAACAACTTAAAATGTGCAAAATAAAATGAAACAATCTTCATGCAGACTCACTCAAAAATGTACATAAAGCAGACTTGCTCAAAAATTTACATAAAACAGACTCTCTCAAACACAGACATGAAACAGACTCTCTCTCTCTCTCTCTCAAACATTTACATAAAGGAGATTCACTCAAATAAAGTAGATTCACTCAAATATTTACATAAAATAGATTCACTCAGATATTTCTTATCTTATATCTTATATCCTTCCCATGCCGTTAGATGTCACAAAGGGCTCGCAAAGTAGTTCGCCAATTTTTCCTGTCTTCAGCTAGTCTTTCAACCTCATCAAAGGATTTTATGCCTGTTAATTTGGCCTCTCTTAATAATGTCCTCTTCAGAGTTTCACACGGTCTGCCTCTTTTTCTTCGGCCTGTTGTGTTCCACTTGATAGCTTGTTTTAGGATTCTCTGATCATTTCTTCTCATCAAGTGACCAACATATGTCCATCTCCTATTCCTGATCACCCATGAGACTGGTTGTTGTTCAGTCATCTGTCTTATCTCTGCATTGTTCTTGAATTCGTTCCACCTGATGCCGAGTATTTTCCTTATGCATTTGTTTTCAAAAGAGTCTAATTTCTTGTCAATTTCTTTAGTTGTTTTCCAGCTTTCGCATGCATAAATGAGAGTGGATATTACATTTGAATTGAATAGTCTTAACTTGGTTTTTGTGCTTATAACTTTTGAATTCCATATGTTCTCAAGATTCTTGAAGATTGATGCTGCTTTTGAAATTCTGATCCTAACTTCCTTTCTAGTGTCACCATCCTGGTCTATGTAGCTGCCAAGGTATGCAAATTGATTGACTCAAATATTTACATAAAGCAAATTCATTCAGATATTTACATATAGTAATCCCATGTAAAAATAGTTCCTAGAAGCTGTAGAATAATTAACCAAAAAACACCACAAACAGTAAATGTTGTTGTGAACATTAAATTTATGGAACAGTAATAAACTTTGACTTGAAAACATTTTAAACAGATTCTGTGACACTTTTCATTAATGAGTTATTTGCTTTTAGGTGGAGTTGCAGTGTCACTTGACAACACATAGCAAACAGTTCACCTGTCCAATGTGTGAGCAAGCATTTCACATAGAGTACCTGTTAGATCAGCACATGCAGAGTTGTCATGGTGACAACAAGTCTGAAGTTTGCCAGGTAAATGAACTTGCTCAGAACCACATAGAAAATATGTCCTGTCAGAACATTTAGCTTAGATGAAGCTCTTTTTTAAAAAATAGTATGAACTATTTTACTTTGTTTCTAAGTTTTTATTACTGTTTCTCCTGCAGCCCTTCAGGAATACCAGAATAAGAAATGAAAATATGTTTTTGATTTACAACTGTTATTTGAGCTGTTAAATGACAGCTTTGACATTTCATCAGTAATGATTAGTACTGTTTCAAACAGACTGAATCATAAAATGGAAATTTAAATTTACCTTATTACACGAGCTCTCACCTAGCAACCGAATGGTCGAGGGTTCAACTGAGTGGGATTTTTTTCAGACCAATATGGCCCCAGGGTTCACCCAGTCTCGGAAAATGGGTACCAGAGAAATCTGGAAAGGTAAAGCGGCCAAGCGTGATACTGACCACATCACACTTTCGTATGCGAAGGTCATGGGAAATACGTGCCTAACACCATATTACCCAGTATGCCTTAATGGCATGGAAATGGGAATTTTATCTTTACTTTAATATATTCATTTTTTTTTTTCTTAACTTTCTTAAATTTTAAGCTTAACGGACCTATAAAGTATACCTTATCATCTGCAGTGATTAAATAACAAAATGAGATCATGAACATGTTGATATGTGCACAATTAAGCGTTTAGAAGCTATTTCCATTTTTGTCAAACTTTAAACAGTAAGTACTCAAAACATCATTTTGATGTATTCACCTGTCTCATATGTGGAACGTCTCATATGTTCTGCACACTAAAATAAGTGGCAGAATTCAAATATTTGGAGCATATATTACCAAATGATGGGAAATGTGAAATGGAAATTAACAGAAACATAGATATGGTGAGGCTAAATAAAGTTCTTACTTTAAAACATATAGCACAACAACTGAAGATGACAGTCATCAGATGTTTATTCCAAACTTTTCATTTTTCTGTGGTGTAGAAGTACAGGCATTAAATAATAAAATAGAAAAGAAAATCAAGGTGGATATACATAAAAATAAGGAGAATTCTATGGATGAAAAATAAAACAAAAGCGAGCATATGTACTAAATCATTTCAAATTGAAAAGGAAAATAATGACAAACGTAAGAACTGATAGTTAAAATATGTTGATTATGTTAAGAGGCATAATACAATAATGAAAATCATATATGAGGAGAAGTTTAAAAGAAAAAGAGCAAGAAAATGGCAATGATATAGATGGGTGGACAACATAAAGAAATTAATTGAATTCATCTTGCTGTGTGCACTGTTAAAACAGGAGACAGACAAAATTGGAGGACTACTGCAGCCAATCTTACCAGGGGAGACACCATGTGTTGCTTATTTTTATTACATTTGCTAGTTAATCTAAATTAAGAAGGAATATGTTCATTAACAATGCAAAATCATGTATACCTTTGTGTCAACCAAAATGTTTTTTTTTTTTTTAATCAGCATGGCAGGACTACATTTTTCTGCTCAATCTGGTAATTGATTAAACTGATTTATTTTCAGACGCAGTGTTGATTAAGCCAGATAAACTATATATCTAACCTTATACAAAGCAGCAAGCATTTACAAATCACTAAAATGATTTAGTAAAATATTTAAAGGCAGAGGAGGACAGAGAAAAGAAAAATAGAAAGATAGATAGGAGAGCAACAACATATATCATGATTAATTGGATTTTGGTGTTTTTCCCTGAGATATAAGTGTTTTGGATCGTGTTTGTTTTTATTTGTATTTTTATTATGGAGGGCAGTCAGGAGGAGCACTCTGGAAGACTGGTAATAACTGTGAGTGGGCAAAATGCTACAAGTGTGTCATACTCTCACATGTACATTATCCTAGCTGGACCAGTAAGACTTGGGGCCAATGGCATGGCAACACTCAGCTGATATGAAAGTCGAACAAAGTGGTTTGTCACCCTTAGACAAGCAGCCTACATTATCCATTATAATTCCTTGGATGGAAAAACCCTCTAACTTGAGGACTCCAAGCAAAATATCATTATTGAATACTTGGACAAGGAGTAGGTGAAAGGAACGCTACGCTTAATGCCTCCAGCAATGAAGCTGCAAATGGCCAAGTACCTTGTCATATTCCTGACGGGCAACGAGGAGGCTGAAGTGACTCAAATTGAAAAAGCCCATGATAAGTGGTCTTTTATGTGAAGACCAAAACAGGAGATCCAACATTACACACTTATAGCTAATTCTAGTGGTACCAAAAAATTAAAAATCGCCATCACACTACAGAGCAGGAATACGCCATGCCCAAATTGCATTTGTGAGGCTCATTGGGCTAGCAAATGGCAAAAAAAAAAAAAAAAACTAAAACAGTTCCAAGACAGCAACACGTTACTGTAGACAAAGGAGTCGAAGAACAACTTGCCGCAGTCGATGTGGACACTCAAGATCCAGCCTCTGATGATTGAGACCCAGCTCTAGAGCCCACCGAGGACAATGGCTTTAAGATGGTCGAAAACATTAGAAAAAAGAGACATCACCAGATAACCACCACAGATCTGACAAAAACCAAGAAGTCACCATGCACCCCACGAAAACGGGTGACAAGCGGCAGAGCATCAGAAAACTGGCTTCAGAGAACTGAATCAGGAACTGAACACCTTCACACAGAAGAAGCAGAGAATGTCCCACTTCTGGAGGAGGACATGAACTCAAATATACATTTCACCGAGGTTTCCCTTTCCTAGGTCAAACAGGTGGTGGAAGGTCATTCGAAAGAAGAATAAGGTAAAGGTAAAAAGGGTGTTTGAGTGGCGAAGTGGTTAGTGCACTGGTCTCTCATGGCGAAGGTCGGGGGTTCGAATCCAGCCGACGGCACCCCAGTCACCCAGCAAAAGAAGAATACCCTCCCTTAATTATCGATGAACAAGAACTATTGCAAAACAAACTGTCAGCAAGACTTTCTTCAACGTGGACTATTGTGTGCATTTCCTAGTCAACAAATATTACTTATTTAGTGTTTATTCTCGGTATGGGGACTCACAGCAATGAGGTAAATAACTATCACACATAGCATTTTGTTTCATTTAAAGAATTATTTAGATCTTGTAATTTTGTATTGTGGTTTTTTTTTCTTTACCTTTTCATTCAACGTGGCTCATAAACTTTCGCTTCTGTCTATTTAATATTAGAGGACTGAGAAGAAAACCTAGCACATAGATACAAACCATATATTATCTTTATCCAAGAAACATACATCAACACAGACACGCACGCTTACCAAATCATACAACTCTTAGGACTTGGACATTTATATTTTGGTTTATGAAACATACATACAGGTGCAGCAATACTACAAATATCAGAAGACTAGCAGATTGTAGGACACAACAGAGACAGCGAAGGTAGAATAGCAATAGTGCAAATAAAACACAGAAGTTAAATCACAACAAATATTGGCCTATTGGAAAGTTCCCAGACTATGTCAAAAAAGAATAAAGGGCTTACCATATTTAAATTAGGTTGCCACTGTCACCTTCAAAATATTCTCCTTGGGAAGGTACACAGTGATCCCAGTGTTTCTTTTGCAACTCAAAAGCACAGCAGAAGTCCTTTTCCTCAAAGCTGTCCATTGCTACCTGTGATGCTTTTTGGATGTCATCTAAAGTGTCGAAGTGATGGCACCTTAACATCAGTTTCATTTTTTTGGGAGCAGTGCAAAGTCGCAGGGAACTAGGTCAGGTGAATATGAAGGGTGTGGGACAACCATTGTGATGATGTCCATCAAAAATTGTGTCGTTCTGAGGGGTGTGTGAGCAGGGGCATTGTCATGATGCAACAGCCATTTGCTTATGTGTCAAAGTCCAGTTGTTTTTCACTGCACATCTTCTCTCAAACACTATAGAACATTGCAAAAGTTGTTAGAATTCATCATAGTGCCGGCTGGAACAAACTGTAGGTGAATAATGCCTTTGTTATTGAAAAAAATGATCATCATGCATTTCATTGCATTTTGGATGTGTCATGCTTTCTTTGATCTTGGTGACTTACCATTTTCCATTGCATACCACTCAGTGAGGTGTGCTCTGCCTAAACAGTTTTTCACCAGAGCCCTAATGAAGGATTTCTAGAGTCTCTGTTGCAGGTCTGCCAAGTTTCATGCAAAATTTGATGCAAACACATTGCTCAAACTTGTTTCTCATCTTCATCACCCAAGGTCACATAATCATGTGTAAAAACTGAAGATGTGTCCACTGAATCAGCACACTTGGAGCTGATAACTATAGATTTTCATGTGAATAAGACAAAAACTTACATCATAGGAATTACTGTCCAGGAACTTTCCGTTAAGCCCTCATGTATGTACGTGTGTGTGTATATATATATATATATATATATATAGAGAGAGAGAGAGCTTCATTTTATATTGTAATTTTTACAGACAAATGCTATACGAAAACCAAATTCACCACTGACCAGCCAAGCTATGCAACCCAGGAACATAGAAATCAAAATTGAGAAAGAGGAAGCCACATTTCAAAATTCTACATCATATTCCTTGTCTTCACCCACTTCAGCATCCTCCCACTCTCCACGCATCATCCTCAAATCTCCATTAGCCCCTTCACCTCATAAACACCCATCAATCTCCCCTGCCCCTACCTCCATTTCCATGGCAACACCAATATCATCTATCTGGAAAAACACAGAACCATTACACATGTGTAATATCTGTGATGTGAAATTTTGTAATATTGGACTACTAAATCTACACAAAGCACAAGATCATGGTCTGAAGGCAGCAGTTAAACAGAACTACTCTGAAGGAGACTTCATAATCAAGGTATTTCCTTTATGGTCAAATCCTGTGTAATTGAAGATAAAGAAATATTTCATTCATTTTACAGTCCTTAACAAAAATGAGATTTATGTCAGCTCTTTACCATTTACTTCATATTATATTGCTTACCTGATGTCAATTCATGATGTTTGCAAGTTATGAAGGTCAGGTCTACACTGTATACCCTGAGTAAAATATCTATACCTCACAAATTTGCAACTTTCTCTCATTAATCTGCTTGAGCATGAATACAGAGTGCATAATGTTGTCACAGACATAAAAGCTGGCAGGCTGCACATGTTAGTTACTAAGACACTAAGTAGGACAACAAGTTAAGGCACAAAAGTTCTGCTATCTGATTGTAGCTATCTATGGCAAAGAAAAGTACAAAATACATTTTCGATAGTATTTGACAAATTTATTTTTAAAAAAGGGGATTCATTTCTATTATAATAAAGGTACTCTTTGTCTTAAAAGATGTTCTGGCCTCAGTAGATGTTAACTGTTATGGAAGCTGCCAATCCTCATTTTAATGATGACTTTTTTCATGACTCATTACACAGCTATTTGACTGATGTAATTAACAACAGTAAAAGCAAACAATGTTTTGATGTAATAACCTTATATAAAAAAAAGTCTCCACATCTTTCATTTTCAGTTTTAACCCTTGTTCCCTCCTCAAATGAACCTACCTCTTATGCTCATTCATTCTGCATGCAACTTTGCCTTTTGCTATTTGTTTCGAATCCTCATGGCTTATGGAAAACCATCATTGATATGCTTTTCAAATCATGCAAAGCAGGTTAAGACTGCAAAATGGGACAAATTCTTAAAAAAAACGTGCTCTGAAAAATCTCTTATGACGTTCTGCTTTCATCAGAACATCAGCAGCACCACGCGATGCAGACCAGATATGGCAGAAATCTGACAAGAGCAAAGGAAGGGCCCTTCTTGCATGCTACACAGAGCAGACCAACCAGAATGACAAAGCTGCAAGACTGAGAGAAGTGCAAGAGGTGGTGGGGGAAGAGTAACATACTGTCACAACTGATGCCATTCGTGCAATCCTTACAAGAGCATGCAACACTGCCCCAGACCCTGATGACTTCTGATATGATGATATAGGCAACATGTCAGATAATGACATGGAGGATCTGGCCAGAGAGTTTAACGCTTGCATCCAGAGCAGCCAGATCAAAGAGGAATGGCTATACAACTACCTGCTACTGCTGCCAAAGCCAAACGAAAACCATTCCCAGATCAGTACCAAAGAATCATCACAATGCAAAATGCTATTTACAAGCTCATTCATTCATTTGCATGTCCATTGCTGAACTTTGCCTCCCTAACAATACTCTTGTAGGCCTCTAGGTTGTGAGAAAGATGGCATGCTGTTGATGCATCCATTTGCAGACCATCAACAATGTCTTGCAGCCATCTTTGCCTTGGTCTTCCTCTCTTTCTTTTTCCCATTATTTACAAGCTCAATCAATCAATCAAGTGTCATGCCCGTGTGGTGTAGGCAATCATTTCTCTCCACAATTCCTTGTCCTTAGATTTGATTATGAGATCTGCTGGTGACTTTCTTCCTAGCCACACTGACAACCCATCCAGTAATTTCTCTCTCTGTCTTCCTCTTTCTCTTCTTCCCTCAGTTTTTCCAGTTGCCACAATGTGTTCCAATTTTCCTCTTCTCAGAAAAATGTCCTATAAATCTCGCTTGTCTGCTTCTGATCTTTGCATTTTAACTCCAGCCTCTCTTAAGACTTCTTCATTGCTTTTCTTAGCTGTCCATGGTACCTTCAACACCCTTCTTATGAACCAAATTTCCATGGCCTCCATTTCTCGCTGTATTCTCTTATTCATGGACCTTGCTTCACATCCATAAAACAAAATTGGCTCGATATAACATTTAAGTACTCAGAATCTTGTTTCCATTGATATGGATCTGTTGCACAAACTGTTTCTCATTTTCTGGAATGCTGACTTGACCCCAGCATGTCTGCTTTTTATTTCATTGTGACATTTCCTATCAGCTGTTATAAGTGTTCCTAAGTACTTGAATCTATAAACTTGTTTCAGTTCTGTGTCATTGATGGTAATGCTACATTTTGATGGTATTCTTTTCTTTGAGATACCCATCACTTCAGTCTTCTTTTTATTCAGACTGAGACCTTTACTTTTACTTTCATGAACCACAATGTCCAGAAGAGCCTGTAGCTCCCCTTAACTTTTAGCAATCATGGGTCATCTGCATATCTTAAGTTGTTACAGTTGTACCTACCAATTGATATTCCTGGCAATCTCTCTATATTTCTCATTATGTTTTCACTGTACAAGGATAATATGTCAGGAGATAGAACACATCCTTGTCTCACTCCCAATTTTATGTCTTGGAAAGCTCCTATTTGGTTCTCAACCTTCATTGCTGCTGATTGCCGCCAATATATGTTTTTGATGAGTTTCAGATCTTTCCCATTTATTTTAATGTCTTCCAGCATTCTTATAATTTCTGTGTGTCTCACTTTATCAAATGCTTTACAGTAGTCTATGAAGCATAAGTATAGGTCCGTCTTTACTTCTGTTGATCTTTCCATCAGTGTTCTCAAAATATATATGTGGCATTACTTGTGCCTTTTCCTTCACAAAGCCACACTGTTCTTCAGTGATTTATGGTTTTATTTTGCCCCTGACTCTTCTTATGACAGTACAAAGCAGGATTTTGGTAACATGGCTCATAAGACTAATGGTTCGATGGTCTTCACATTCAACTGCACCTTGTTTCTTTGGTTCTTTGGTAGGACAATGAAAACTGATTGCAGAAGGTCTTATGGGACATAGTTACTGTTATAGATGTCATTCAGCAATCTAGTAATTATTTCTGTGCCAAGCTCTCCTAATGCTTCCAGTTCTTCCTTGGTGATTTTATCTGGTCCCGGTGCTTTGTTGTTCTTCATGTGTTTGATGGCTTCTTCCACTTCTGCTTTTAATATGTGAGGCCCTTCATTATTATTTTGTATATCTATTTCACTTCTGTTGTCCTTATAGAGTTCTCTAATGTATTCACACCATTGTGCCATTATTTCATATCTGTCCATTATTGTATGCCCCTCCTTTGACTTCAGGCAACCAGTCTTGTGGTATGCCCTTTTGTTAGTTAATGCCTTTATTTGTTTGTACATATCTCTTGTGTTTCCATGATGGTGTGTCTCTATTTCATTACATTTCTTATTTAGCCACTCTTCTTTAGCTTTGTTGCATTTGTGTCTTATTTCTTTCTTTATTTTGTCATATTCATCTTTATCTTCCTTAAGACTTCTCCGATCCATTAGTTGGAAAATTTCTTCTGTCATCCACCTCTGTTTAGCGTATCGTTTATTTGGAGGTAGGACTTTGATAGATGTTTGCTGAATAGAGTCTTTAAGCATATTCCATTGTTCATTAATCATTTCAATCTTATCTGTAGCATTATACCTATTATGTACTATGGTCCTATATTGTTCTTGTATTGCCTTATCTTTCCTTAACAGCTCTCTATCTAGTTCTTTGTTTATAGCTGCTGCCTTTAACCTCTTTAGCCTGATTCTCACTTTTCCTACAGCTGGGATGTGGTCACTGATGCAGTCTGTGCTTGGTCTTGTTTTCATGGATATTAGTGAGTTCTGATTCTTCTGTTGATCATAATGTAATCTATCTGGTTATGTATGTTATTATTTGGGTTTTTCCATGTCCGTAGTCGCCTTGAGTGTTGTTGAAACCAAGTATTTCCTATTATCATTTTATTCTGCCCACTCAATCAACATTTCTTCTCTTGTATTTCTAATACCTAGTCTATACTTGCCAGTAGCTTCATTGTCTTGTTCAGTCCCTACTTTTGCATTTAAATCACCCGGCACAAAGTTTACTTCCCATGGTTTGCACTGTTTCATTGCCATGTCTAGATTGTTTAAAATTCTTTTATCTCATCATCAGAACTTTCTGAAGTTGGTGCGTATACTTGGATGAGATTTGTATCTATTGGGTGGCCCTGTGATTTAACCATTAACACTCTGTCTGATATGCACCAGAAACCTTTCACGGTTCTTGCTGTCTTCTTATCCAATATTATACAGACTTCATTTCTACACTGGTTTCCCCGGAATATATTATTTGTTATGATCTCTGCTTCCTGCTCCAGTCCACCTCATTTCACATAAACCAAGGATTTCCATTCTTTTCATTTTTTATTTGATATTTTCCAGTTATCCAAGCTCTTTTAGTGTTCTAATGTTCCATGCTGCAGTTACTGTGGTGTTACTTGTATTTTCTTTGCATACAGTAGTTGGCTGACGATCTGGTATCGTCTGTCGTATGTGACAGTCCCTACCGGATGAGGTGGTTTCATTGGATCCCCTGTTAACGTCGTTATGATTCAAAGAATTGTGGATTGTCATGATTGTTCTTGGAAATGTACAGTGTTGGTTTCCCCTTGCCCTCCACTGGTTTGTTTATGGTTTACTCCACTAGCCTTTGATTCTGGTCAGAACCTACCCTACAAGGCAGCAGGGAGTTTGAAATCAGAATTTTCCTTCTCTTAGATAAGCTACCAATCGAGACTAATGAGTATCATCTACTGGAATTTACAAGCTACTGGAGAAAATTATTTCCCATTTACAAGCTACTGGAGAAAATTGTTGCATGTAATCTTTCCAGTGTCATGGAAGGCCATGCATAATCCCACACTTGGAAGGTATAGGAATAACAAAGAGACATTGCTCAATGCTGCAATCTTTGATCATGACGGCTTCAAAGGATTTCAGGCCCAAGTAGAGACATGTGCAGCTGCAACAGACTTAGAAAATTTATACAACAGAGTATCATTCAGTTACCTAATGCACATTCTTCTTAGACTAAAGGTACATCCTCTCATCATCAGATAGATAGCTGCAGCCCTGTTCCAGAGAAAAGTAGTTCTCAGATATGGCAATTGGTCTTCATGGCCAATAACAGTATGTCAGGTTTGCCACAAGGTTCTCCACTATCACCAATCTTGTTCATTGTGTTCACGGTGATGGTCACTGAACAACAGCTTATTGGGAGAACGACTGTCATTTGCCGATGATATTCTGGTGTATCCACAGGGAAGAGACAGACAGGAGACTGTCAATGTGTTGCATAGTGAACTTGATCATTTTTCCTCCTGGTGTGGCATTTCTAATGCCTTTGTCAGCTTCAGTAACAAAAGCATCAGTAGCATGGTTCTCACTGAACAATCATATTAACACGGATATTGTGAGATTGGGTGGCAAGATTGTGATCAGAACTAATGTGATGACATATACTACTGGACAAAAGTTAAGGGCGGTCATTAATTTCAACCATAAGTTTATTTTGATTGCTGTACTAAAAATGTAAATAAATTTATTGTAGAATCTTGATTAAATTGCTTTCTAAGGCAGTCCTCTATGCAGCCGGGGCATAAACAACAACACCAACTGCTCATCAGATAAAAGACGAATGCAGTAAAACTGGTTCTAATAATAAAGGTAGATAGAGGTGTATAGTGCAGTTTTACAAGGTGGCAGAAGGAGTGAGAAAAGTGAGAAAAAAATGAATAGAAAGTATGAGAGTGAGATGAGAATATATAAATGAAAAACATACAACATCCGATATTTCAACGAAAAAGGCTCACACCAAAATATCAGATGTTGTATGTTTTTCATTTATACATTCTCATCTCGCTCTTATACTTTCTATTCATTTTTTTTCTCATTTTTCTAACTTTACTCACTCCCTCTGCCACCTTGTAAAACTGCACTATACACCTATCTACAACTGCTCTATCACAAGAAGTGTAAAAATCACGTGCAGTGGCATCGTCCTAGACAAAATGTTAGGGCATTTTTAAAAGTGTCAGCATGACCCAAGGGTAATTACATCTTGATGATTTGTGCTGCACATGCAAGAAGCATCCTTAGCGAACACATCTCACCTTCCAGTCATTTTTATTAAAGCGGTTTAGGGGTATTTTTGTAATTTGAAAAACACCATGCCACCATGCGTTTTAGCACCTTTGAGCGTCATCGGGTCATAGCCTTGGTTGAAAGCGGTTTATCTGGCCATAAAGTTGTACGGTGTTCGGGGATGTCCCATTCTACCATCCAAAGGCATTTGGAGTGATTTGTCATGCAACCGGAGGAGTAGAAGACAGGCATCGTTCAGGCCGATCTCATTGCACAAGTAGACAAGATGACAGATACCTGCAGCTGTCAACACTTCGCAACTGGACAATAACGTCTTCCTCCCTCAGAAACCAGCTAATGAATACAACAAACGTCAGTGTTAGTGGCAGAACAATTCGCAGGCATTTAAGAGGATCTGGGCTGGCTTCACAATGACCAGCAATAAGAATACCTCTTACTCCAGCTCACCACAGAGCCAGAGTTGCCTGGTGCTGGCAGCACATCCGTTGGACAAGGTGCCAGTGGGGTGAAATTCTTTTCACGGATGAATCCTGCTTCAGTGTGTCCATTAATGATGGCATAATCCGTGTTTGGAGAAGGCCAGGGGAACGGTTCCATGCCACTATCCAAAAGGTGGATCGTTACAGAGGGGGAATCAATCATGGTCTGGGGTGGCATTAGCAGGCATGGCAGGACTCCCCTCCATGTCATTCATGGCACCCTAACCGCCCTTGATACCTGAATGAAATTCTACAACCCACTGTCCAGCTTACCTTGCAAGCCATGTGTACAGGGGCAATCCTACAGACGATAATGCTAGACCACATTGGGGTCATGTCGTAGAAGATTTTCTTCACCAGCAAAGGATCATTAGAATCGATTGGCCAGCTTGGTCCCCGATCTGTCACCCATTGAGCACATTTGGGATGTCCTAGGCAGACGGGTTTCGGTAAATCATCCTCCATCTGTTGATGTCACCCAGCGGACCCGTTTCCTTCAACAAGAGTGGAAGATCATTCCACAGAATGTTCTAACAACCCTGGTTAACTCGATGAGGCAATGGTGCATCTAATGTCTGGCAGCAAACAGTGGCCAAACGCGATACTAACATGTTTGTTGTTTAAAGACCACTCTTGTGAACTTTTGGATGAGGGGTGAGTGATTTTGCCAGCTTGCTATATGTGTATTCCTATTCTTATTTGCAAATGAAATGATTGAATTTGCTCAGTTTTTAAATGCTGTTTTCTTTGGTACTAATGGCTTGCTTGTTAGTTGATCTTGTTGTAAGAGTTGAAAAAACCATCCCTTAACTTTTGTCCAGCAGTATACTTGGGAGTGAAGTTTCAATGCAGTCTGTGTTTCAAAGAACATGTTGACCACATGATAACAAAAGATTGCAAAGTCAATCAGCAATGAAGGTCATGGCAGCTGCCAACACTGAGCAAAAGCTACTAATACTTCTGTACCAGGGACTGGTCCTTGCACTCCTCAGATAGATCCTAGCCATCCTCACTGTCAGCCCTGTGCAGATCACAAAACTCAAAAAGGTTCAAAATGAACCCATGCACAATATCTTGGGGTGTACAAGAGACGCTTTCTGTGTAGCGATGAGATAGCTCCTTGATCATTCCACTATAAATCACAGTATCAAGATCTGGAGGACATGTGCATAGCTGTGGACAAGGAGCACCCATTGCACCAAGAGCTCCTCAAAGAAAAGGTGACAGGCTAAAGAGAGGCAAATCATGAGGTGGGTCATGCAGAAGATGTTATCAATCAGGTCTGTGAACTTAACATCATCAAACCCAGCAAGGAATGGGTACCTCTGTCTCCAGTGTTCAAGGGCACCTTCTTTTGCATTGTCAGGCATGACAAGAGAAGCAGGAAGAAGAATCTACTTGCTGTGAATATAGAGATCAACACCCTCATCAGTGAAAAATCCCAGTGAGGCAGATGTTATTTACACAGATTAGTTCTGTGTTTTTTACACAGATTTACACAGATCAGATAACAGATCAATTCATTGTATGACATCAAAAAAGTACATGGGCATTCACACTCAGTGGGTAGAGCAATCTAGGATAGTGCCTTCATTATAACCACAAGCAGCATGATGATGGAAGTGATGGCAGTGATGAAAGTAATTCATCTGGCTGTAGCCACAGGACTATGCCTGGGTCTGCATACTAAATGATATGAAGGTCAGAGCAGGTTTTGTACGCAGGCAGTGGCTTGAATCACTGCAGAAATCAATGATTCACAGAGTCACCTTCATCTGTGTCCATGGGCATGGAGGCATCTAGGAAAATGAGAGAGCTGATAGGTTGGCTTGTTCTGCCAACATTTCAGATGGATAACCAGTGGATTGAGCTGATATTGTTATCATGCTCAGAAAGATAGGCGGAGTGAAGGACTGTGAGAACAGTGAATCCACATCGCTGTATTTAGCTGTGCTGCTATAAAAAATTAAGTTTTCAATTTCAATTTTTTTTGTTAGGCTTTCATTTTCTTCTACTTTTCTGTTGAAGTGTGGGCACATGTTTATATTTTTCCACTTCTTCAGTGGTGACCTTTTCACTTCTTATATCCCATGGCCCAATGTTTCACCTGTTTCACAAGTAACGGAAGGTTTTGATCTCATTCCTTCCCATGCCCTCTTCTCTCGAAAGAATTGAAAGGCTTTCAAATCCATTTAGTTTTTATAAATACCAGATGATGGTGGTTCAACCTTTAAATGAAAATTGTATAATTTGCAATGAAATAATGTTTGAAAGAAATTTTTAAGAAGAAATGCTGATAGAATGTCTGTACACATTTTTCATTTGAATAGTTTACACATTTAGAGATATCATGGATTAACTGAAATATTTAGCACTACAAATTTTTTGACATTGTAAGAAAATTTTGCTATATATCATCATCATCATCTGATAGTCATTTATAGTTGATTTTGATAGTAGGGAGGTCTAACTTTGAACACTATGTGAATGTAATCATTGCTTCCTGTGTTGTGTTTGCCTTATTATGTAAAGCCTGGATTTTTTCCCCATGGTTAGAAATGACATTCAGTAGTGGATTTCACTAAATGAATATTACTGAATCTTGAGAACCACGTTAGCATAGTGTATTAGACACTTGCTTACAAAAATGTGACCTGGTTTCGACTTCTACTCACCATGGTAGTGGTCAGTCAGTGGCTCACAAAAAACTCCTGGGTTTGCCCAGCCTCAAGAAAAAAATGTTACCTCATCCAACAAAGTTAAATTAATACTTCTTTTTCACCCACATGGTCAGATGGTTAAGAAAATTCTTATCACTATCTGCCACTAATCCAACTCGACCCCGATACTTGCAACATCTTCTCTAATCTACCCCTATTAGCATGCAAATGGGAACCAAATCTTAAGTACATCCTCGTCCATAGATACCTGAAGCAGAACCTTACATATGTTGGCACCAGAAGATGTAACAGCCCTCACCATGTTACCTGCCCTGTAGTCTGGGAAATGAAAACAATCACCTTTCCGAAATGAGGGATTCACATGCAAGTCCCATAATGTGATATATGCCAGTGTATGCAAAGGATGCAGAATAACTTATATTTGTGAAACTGATCTCAGATTAGGTGACCGCATGCAGAAACATCTGTATGATATCACCCAGCATGCTTTGAAACCAGTCCCTAATCATTTCAGTGGCCCCAACCACAGAGGCAAATCAGATTTTCTGGTAACAGTCATAAAACAATGTCATGTTGATGACAGAAGCTACCTAGCACTTGAGAAACACTGCATTCAGGAATATGAGATGCTGGAAACACATGGTTTGAACTTGAAATTCAGCTGCACATAACATTCCCCTCTGTGTGCTCATTAATTAATAAAGCTGTTCCTACTTTTTTCTTAGTTTGTACATTTTGTTATCACAGCTTTACTACAGTGGCTTTAACTATACACTTTTTAGTTTTATATGTTTATACACTAATTATTCAAGAAAAATGGGTACCAGGGTTAATGCTCTCTGAAGGAGGAAGAATGATGCTGCTAGCTATGGAGTTCATGCAAATGGTGACATTAGTTGGCAGTTTTTGGTCAGCTGCTAACTAGACAGCAGAGCACTTATGGTTTGACCATGTGCAATGATGCTAGTTCACAATCATACACTTACCTTACTTTTTATTGAATCTAAAATATTTCCCTAAAAATTTGACAGTATATAATATTCTTAAAATATAGTGTGAGGTAATAAATAAGTTTATGAAAATGTTTTATAATCTTAAAAACAATTTCATTTTAAATGTTGGAAGTATAGAGGTGAAATTAGAATGACAAAAAAATGTGTTTTAATTGGTTTTCCTGTAAATAATAGCTAATCTGCATATTTATTTTTTCTTAAACAGAACGATCAAGAAAAACTTCTGCTGACCAATCAGACACTGCTGACAACTCTCACATGCCCTTCCTCCCCTGTCACTTCTGGTCAGCCAACGTCTCCGCTAATGCCTAGTCAGACACAACTCTCTTGCATGTTTTGTAGTCAGACATTCAAGACCAGCATAGAATACAACAAACACATGAAGATACATGTGAATTCTGGAAATTTGACTTGTAGCATTTGTGATGAAACATTCATTTCTGCAAGTGTGCTTGCTGAACATAAGCTAACACACTGCAAGATACAGCAAGGGAACATGTGTGTTGTGTGTCGTGTCACCATGAGTACCCAGGAACAGTTCTACATGCATGCACAGGAACATGGGTTTGAAGGTTCTCTTTTACAGTGTGTTGTTTGCAGACAGGTAAAATTATGAACACTTATATTACAGTTTGAAAAGAGTAGTAGGCAAAAATTAACTCTTTCAAGCAGTGTCAAGAAAAAAAAAAAAAGAACTCTTTCAAGCAGGTCAAAGCTTGTTAAGGATTTTTTTAAGGTTTATATTTCTTAAAGGATTCACAGCATTTCTTTGCAACAAAACTGCTGTTGAAAATATCTTTTAGTAAACATTTCTAAACTATATTAACTTTGTTTCAGTGCATTGTCAAATGTTTTGTTGCTTTATCAGACATTTTTTCACAGTGCAAAAATTGCTTTATATTTGAAATTGTGTTACAGTGTCTCATTATTTCAAAGATATGATCTTATATTTAACATTCTAATAAACTATAATGCTGTCTAAAAAGTTTGGTAAATTAATCTAGAAAGTACATGGATTCAGCAATATGGATTATTCCCAGCACTAACTTGGAGTCTTTCAAGTTGAATGAAGAAATAAATAAATCAAAACCTGGAGACATTACTTGCTAGCCTGTTTAGAAAAATGTGACACTTTAGGAAATATGTTTCACTTTACACTCTAAACGAGTACTGGATCTATATCTCATTGCATTTGCATGTTAGATGGGTGTGAAGTGTTAGTGACTTCACACTTTTGCGACTCTCTTTTCTCCTCGCCCTGACTCACCCACAATATTCTCATCTTGAGAGGCAGAATGCTCCTGGCATGCTTTACAATTCTTTATTCTCTAATTCTAGTATCATAACTTATTACTATTTTAGGGTCAGTAAATGAACTTTTAATGCATGTACCATTTTCACGTTAAAAATCATAATGGGGAGATTTCGTAAGAAAATAGAAGTCAATATGGTCCAAGCTGGTTTCAGGCAAGAAAGAGGATAATATATTCAATATAAGATTAATAACAGAGAAATGCAGAGAGTTTAATTTGAATCTATATTTATAGATTACTCAGATGTATTTGAGTGTGTACAACACCAGAAACTTTGGGAAATAATGGAAAAAATGGAATTTCCAACACATTTAATACAGTTAACATCACTGCTGTATCTAGACCAACAGGCAGCAGTAAGAATAAATGGTGAAACAACAACTTGTTTGACATAAAACAAGGGGTCCATCAGTGGTGCATATTGTTGCCTTACTTATTTAACTTGTATACTGAAAATATAATGAGGAATGTTAGAGAAGATGTAGACAAAGAATGTTACGATGCCATAACAATTGGAGGTTATGAAATACTAGAGATTAGATATGCTGATGGCACAATATTACTGTCCACAACACAAAAAGGAATGGAAAAACTAATTATGTCAGTCTGTAAGAACAGTGAAGAGCAAAACTCTATCTTAATGTGAAGAAAACTAAATTGATGATAACTGACAAAACAAACAAGGCAGCTGAAATGTGTATCAATGAGGAAAAATTGGAAAAAGTGGAGAGTTTTTAATATCTTGGATCACTACTAACTAGTAATGGAGATACAATGAGGGAAATTAAAAGGAGGACATCTATTGGTTTCAGAAAATAAAACAACTAAAGAATCTGTGGAGAGGAGCAGACAGAACTACCAAAATAATATTTTTAAGGACTTGCAACTTTCCCATTGCAACATATGCTTGTGAGACCTGGACACTTAACAAAACAGCTGAGAAACACATAAATGCCTTTGAATGTAAATGCTACAGAAGAGTTCTTCAAATATCATGGATACAAAAAAGAACAAATATATCCATACTACAAGAACTTAATATTGAAGAAGGCTGGCTAGTAAAAAGGATTAAATAGAGAAAACTTTAAAATTGTGGACACATTAAACATCATGATAATCTAGAGAAGACCGTCTTAGAAGGGTACATAATAGGGAAAAAGAAAGAGAGGAAGACCAAGGTGAAGATGGCGCTGCAAGACATCATTGATGATCTGCAAATGGATGCATCAGCAGCAAGCCATTTTGCTCTCAACTGATAGGCCTACAGGAGTGCTGTTAGGGAGGCAAAGTTCCACAAGGGACATGCAAATGAATAAATGCCCATTCTCATTTCATACTAGCTCAACATGGTTAGCTTACTTGCACATTCTCACCCAAGGGAGTCCCATACACCAGTGACACCTCTGTTCTCACTAAGCTGTATGCTAGGTAGCACTAACTAGCAAAATTTTCTACCTAATATACAATATTAACAAGCATCATCATCAGCAGAATATTTTACATTGAAATTCCAGCATGCCAATAACTTTATCAATATCATTAAAATGCATAAACCACAGCCAGAAGGAGGATAATCATCAACCTACTCTCCCAGCAGTAAACATCCATTACATACATGGCAAACTTCATGGTAAAAAAAGGTAAAGGTAATCATGTCATTCCTTAGTGGCTCACAGGGATATGGTGTTAGTGCTCATATTTTCCTTGACCTGTCACAATACAAGAGGGTGATATAATCAGTATCACGCCTGGCCCATTTCCTTCCCCAACTCCAGAAGATGTCGGGTACTCATTTCTATAGCTGGGTGACTGGGGTACCTCTGGCCGGATTCGAACCCCCAACCTTCGCCATGAGAGACCAGTGCACTAACCACTTCACCACTCAGATGCCCATCATGAGGTATCAAAACATTTCATTATTTCATAACATCCAAAAAGTAGCAAGCTATTTCTTGTTTACACTAAACATAAAATTAGTCACATTAACAATTCAATAATACTCACATCAAAGTGATCACCAGTCAAAAATTGTGCTCATCAGCATCTTGTGTCCACCAAACAATGCGGAGAAAATACACTTTTCTATTGAGTTTCATCCAAATTCAAACACTTCACATAAACCAACTTACAACCACTAAGGTTCATGAAACATTGTTGTCCCATCCATTTTTGTATTTCTGGGTCATCATCATCATCAGGTGCCATGCCAACTGGCGTTGGCTTTTATGCTTCTCCAGAGTACATGATCCGTCATGCAGGCCATCAGCTCAGTTGGTGACCTCCTTTCGCACCATCCCGTCAGACTTTCCAATATCATTTCTCTTGGTCTTCCTCTTGATCTTCTTCCTTCTATTTTTCCTGTTATAATATTTTCAATGCCCCCTCTTCTCATTTCATGTCCTATGAAAGTACATTGCCTCTCTCTTATTCTTTTGACAAGATTTGTTTGTCTCTTCAGCTCTTCTCATACACTCTTCATTAGTTATTTTTGTTGTCCAGGGATTCACAACATTCTTCTAATAAACCACATTACTGCTGCTTCCAATGATTTTTGTGCAGACCTGCCTATTGTTCATGATTCACTTCCATATAACAAGATAGGTTCAATATAGCATTTTAGGACTCGTTTTCTAACATTCATTGATAAGGATGTGTTGCATAATATGTTTTTCATTCTCTGAACTGCAGTATTTGCTTGGCCTGTTCTGTTCCTAATTTCTGTTCTGCAATTCCCATCTGAAGTTATTACCGCTCCAAGGTATTTGAATTTCTGCACATGCTTTAGAATAGTTTCATTTAATTTTATACTGCATGTTGGTGGATTCTGTTTCTGATATATAACCATAGTCTCTGTCTTTTTTATGTTCAAAGTAAGGCCTTTCTGTCCACTTTCTTTGGCAATTTTATCCAAGAGATTTTGCAGGTCTTGTTTGTTCTCAGCTATTAGTACTGTGTCGTCAGCATACCAAACGCTAAGATTTACATTACCTGATCACTGAAAACTTAAAATGAACACATAGGGAACAACTAACTAACTTTGTCTAGATGATCATACCTTGACTAACTTTGTTGAGATGACCATACCTTGACTGGTAGCTCAGATTGTCACACAGACCACTTCCTGCAATCATGTGATAGTAACTGTTTTCTTACATTGGAACAATATACATATTGTTCTCACCATATGAAAAAATATGCAAGAATTCATATTACAGAAGAAATTTCTGACAGATATAAAATTTATAGAAAGTGTCTATGTAAAATATTAGAAATACATGTGAAAATCAAGACAACACAAATGCAAGTAACATGACTTAGAAAGGCGAGATGGTGACCAAGTTAGTGATTTGGTTCCAGTTACGAGAGACTTTGGTCAAAATAATAAACATCTTGCACAAATTCTTGGACTAACCAAAAGCCAAAAGGTTAGATGAGGAATAATATCCATAATTTTAGACTAGTCCTCTTAGGTCTGACAATATTTATAATAATTTACAAGCTCACATGTTCAAGTTAGAAAATGGTAAGTGGGAAGTCAGTTACAGGAAACTAAACATTAATACTTTAGTGATGAAGAAACAATAAACCAGTAAATAGACTTCTTTCAGTCAACTTGGAGATGAAGTTTGGAATGATAAGGAAGTATAAACATGGATAATTCCACATGAACTTTGTTTTGCAGTATCAATGTAAACATAAATGGAAGGATGTTTCAGAAAATAAAACAACTAAAGAATCTGTGGAGAGGAGCAGACAGAACTACCAAAATATTTTTAAGGACTTGCAACTTTCCCATTGCAACATATGCTTGTGAGACCTGGACACTTAACAAAACAGCTGAGAAACACATAAATGCCTTTGAATGTAAATGCTACAGAAGAGTTCTTCAAATATCATGGACACAAAAAAGAACAAATATATCCATACTACAAGAACTTAATATTGAAGAAGGCTGGCTAGTAAAAAGGATTAAATAGAGAAAACTTAAAATTGTGGACACATTAAACATCATGATAATCTAGAGAAGACCGTCTTAGAAGGGTACATAATGGGGAAAAAGAAAGAGAGGAAGACCAAGGTGAAGATGGCGCTGCAAGACATCATTGATGATCTGCAAATGGATGCATCAGCAGCAAGCCATTTTGCTCTCAACTGATAGGCCTACAGGAGTGCTGTTAGGGAGGCAAAGTTCCACAAGGGACATGCAAATGAATAAATGCCCATTCTCATTTCATACTAGCTCAACATGGTTAGCTTACTTGCACATTCTCACCCAAGGGAGTCCCATACACCAGTGACACCTCTGTTCTCACTAAGCTGTATGCTAGGTAGCACTAACTAGCAAAATTTTCTACCTAATATACAATATTAACAAGCATCATCATCAGCAGAATATTTTACATTGAAATTCCAGCATGCCAATAACTTTATCAATATCATTAAAATGCATAAACCACAGCCAGAAGGAGGATAATCATCAACCTACTCTCCCAGCAGTAAACATCCATTACATACATGGCAAACTTCATGGTAAAAAAAGGTAAAGGTAATCATGTCATTCCTTAGTGGCTCACAGGGATATGGTGTTAGTGCTCATATTTTCCTTGACCTGTCACAATACAAGAGGGTGATATAATCAGTATCACGCCTGGCCCATTTCCTTCCCCAACTCCAGAAGATGTCGGGTACTCATTTCTATAGCTGGGTGACTGGGGTACCTCTGGCCGGATTCGAACCCCCAACCTTCGCCATGAGAGACCAGTGCACTAACCACTTCACCACTCAGATGCCCATCATGAGGTATCAAAACATTTCATTATTTCATAACATCCAAAAAGTAGCAAGCTATTTCTTGTTTACACTAAACATAAAATTAGTCACATTAACAATTCAATAATACTCACATCAAAGTGATCACCAGTCAAAAATTGTGCTCATCAGCATCTTGTGTCCACCAAACAATGCGGAGAAAATACACTTTTCTATTGAGTTTCATCCAAATTCAAACACTTCACATAAACCAACTTACAACCACTAAGGTTCATGAAACATTGTTGTCCCATCCATTTTTGTATTTCTGGGTCATCATCATCATCATCAGGTGCCATGCCAACTGGCGTTGGCTTTTATGCTTCTCCAGAGTACATGATCCGTCATGCAGGCCATCAGCTCAGTTGGTGACCTCCTTTCGCACCATCCCGTCAGACTTTCCAATATCATTTCTCTTGGTCTTCCTCTTGATCTTCTTCCTTCTATTTTTCCTGTTATAATATTTTCAATGCCCCCTCTTCTCATTTCATGTCCTATGAAAGTACATTGCCTCTCTCTTATTCTTTTGACAAGATTTGTTTGTCTCTTCAGCTCTTCTCATACACTCTTCATTAGTTATTTTTGTTGTCCAGGGGATTCACAACATTCTTCTAATAAACCACATTACTGCTGCTTCCAATGATTTTTGTGCAGACCTGCCTATTGTTCATGATTCACTTCCATATAACAAGATAGGTTCAATATAGCATTTTAGGACTCGTTTTCTAACATTCATTGATAAGGATGTGTTGCATAATATGTTTTTCATTCTCTGAACTGCAGTATTTGCTTGGCCTGTTCTGTTCCTAATTTCTGTTCTGCAATTCCCATCTGAAGTTATTACCGCTCCAAGGTATTTGAATTTCTGCACATGCTTTAGAATAGTTTCATTTAATTTTATACTGCATGTTGGTGGATTCTGTTTCTGATATATAACCATAGTCTCTGTCTTTTTTATGTTCAAAGTAAGGCCTTTCTGTCCACTTTCTTTGGCAATTTTATCCAAGAGATTTTGCAGGTCTTGTTTGTTCTCAGCTATTAGTACTGTGTCGTCAGCATACCAAACGCTAAGATTTACATTACCTGATCACTGAAAACTTAAAATGAACACATAGGGAACAACTAACTAACTTTGTCTAGATGATCATACCTTGACTAACTTTGTTGAGATGACCATACCTTGACTGGTAGCTCAGATTGTCACACAGACCACTTCCTGCAATCATGTGATAGTAACTGTTTTCTTACATTGGAACAATATACATATTGTTCTCACCATATGAAAAAATATGCAAGAATTCATATTACAGAAGAAATTTCTGACAGATATAAAATTTATAGAAAGTGTCTATGTAAAATATTAGAAATACATGTGAAAATCAAGACAACACAAATGCAAGTAACATGACTTAGAAAGGCGAGATGGTGACCAAGTTAGTGATTTGGTTCCAGTTACGAGAGACTTTGGTCAAAATAATAAACATCTTGCACAAATTCTTGGACTAACCAAAAGCCAAAAGGTTAGATGAGGAATAATATCCATAATTTTAGACTAGTCCTCTTAGGTCTGACAATATTTATAATAATTTACAAGCTCACATGTTCAAGTTAGAAAATGGTAAGTGGGAAGTCAGTTACAGGAAACTAAACATTAATACTTTAGTGATGAAGAAACAATAAACCAGTAAATAGACTTCTTTCAGTCAACTTGGAGATGAAGTTTGGAATGATAAGGAAGTATAAACATGGATAATTCCACATGAACTTTGTTTTGCAGTATCAATGTAAACATAAATGGAAGGATGTTGCATAAAAGAGACTGTTAAAACAATAGCGCAGGAGTGAAGCTGATGATAATAACAGAAAAACATGAAGTTGAAATAAGTGAGATGAAAAAAGAAACTATTAAAATTGTTCTTTAGTATAACACTGTATGTGTATTGTATTTCCTTTGGCGGTTCAAAATAATACAAGTGAATAGCATCATGCTAAAGCTGATCATGGGACTGCAGAATAGAGTATCAGTCATGACTGAGTGAATATAATAATATACACAATAAACAGAGATTTAAGAAAATCAACTTGTAACTGAGTTGAAGGAAAGACTACTGCACATTAGTCAAGACATTTAGAGATAAAGCAGAAAGTAATGTGTTGGAGTTTTTGTGATGACTAGATAACGTTTGAAAAAAAATAACATAAATATTAAAATATAGAATGACATTGAGGCTCACAAGACTGAAAAGTTGTTTTTTTTAACCTTCTCTATAAAAATTGATCTAAAAGTTTACAATGTCCAGAAGATTGCAGAATGTTTAGAATTAATTTGAGCTTCCAGCAACAAAAGATTCACTTTAAGTAGCATCTTGACTGAAAAATAAAATAATTTTTGTTAAGAAAAACTTTATTTTTCATTTAGCTCCTATTTCCTTCATCATTCAAATCTACCAACTCTTGTTTGTAAAAAGTAGTAGATTTTTTATGACACTGTTTGCTTGTGTTGTCCCCGTAGACTTTGTCTTCACTGGTTGAACTTCAGATGCATGGTCGTCACCATTTTCAAAATCGTCCTTCCTTCTTCACCTGCTGCGTGTGCCTCAAAAGTTTTGAATCCAAAGAGAATTTGGTGTCCAAGCTGAACTCAAGTGGACGTACCTACTATGTGTGTAAACCATGTTACCATGGGGAAGCCCCACTTCATACGTGCTCCCAGTGTAGTGAAAAATTTGCCACTGCTCAGCTGCTGGAGACTCACATTCAGACACATAAGGTATGGACCAAGTCATTTTTTATTCATAAAAATATTTTTAGCTTGTGGTGGGAAAGATGTCTGAGTGTAAGGGGGAATGTTTTTTTTTAGATTTGTTCTGTGTTGTGTTCTTCTAAGTTTCACTTTTTCTGTAAAAGCCCAGCCATGACGATGGATTGGGTAACCATGTTAATAAAGTTCGTGTTTTTCTACATCTCATCCACTTCAGACCCTACCTCTGAACTAAGTTTCAAAATCAAACTCTGGCATCATTGCATTCACGACAACCCCATATATGCTCTGCCGCATGCCACAGCATCCATCCAAGAGTATGCTTGCTAATAGTTCCCATCAAGTGTTGGTTCTTTATGATGCGTTTTCTGCTACACAGTTCAGGTTTCCTACCAGCACCTTTTAATTTCTCCTAGCTCCAGCAATCGCTTCACAATTACATTTTCTTCTATTCCTGCTCTTTATTTTCCCGCGGTCTTTCAAACACAGCTTTAGCAATGTCACCCTTGTCCATTTTCAGTCTGCCATTTATTTTAGCCTGTCCAGCAAACCTATCTACTACTTCATTGCCATGTACTCTCACATGCTCTGGGCAATAAAGCCATGTTAGGCTTGTCACAGTTGACTGGCTTAACAGATGAACACATTCTTTTCAAAATAATTTTTTCTCAGTCTTACAGAGCATACTCTTGTGTATCCGTCACAGTGATGCCATAAACAGAGAGAGAGAGAGAGAGAGAGAGAGAGTAGGGATAAGATCCCTCATGGGCAACTACCCACTCTGTTGGGGGGTGAAGATACTGTCCTATTACAGCGGTCAGTGACCCATGGCTGATATGCTAGCATCAGGGTTAGCAAACCATAGCTGGCCAAGACTCTGTCCCACCTCTCCATTGGTACCCCCAATAACAGGCCTAGCCTTGGTAATGGGGCAGGGATCACCATAGTATCCATGGATCCATGAAGTCTACTAAAGAAACATTGCATACCCCCTGCTTTTTAACTGCACTTCAGGATTGAAAAAATAGCTGTCATGATCCACTCCCAAGCCAGTGGTGTGCCTCAACACTTTCACAGCATTGGCTGCAAAGAAAACCAGTTCACAGTTAAGGGAGATCAGAGAAAGAAAAAAGCCATTATGTTGCTGCTGGCATGGCCTCGGTGAGGTCGGTGCTGCCAACACCAGCATCTAAATTAGCTCTGAACATTTGAGAAACAAACACCACTCATGTTAGCAGTCTTTCTCTTCTATCAACAGAGTCACTCCAAAATGACCAATATTTTACAATTAGTAAGGAAATCATATTTCTGCTGACACAGCAACCTCAGTAACAAATACTCAAAACAAGGAATTTCTGTGGACACTCACTCACAACAAAGGAAAAAAGTCTTGTGCCCTCCCATTTCATTGAATATCATACAACATCACATGGTTAGCAGCAGTTGGTCTGACAGTAGTAACCTCCACAGTTGTCTGTACAAGTTCACAAATATCATTATCATAAACTTATCATAAAATTTTCATGGCATTATCAGTTGTGCACCACTACATTTAAATATTCATGACAATAAGACAAAACAGGAAGGACAACATCATTATCCTTAACCTAGGCTGACTTCACACATTAAAAAAAATTATCATCATCATCTTTAAATATCTTGTATAGGGTCCGGCATAAAGCATAGCTGGATTTTAAAAATGGAAAATATGCGCCGTACATGTTTTTGGTAAAAAAAAAAAATGTGAAATGAAACTCAGAAAAGTGGATATTTTTATTATTACTGACAATCATATTTAGGTTTTGAAAATTATGTCAGGTAGACAACCGCCATTACATATGATACATTCAGCCATGCGTCTGGAAAATTCCTGCATAACACCATTTAACATGTTCAAAGGGATATTTTGAATGCAGTGTCAGATTCGATCTTTTAGTTCTGCAACTGACTATGGTCAACTAGCATACACCATGTTTTTGAGATACCCCCCCCCCCCACAAAAAAAAGTCTGCAGCCGATAAATCCAGTGACCTTGCCAGCCAATGAATATCCCCAAATCTGGAAATTGGGAAATTCTTGTCGCAGCATGGCCGTAGACTGACAGGGTGTGTGGGCAGTTGCTCCATCCTGTTGAAACCATATTAGTCTCCTATTTCTATTGGCCAGGTCTGGAATGAAGTATTCAGTTAGCATCTGCACACAAAGATCACTATTAACAGTAAGAGGATGCCAGGTGCCAAAGCCTTCCTAACAGCTGATCACCGAGGGCTACTCAGCAATGCGTTGCGGACTTCTTGAATTCAGGTGTCTGTTGAGTTCTCGGATGACCAGTAGACTTATTAAGGCAATTAGTGGTTTCCTTAAATTTTTTGACCCACCTCAAAATTGTTTTGTCCTCCGATCGGGAACATTATCACAAGTATTCAACTCAAAATGGCGACAAAACTTTTGTTGTACAGTAATAGACAATTCTCCACTTTTAAAATAAGTTTCAATGGTGAATGTGCGATGTTGTGTTTGCCAAGAAGCCATTGTTAAAAATGACTGTTTATCTGCTTAATCTCTGATGTCATGTTTTTTTCACATCTATTCAGTTTCTGCACTATGTCAGTTAAATCCAGCTATGCTTTATGCCCAGACCCTGTACCACTGAAGTGACTAGTATATATACACATACCAGGATGGTGCACTCGCCTGCCAATAAGAAGATCCCTGGTTCATTTTCACATTTTTTTTCAAGTAACTGCACCAGAATCAACCCAGCCTCAAGAAATGGGTATATATGGTTTCCCTAGGAAACAAGTGCTGGCATCCCTACCTCAAATGCAATAGTGGCCTAGAAATGTGAAGGCACTAACACTTCACACCCCTACAGCATGCAAATGGCATGGGATGTATATGTGGGTGGGTTGGTGGGTGAGTGGGTGACACATCTATTATTTACATCAGTGGTGAACGGTCATTAAATGCATAATTAAACTTCAGCCCCTGATCAACCATTACTCTTTGATTCAGCTTCTTGTGTTCTCCCAAGACTTTGTGACAGATCATCATGCCAAAGAGCTCCTCCCTCTAAACATGTCAGATCACTGACATCAACCAGGGCACATATGTATTGCCAATTTACTTTTTTTCAAAGCTTTTGAGTTATATTCATTTACCTTATTAACAAAAAATAATGCTAACTAAACATAGACAACATCATACATAAACCTCATTGGAGTTGGAACAACTGGCAGGCTTCGCATCCATCTACACAGATGGCCAAGATCCCATTGGTTACAAAGAGGTTTTGCACATCACATAGTATACAGTCATCTCCCTACGTTGACAGGTGACCACCTACCTACATGAGGAAAATGCTAAATGTTACAACCAGAAACAAAATAAGATATGACACCAAGACAAGAGATAGAATAACATTAAACTACATCCAGAACCAACAATCCAAATGATTTGGCCACATTACATGACTACCACCAAACAGCATACCATAGAAAAACACTCATATATGGTAGGAAACAGATATAGGTTGCTCATTCAGGTGATGGATGAAGGAAATAACACAAACCTTAAATATCCCCTCATAAAATGCACTTCACTGAACCCTGTCTGGAAGTCTGTCCTTTAAACACTGAAAGGTACGTAATGAAGGCAAGACACTGTCCTTTAAACACTGAAAGGTACGTAATGAAGGCAAGACACTGTCCTTTAAACACTGAAAGGTACGTAATGAAGGCAAGACACTGTCCTTTAAACACTGAAAGGTATGTAATGAAGGCAAGACACTGTCCTTTAAACACTGAAAGGTATGTAATGAAGGCAAGACACTGTCCTTTAAACACTGAAAGGTACATAATGAAGGCAAGACACTGTCCTTTAAACACTGAAAGGTACGTAATGAAGGCAAGACACTAACTCAAACAAGATGGGAAAGCATTTGTTTTTATTTTTGAATTGAAGATTGTTTAAACATATTAAATACATATTAGATTTATGAATGGTTAAAATTATTTTAAAATTACTCAAATTAATTTCATGTTGTAATTATGAGTAGATGATATTTATATATCATGTGATCTTGAAATCATACATCTTGAAGATTATGTTATATATCTGTGCCATTCTGGCTGTTAGTTGCATACCTTACCACCATTTTTACAACACCACAAACCACCACACACACACCCCACCCTATCACAAACAGACATACTAACTCATTTACTCATTTTTTGTTTTCTGATATCTTGTTTACCTCAGGTTTTTTAAAATTGTTTTCCATGCTGGTGCCAATTGAGTTACACTTTATTTGAAATAGCCACTTTTTTCCAAGTTCATTCCCTATACCATGTTAAGTTTGTGCTTGTTTGTTTCCTCATTTAATTCTCTCTCTCTCTCTCTCTCCTCTCTCTCTCTCTCTCTCTCTGTGTGTTTGGTTTTTTTTTTGCAGGTTTCTGTAGTTGTCTTTCATGCAGTGCCATATAATTCCCAATGCCAAGGTTAAGTTTATGTTTATACTGTTATTGTTGCTGTTTGCTTGCCAGTGATTTTTTTTTCGCATTAAGATGGTATTCAATCAATTCACACTTACTTTTTTGTAAAAGCTAGGTTAGACATAGAGAAAATAATGAAACAGATTCAGAGCTGGATTCATGAAGACTATTTCCAATGAACATCCAGAATCAATACTCATAAAATAAGGGGCCTAAGTACAACACAAAATAAGAAAGAAAGAGGCCAAATAAAATAATATGTGAACAATTTAAACAAAACTGGTTTTGCATTATGTCTAACTATTCTGTACATTAATAAGACTGTCAGTCAACAGAACAAATGTAAAACATTTTGACTGTAGGATCAAGAAATGAGGACAGCCCAGTAGAATATATTGTAGATCAAGGGAGAGGATTTTTAAATTGAATTTGCTAAATCAGTATTTAACCTAAACTGTCTTCTTGCTGAGTTTCACAGCACAAACAGTAAGAAGAAACTGGAATGTGACTTTAATGCAAACATTTTCATTTTTTTTCTTTCTCACACAATCAGGCTTCATTCCAGTGCATCAAGTGTCAGCAGTCTTTCTCTTCTGAATATGAAATACAGCTTCATGTAACTACACACATGTTGACTGAAGGTACACAGCATGAGTGCCGTTTGTGTGGTGCTTTATTTGACTCTCCGGCACGACTGCAAACACATCTCATACAGCACAGTTTTGCTGGTAAAGACATAGCATGTTTTGTGTGTAACAAGGTTTTTGAATCACCTCAAGAAATTCAAGTACATGCTTTGGAACATGGTTCTTCCTTCAGGAAATACAATTGCTCTGAGTGTTCACAGAAATTTTTCTTCACTGCTGAATTAGACAACCACAGACTGATTTACAACCATGGGACAGTTATGCCATCATCTAGTGCATCTCTGTTATCATCTGCCTCATCATCATTATTCTCATCTTCATCTGCTATGTCAGTGGCAACATTAGCATCCTTTTTGTCATTATCATCTTCATCATCATCATCAATATCATCATCATCCTCATCATCATCTTCATCACTAATGAAATCATCAGAAATGGTGTCTTCTGTAGCTTTAGTAAATCAGAAATTATTAGATGGCCTCACATCACCTGCCTTGTCTGGTACATCAGTTGGTATTTTGAAAAATCGGGAAACATTAACAATTCCAAGTGCATCAATAACTTCATCACCTGCTGGTGGCCTTCAGTGCCCAGAATGTTTCAAGTTTTTCTCAACGGGAACAGCCCTAGCCAACCATCGCAAGACTCACTGGAAGAAAGATGCAAGCAATCCAGTCAGGTTTGCAGTGTAACAGTTTTGTTATTTCTGTCTTTTTGAGATGCAGTATTTCATCATACAGTAACTAATTTTTTTTTCTTGCTCACACATTTTAATTCTTGCATACTTTATTGGATTGATGTGTGCTTGATATCTTGTTGTGTCCTTCATCCACTGACAACTGTTATTTGCAGTGTAACCCATAGTGCTTCATTATGTAAGTTTCCATCTTTGGAGGCATTTTTTTCTGCATCACTACTTGAGTGGTCATTGATACAGCTAGACTGATTAGAGGTTGTCAATCCCATGGCTTCAGTCTGAGACAGAGCCTGCCTCACTCACAGTCTGCCTAATCTTGCCTTTAATTTATATTCTTAATTCATTTTCTTGGGCAATATTTTTAACAAGATACATTTTGAAGTGATAATTAATTATTGCAAGAATTTAAATCTAGAAAGTTGACATAAATATTCCATTTTGAAAACCAAAAATGGTCTTCTGAAAGTTAAAGGCATGAATGAATTTTAGGCATTTACAAGAGTTAAGCGAAGTATTTGAGTAGCCTAAAAAAATAGTAGGCAAAGAATTTTACATGTGACAGAAAGAAAAACAGTAAAAGAATGACTTTGAATCAAACCAGACTCCAAAACAACACAGCTATCTAGCCATGAGAGGACACATCACCATCAACTTGATCAAGAGAATGACGAAGAACTATGACAGGAGAATAAGCTTGATTTGGAAGACCTAGCATGTACAGTGTATGATACTAGAAACCTTGCAGTCTTCTTTCAAAAACATTTTACATCTTACATCCTCCCTGTGCCACTAAACATCACATAGGGCTTGCATCATGAAATATGAAGCTTGCCAAGATTTCCTGTTTATGGCAAGCTTTTCAACCTCATCAAGGAATGTTATTCCTGCTAAACCAGCCTCTCTTAACAATGTCCTCTTTAGAGTTTCATGTAGTCAACCTCTTTTTCTTCTGCCTTTTATGTTCCACTTGATAGCTTGTTTTGGGATTCTCTGGTTGTTTTTTCTCAGCACATGACCGACATATGTCCATCTTCATTTTCTAATCACCCATGAGACAGGTTGTTGTTTGCTCATCTGTGTTATCTCTGTGTTGTTCTTGAATTTATTCCATTTTATACCGAGTATTTTCCTGAGGCATTTGTTTTCAAAAGAGTCTAATTTGATGTCTATTTCTTTAGTTGTTTTCCAGCTTTTACATGCATAAATGAGGGTGGATACTATATTTGAATTGAATAATCTTAAGTTGTTTTTTGTGCTTATAACTTTTGAATGCCTTATGTTCTCATGATTATTGAAGGTCAGTGCTGCTTTTGTAATTCAAATTCTAACTTCCTTTTTGGTGTCACCATCCTGGTCTATGTAGCTTCTGAGATATGCAAATTGGTTTGCTTCTTCAACAGCTGTTCCTTCTATGTATATTTTTCCCTCATGATTAGTGAGAAGTTTCATTATTTTTGTTTTTTTCTTGTTAATTTCAAGTCCTATTTTACTAGCCACTGAAGACAGAGTATCTGTTTTTTCTTGCACTGATTTCACATTGTCACTGATAAGATTTTTATGTCATCAGCAAAATCAAGATCTTCCAGTTGAGTCTCATGTACCCAGTCAATGCCCGTTTCACCTATGCAGCATTTTTTCATTATGATGTCTATGCAATTCCAAAAAGCAAGGGAGATAATATACATCTTTGTTTCATGCCTGCTTCAATCTGGAACCATTCGCTCAATCTTTCTTCTACGTTGACTGCACAAACATATCCATTGTAGTGGTCCCTAATGATGTGCCTTTTATAAATACAGTGACAATATATTTGTGCAATGACAATGAATGAATAACTCTGTGATATATTAGTACCATATACAAGGGCTGTTTGCAAAGTTCCAGGACTGAATTTTTTCTGGGATGCTATAATAATCCGCAAAGTGGCATGAAGACATGAGTTGTAGCAACCATTCCTGAGTGCACATGCAAAATCTGAACTCATAATCTTCAGTCATTCACATTGCACAATCCTTCAAGTGAAGACATAGCTGCAGGTTCCAGCATATTTCAACATGGATGAGAAAATTCAACCACATGTGTGCACTGATTTCAGCATTCACTTCAGGAAAACTGGTGCTGAAACTTATGAAATGCTACGGTCAGCTTTTGGTGAGTTTTATCCAAGTTGATCAAAAACATTTGAGTGGTTTTCCCACTGCAAAAGTGGATGCTGATAGCTTGAAGATGATCATTGCCCTGATAGACCCTCCACATCCCACACCATTGAGACTATGGCACATATATGAGAAATCATTCATGCTAACTGACATCTAACAGTCAGAGATGTATCAGAGGATGTAGGAATAGCAGCTGCTACTTGCCATAAAATTCTAAGCAAAGATTTGGGTATGAGATGTGTGTTGGCAAAACTGGCGCCCCATCTCCCGACTGTGAAGCAAAAGAAAGATCACTTGTCACATTGCATAATCAAGCCCAACATGATTCCAACTTCATGTTATAAATAATTACTGATGATGAAAGCTGAGTGTGTGGATGTTATTCCATTGGAGAACTTCATCATCTCAACCAAAGAAGGCACGATAAGTGAAGTCCAATGTCAGGACCATGTTGATCGTATTAAACGTTGATGGACTCATTTATCATGGACACAGACAGTGAATACAGAACTCTACATAGCAATCCTACAGTGCCTTCATGACGCTGTGTGCAGACATCATCCTGATAAGTGGATCCTTCATTACGACAATGCCCCTGCAAACATTTCTGTCAAAACAAATGAATTTTTGGCAAAACACCACATTCCATTGTTACCACACCCTCCATACACAGCTGGCCTTGCACTCTGTGAATTCTTATTGTTCCCACATCTGAAGAAAACACTGAAAGGTCTCCAATTTGATCAAGTTGAAGAGGTTCAAACAATCATGATGAGACAAATGTGGGTTATCTCATAGACTGACTTCCAGAGGTGATTCCATAAATGGCAGGGATATGCTGGAATTAGTGTATACAGTTACAAGGAGACCACTGTAAAGGAGATTAGACCAAGAAGTGGTAAGTCTACTCATTTAGTCAAAAAAAATTCAGTACTGGAATTTTGCAAGCAACCCTCGTACAGTCATGTTGGCTTATGTTGAAGCAAAAGAGGAATCGGCTGCCAAACATGATTTTCCTTTAAAAGATTACTCCAATGTTTCCTGCTTGAGGAGTACCTGAAATGGAAATACCAGTCTCGGAGAATTCTACTACAAAATAATAACATATTTATATTTCATTTTCTGAAAATATCTGTTCTGAATCATAATTCGTTATTGTAAAACACTTAAAATCCTTTAAACAGATCTAAAACTTGTTCTGGTATTGTACTGATTTCAGAAGTATTTAGACAGAGATGTAGACTTGAGATGACTGGCTTGGATTTGATGCAACTTGAATCATTTTAAAGATTGACTTGGACACAACATGAAGATGTAGAACAGTGACTCGATTTGCAACATGACATTTTTTTAGTCAATCAGCTTGACAATTTTAATACAGCTCTACATTGTTAAGAATCTAATTTCAGCCTATGGTATGCTTAGTTTTACATGGTGCATTATGAGATGTAATAATTCACTTGCTTGAGACAAAGTAATAGTGTCTAGGCATGCACAGCAGTCAATACAAAGTAAACTTGTAAAATAATATCTTATGACATCCAAATGTCTCATCTATTATATCTTCAAGAGGTGTTCACGCAGTTTTGCTTCTACCACTCAGTTCATAACCATTAACATTCAGTTATAACAGTGGCATTCTCTAAGGGTTTGTAATACATTTAATTAACAAAATCACACTGACAATATCACCCAATGTGAAGAGGGTGTCATTACACATACATTTTATGGCTACAATAACACCCATTGTTAGCATGGAAATAAATTCAGTAAAATATTCATCTCATCATCAGGTATAATTGAGCACAAAATAGCATCATTAACATTTATATACTTCAATAAAACAAAACATCATAGTTAACATAACATCACTGAATTATTTACTACTCAAACTTATATCATTTTTCTTTAAATACTTTAAATGCTAACAGTGTTAGCTGTATATGTTAAGTTTAAATGCTAACAGTGTTAGCTGTATATGTTAATTATTTCCACTTATATATAAAAACTATTTTATAATGACATAGAGACAGCCCTGAAACACACAAAGTCACATGAAGTCACTATAGTGATGAGAGATTTTAATGCCAAAGTTGGTAAAGGAAGAACTTCAGATGTTGTTGGTGATTACGGACTGGGGGAGAGGAATGATAGAGGTAGTAAATTAATTGAATGTGGAAAAACACATAGCATGGTTGTAGGAAACACCTGGTTTAAGCAACATCCTCGAAGACTGGCAACATGGTGCAGCCCAGACAAAAAGACTTTTAACCAAATAGACAATATATTAATCAACAAATGATTCTGGAATGCATTGCTGACAACAAAAACCATGCCAGGAGCTGACTGCAATAGTGACCACAACCTACTTTGTGGAAAAATTACAATAAAGCTAAAGAAAGCATGCAGAAAAGTGAGAAACATGAAACTGAATACAGAACTCCTTAAAAATGACCAAGAACTGTGAAAACAATACAGAGTTATTATAACAAATAGATACAATGCAATAGCAAAGATAAATATTATAGATGAACAAATGGCAATCTTAAGAGATTCGATCCACCAAACTGTTAAGGAGATAATAGCACCAAAAAAAAGAAGCCCCCAGGAATGAAAGGATGACAGATAACATCCTGGGACTGATGGACAAGAGGAGGAGGAGTAAAAATAACAAAGAAAAATATAGCAAGATAAATAAAGAAATAAGACACACATGCAGAGAAGCAAAGGAAGTGTGGTTAAATGAACAGTGCAGACAGATAGAGGACTCTCATAATAAAGACAGCAAAAACATGCACAAACGAATTAGTGAACTCACAGGCAGGAAAACAAAATATACCACAGGATGCCTGAAATCGAAAGAGTGTTAATGGGAAAAGAAGACATCAGTGAGCTATATGGAGGAGAAAGAACAGAAATACCACTAGATAATGAAAACTGTGATGGACCACCAATACTTGAAGATAAAATTATAAGTGCCATCAAACAAATGAATAAAGGAAAAGTGACTGGGCCTAATAATATAACAATAGAAGAAATAGAGGTGCTAGAGGAGATCATTCATTCATTTGCATGTCCCTTGCAGAACTGTGCCTCCCTAATAGCTGTCCTGTAGGTTGTGAGAAAGATGGCCTGTTGTTGATGCATCCATTTGCAGATCATCAACGATGTCTTACAGCCATCTTCACCTTGGTCTTCCTCTCTTTCTTTTTCCCCATTATGTAACCTTCCAAGATGGTCTTCTCTAGATTATCATGATGTTTAATGTGTCCAAAATGTTTAAGTTTTCTCTATTTAATCCTCTTTACTAGCCAGCCTTCTTCAATATTAAGTTCTTGTAGTATGGATATATTTGTTCTTTTTTGTGTCCATGAACTCTTCTGTAGTATTTACATTCAAAGGCATTTATGTGTTTCTCAGCTGTTTTGTTAAGTGTCCAGGTCTCTCAGGCATATGTTGCAATGGGAAAGATGCAAGCCCTTAAAAATATTATTTTGGTAGTTCTGTCTGTTCCTCTCCACATTCTTTAGTTGTTTTACTTTCTGAGGACTGATAGATGTCCTCCTTTTAATTTCCCTCATTGTATCTCCATTATTAGTTAGCAGTGATCCAAGATATTCAAAACTCTCCACTTCTTCAAATTTTTCCTCATTGATACATATTTCAGCTGCCTTGTTTGTTTTGTCAGTTGTCATCAATTCAGTTTTCTTTGCATTAAGATAGAGGTTTTGCTCTTCACTGTTATTATGGACTGACATAATTAGTTTTTCCATTCCTTTTTGTGTTGTGGACAGTAATACTGTATCATCAGCATATCTAATCTCTAGTATTTCATAACCTCCAATTGTTATTTACATTAGAGGAGATGGGAATAAAAAAAATAACCAGGTTACTGAATGACATTTACAACAGTGGTTATATTGCCCAGTGACCTGCTTAAATCCATGTTTATAGCACTACTAAAGAAGTCAGGTCAAAGGAATGTGATGACCACAGGACTATCAGCCTCTCATATCACATAACAAAGCTACTTCTGAAAATCATTATGAGAAAAAAGGAATAAGATAAGAATGGAAATAACAGATGAAAAGTTAAGATTTGTTGAAGGAAAGGGAACACACAATGCCATTTATGCTTTTCTAACACTAACAGAAAGAACTTTAGAAGTACAGAAAGATTTCAACTTAGGCTTCATTGATTACACCAAGGCACTTGACAAGGTGAAACATGATGAGATTATTAAAATGCTTGAAGACATAAACATAGACGGCAAAGACCTTAAGATTGTAAAACTTCTATACTGGCAGCAGGAAGTAGCAATTCAAGTTGAAAATAAAACTGGTAAATATCAGCCAATAAAACAAGGAGTGTGACAGGCATTGTGTACTATCTTCTTCTTTTATATTCTTCCCATGCCATTAAACGTCACATAGGGCTTGCAAGGTAGTTTGCCAATTTTTCCTGTCTTCGGCGAGTCATTCAACCTCATCAAGGGATTTTATGCCTGTTAATTTGGGCTCTCTTAACAATGTCCTCTTCAGAGTTTCACACGGTCTGCCTCTTTTTCTTTGGCCTGTTGTGTTCCACTTGATATCTTGTTTTGGGATTCTTGATCGTTTCTTCTCATCACATGACCAACATATGTCTATCTCCTTTTCCTGATCACCCATGAGACTGGTTGTTGTTCAGTCATCTGTCTTATCTCTGCATTGTTCTTGAATTCGTTCCACTTGATGCTGAGTATTTTCCTTAGGCACTTATTTTCAAAAGAGTCTAATTTCTTGTCAGTTTCTTTAGTTGTTTTCCAGCTTTCGCATGCATAAATGAGGGTGGATATTACATTTGAATTGAATAGTTTTGACTTGGTTTTTGTGGTTATAACTTTTTAATGCCATATGTTCAAGATTCTTGAAGACCGATGCTGCTTTTGCAATTCTAACTTCCTTTCTTGTGTCACCATCCTGGTCTATGTAGCTGCCAAGGTATGCCAATTGATTGACTTATTCAATATCTGTCCCTTCTACGTATATTTTTCCATTTTGATTAATGGGAATTCTCATTATTTTTGTTTTGTCCTTGTTAATTTCAAGTCCTATTTTGCTAGCCAGTGAAGATAGGTTATCTGTTTTTTCTTGCATGGAATTCACATTGTTACTGATAAGAGTTATGTCATCAGCAAAATCAAGATCTTCTGTGTACTATCTCCAGACCTTTTTTTCTCTGCACAGTGATAAAAGTAGGAGAATACAATATTAACAACATTCGGTATGCTGACGACACAGTACAAATAACTGAGAACAAACAAGACCTGCAAAATATCTTGGATAAAGTTGCTAAAGAAAGTCAACAGAAAGGCCTTACTTTGAACATCAAAAAGACAGAGACTATGGTTATATCTAAGAAATAGAATCCACCAACATGCAGTATAAAATTAAATGGAACTATTCTAAAGCAGGTCATCATCATCATCAGGTGCCATGCCGACTGGCGTTGGCTATTATGCTTCTCCAGAGTACCCGATCCTTCATGCAGGCCATCAGTTCAGTTGGTGATCTCCTCTCTCACCATCCCGTCAGACTGTCCAGTATCATTTCTCTTGGTTTTCCTCTTGATCTTCTTCCTTCTATTTTTCCTGTTGTTATAATATTTTCAATGCCCCCTCTTCTCATTGCATGTCCTATGAAAGTACATTGTCTCTCTCTTATCTTTTTGACAAGGTTTTTTTGTCTCTCCAGCTCTTCTCATACATTCTTCATTAGTTATTTTTGCTGTCCAGGGGATTCGCAACATTCTTCTAATAAACCACATTTCTGCTGCTTCCAATGATTTTTGTGCAGACTTGCCTATTGTCCATGATTCACTTCCATATAACAAGATAGGTTCAATATGGCATTTTTAGGACTTGTTTTCTAACATAAAGATGTGTTAGCTGATATCATTCTCTGAAATGCAGTCTTTGCTTGGCCTGTTCTGTTCCTAATTTCTGTTCTGCACTTCCCATCTGAAGTTATTACCGCTCCAAGGAATTTGGATTTCTGCACCTGCTTTAGAATAGTTCCGTTTAATTTAATACTGCATGCTGGTGGATTCTGTTTCTTAGATATAACCATAGTCTCTGTCTTTTTGATGTTCAAAATAAGGCCTTTCTGTTCACTTTCTTTGGCCACTTTATCCAAGAGATTTTGCAGGTCTTGTTGGTTCTTAGCTATCAGTACTGTGTCGTCAGCATACCGAAGGTTGTAAATATTGTATCCTCCAATTTTTATGCCTGGTTCCTTGATGATTGTTCTTAGAATATTCTCGCTATACAGAGAAAAAAGGTCTGGAGATAGTACACATCCTTGTCACACCCCTTTAAAGAAGGTGCAGAAATTCAAATACTTTGGAGCAGTAATAACTTCAGATGGGAAATGCAAAACAGAAATTAGGAATAGAATAGACCAAGCAAATACTGCATTTCAGAGAATGAAAAACATATTACGCATCACATCCTTATCAATGAATGTTAGAAAACGAGTCCTAAAATGCTATATTGAACCTATCTTATTACATGGAAGTGAATCATGGACAATAGGCAGGTCTGCACAAAAGTCATTGGAAGAAGCAGAAATGTGGTTTATTAGAAGAATGTTGCGAATTCCCTGGACAGCAAAAGTAACTAATGGAGAGTGTTTGAGAAGAGCTGGAGATACAAAAAAATCTTGTCAAAAAAATAAGAGAGAGATAATGTACTTTCATAGGACATGAAATGAAAAGAGGGGTCATTGAAAATATTGTAACAACAGGTAAAATAGAGGGAAGAAGATCAAGAGGAAGACCAAGAGAAATGATACTGGAAAGTCTGATGAGATGGTGTGAGAGGAGATCACCAACTGAGCTAATGGCCTGCATGAAGGATCATGTACTCTGGAGAAGCATAATAGCCAACACTAGTTGACATGGCACCTGATGATGATGATACTTATAAAGAACTACTATCTTTTACCAGTAGTTCTCCTTCCTAACTTAGAGCTATAACTGGGTATTTCTAGTTTTATAAATTATCCCATGATGCTTATATATGAAGAACTATTATGACCCTTTGTCATCCATACCTCAGGGTCTGTATTCCTAACAGATTTTAATATGTGTAAAACAAAATGAATAAATGACTGCTGGATGCTTGATGAAATGGCAAAGAAAGTATTCTGTATACTGTGTCTTACTTTTATTGATTTTACCTGACTTTCTTCACTCCTCTGTGAAAATTATAAAAAATCATTTTCATTAAAGCTGATCTGGTAAGAGAAACCCCAACAGTGATTTTTTAACAGTTTGATTTAGAGACTAGAGATTTGACTTGAAGCTGCATGGCCAGAACTTGAGACTTGACATGGTGGTAGTGAATTGACATTTAACTTCAGATTTGCCATAAGGGATTTGAATGCATCTCTGTATTTAAGCATATGTAGAATAAACAAGGAGTGAGAATACAGATATTCACAGAATTCCAATATTCACAGGAATGTTGACAGTAACTCATGAGATAATGCAGACCTGCCAGAATATTAAAGCAAACTGAAAGTGTGCTAGATAAGGGATCAAGGTGAATTAAAGTAAAATGTCCAGTAAAACCTGTCTCATGGGTGATCAGAAAAGGAAGATGGACATATGTTGGTCATATGATGAGAAGAAACAGTCAGAGAATTCCAGAACAGGCTATCAAGTGTAACACAAAAGGCTGAAGAAAAAAAGGTCGACCACGTGAAATTCTAAAGGGAACATTGTTAAGAGAGGCCAGTATGGTGGGCATAACATCCTTTCATGAGGTTGAAAAAATTGGCAAACTACCATGTGTGCCCTATATGATGTTTAACGGCATGAGAAGGATGTAAGAAGTAAGATACCTAGTAAAATCTCCAGTGATTCTACTTTGTGCTTGTCTACATCTATCTGGGTACATCTCCCCCCCCTCAATCTTTTTTACAAGGATACCAGAAGAGTGAAGTGTTTAATTTTTCATCTGTGATTTTGTCTGCTGTGCTGTTTTTGTATGTGGGTATGTGGTCCTTGAAGAAGGTAAGGTAAACGTAAAATTCCCATATCCAAGCCATAGGGCATATTGAGGATACATGTTAGACCCATATTTACATGACAGTATGATGTGGTCAGTATCACGCCTGGCAGCATTTACCTTCCCAGATTTCTCTGGTACCCATTTTTTTAGGCTGGATGAGCCCCGGGACCTTTTTGGTGTGTACCAGAAAAAAATCCCACTGCTGGGACTTTTGAACCCAGTAGCACTGGAATAGTAAACTGAGCACCTAACCGCTCAGCTAACCTTCAAAAAGGTATTCCCAAAATATTGAATCCTTGTATGTTCATTTATATATGCTCATTTTACTTTCTGACACTCTTGTTCCTGCACACTTTCCTGACTCTTTCTAGCTTTTTATAAAACTGAACTGAACATTTATGCCTACATTTAACACAAAAAAGTCATACTCATATCTATTTCAAAGAAGAAAAATACAGCTGTAATGTTGGACATTCAAGCAGCTACAAATATATCTAGTAAGATATGTATGAAAATTCCGTGGACATGACCATGACAATAAATCAGTTGCAGGAGGTACAGAGGTTGTCAAATGAAAAAAAGCTAGAATCCACTCTCCTCAATTTCATACATAATAAAAATTGATGAAAGCTTGGAAAAAACCAGGATGTTTTTACTCAGCAACACAAATTATGTTTTGTGTGAATTATTAGAGCTGAACACACACAGTACTTGTTCTGTATTAGCATGTGTGAAAGCTGCTTCTTTTTTTTTATTTCGTTTTTGGGACAGGTGTTCCCTGTGCTCACAAACATTCAGTTCAGCCATGTCTATGCAGCAGCATTTCTTCACAGTGCACTCTAGCAAGGAAGAAGACCAGAAGAAAAGAAAGAGCTTCAAATGTATGATGTGTGACAAAGAATGCTCCACACTGAGTGCTCTCCAGAATCATATTCTCTCCCATAGAATAGGTTTGTTATATTATTTATTTTCTGGCACATCTTTTTGTCTTAGTTTTTTTTTATTTTTTTGCTTACAGCATTAATTTCTTTCATAATTTTTCCTCTATACCTAGTCATTCAGAGTTTTATTTCAATTCTTTACTGATTTCTTGAGTTTTTTTTTTTTTTTTTTTAAAAAGACCCACATGTTCCTGCTTTTGTAATTTATTTTAGATTTTGTTTTTTTTTTGCAATCGTTTGTCCTTCTTTTAGATATTTTCACTAAAAATAGCATACATATTGTTATTTGCTAAAGTGTGTCAGACAATCCATTTTTGTGTGGGTGTGTGTGTGTCTGATTTTAATTTCTCTCTACTACTTTTATTTTGAAATTTTTATAATTAAAAGTTAAATTATGTTCCTCATCTGCTTGCCTCGGGCATGTGAAGTGTTTGTGTTTTCACATTTCTAGGTCACAGAATCATTGATGTAGGGAAGCCAGCATCTGTCCTTGCTGTTTTAGTGTTTTCACACTTTTAGGTCACTGAATCATTGATATAGGGAAGCCAGCATATGTCCTTGGTGCCTTTTTCTTTCCCTAGGAGAATCAAGGTATTCATTTCTTGAGGCTAGGTTGACCCCATTGCCAGTCAATTTTAAAAAGTTCACACCCCAATGGGGAATTGAACCCAAGACTTTATAGTTGGTGGGCAAGTGCACTACACCACCATGACACAAGACAACTAATTGCTCTTAACCAGAATTTATTCCTAGCACGTTTCAAATTATTATGTTTGCTCCTAAACATATTGTGTATACATTTCCAGGTGCTTCCTTACCTTGTTCTGTGTGCCGGAAGACATTCACTTCACAGAGGTATCTGAATCTTCATATGCGGGTGCACAAGCCAGTAGAAAAAAAGCAGTCGAGTATGTTATTTAAAAGGCTAATTTTGAGACAAAAATCTTATCTTATATCCTTCCCATGCCGTTAAACATCACATAGGGCTCACAAAGTAGTTCGCCAATTTTTCCTATCTTCGGCGAGTCTTTCAACCTCATCAAGGGATTTTATGCCTGTTAATTTGGCCTCTCTTAATAATGTCCTCTTCAGAGTTTCACACGGTCTGCCTCTTTTGCTTTGGCCTATTGTGTTCCACTTGATAGCTTGTTTTGGGATTCTCTGATCATTTCTTCTTATCAAGTGACCAACATATGTCCATCTCCATTTCCTGATCACCCATGAGACTGGTTGTTGTTCAGTCATCTGTCTTATCTCTGCATTGTTCTTGAATTCGTTCCACATGATGCCAAGTATTTTCCTTAGGCATTTGTTTTCAAAAGAGTCTAGTTTCTTGTCAATTTCTTTAGTTGTTTTCCAGCTTTCGCATACATAAATGAGGGTGGATATTACATTTGAATTGAACTGAGACAAAAATGCAGGGTATTTTTTTCAAGTTATTTTCCTTAGAACAGCAAGTATTAGAACAGTGGTTTCCAACGTCAGGTCAAGACCCAGAATAGGGTCACAAGGATATATTATATCTTATAATTTATGTTGAATTTCAATACTTTTTTTTTATCTTTGTGATGGGTCATGTACTAAGAAAAAGTTGAGAACCACTGTATTAGAGGTTATTCATCAATAATAATGGCACATTTTATCTTGGAAGATTATTTTGAAACAGGTAGAAACCTGGCCTGAGTAATCAAAACATCTTTACTCTGCAGACTTTTCATACTTTGTTACATTTTTAATATACAGGGTGTTCATAAAATACTGGCCAATTTGATTTCGTTACACTGAAGTTTGAGTTGGAAATTCTGCAGGATCATGAAATTCATATTGATTATACACAGTGAATATAACTTTGGAATGGCCCTAGCACTGCTACTGCCACCTCATGGGAAAAGCATACATCAGTTTTGGTGAAAATGGCTGCTTTACCAAGTGAGCATAGTAGTTGGTGTGTTCCGGAATTTGCATGAAGGGACAGTGTTTTGGTGGTTCAACATAAATTCCAACTTCCAAGTAGTAGTCCACCTGCATCATCAATCTGAAGGTTGTGAAAACAATTTTGCAACAGAGGATGCATCTGTCATCAAAGAAAGGGTCATGCAGGGAGACCAAATGTTACTTAAAGATGATCAACAAAGTGCATGAAAGTTTTATTCAGAACCCTAGGAAATCTATACAGAAATGATTGCAATTGTATCCATGCAAATGCAGCTGGTACAAAAACTCCAGCCTGAAGATCCATTTTAATGGCTGTCGTTCATTTTAGAAACAGATGAGGGTTTGTGATACCTGCAATGGAAAGAATGATTGAAATGAATTATTTGATGGCCTCAATACATATTTTCTATCACAAGATAAAGGCCCCAAGCTTTTGAGTGATTTTTTAAATAATCCAGTCTTTTCTGTGGTTGAAGTTCATTCACTGTCAAACATTTCTACAATACTTTGCTAGAATACATGAAAACTGGACCAGCCTTTTGCAGAGCTATGTTATTTTAAATGGGGTTTATTACAAAATATCCATCCATCTTGGTGTAGTGTTCATTAACATATTCAAAATTGACATCAAAATAGTAATAGATGAATAAGAACTATTCAATGAAGTGAATCATGTGAAGAATATAAGTGAATTTAATATTGATCATTGGAAGAAATGTGGTGTAATGACTAGTGAAAGGTGGACTGAGACAATGAAAACAATGAAAAATGAAGACTTCAGTTTTGAGAATATAACTTGCATTGTGAGTTTTGTTTTAGAAATGCCTGGCACAAATACATCTCTAGAGAGTGTTTTCGCAAATGAACATGTTTGACTGATGAATGGAACTGGTTGTCTGTTGAGACAGTACAGACAGTATTACTAACAAAAGCAAATTTTAAATTGATGTCTTGTGTGAATTTGTAGTGTTTCACAAGAGAACAGCCAAACATTTTTAAAGAAATTCCGTCATCTAAAAAACATGATAAGGGTATTACTTGTGTATGTCCTGGACAATCAAACCCAATAAAGATTTGAATAATTTGACATTAATGTCAGACAAAGCCAGTAATAATAATTATATAAATAGCACATATTAATTTTTTTGTCAAGGTTTGACTAGTTGTGGTTAATTATTTGAAATGTCTATTTTAACTAGTGAAACAGTCATTTTGCATGAATGTCCAATTTATCTTTTTTTTTTTTTTTGTGCATTATATTTACTGCAAATATCCCATTTTTCTGTTTGAGAAATTGTGTCCCCCTATCTTAATTCCATGCTAACTTTATTTTTATCGTCCCAAGCCTTTAAAGAGTTTCGCATTTATTCACTTCATATCGTATATTTATATAATTTCCTTCTTGGATATTTATCTTATTTAGTTATTTTATCTAGCTGACTTTTCTGATACAGACAATAAAACAGAACCAAGTAGCACCCCTAGCAGTGATAATCCTAGCAGTGATAATCCTAGCAGTGATCAGCAGCAAAAACAAAAGGATAGAGAAGGCATAGTAAAAAAACTGTATTGCCCTGTTTGTGGGCAGAGTTTCTCTTCCACACAAGACATTGATGAACATATCAAGATACATGATGTAAGTATAACAAAGAAATAATGAGTACCATGAGCGAAAGATAGCTTTAACAGGTTTTTAAAATTCATTTGAAGGCAAAGTCATGTTTCAAATTAAAGTTCATCATTGTTGTTGTGAAATCTTTCTGAACATATCATTATTATCTGAACTATATCTCCTCCTCCTTGTAGTAGTAATATATTCCTGAACTTATGTCTCACCTTAACTGCCAGTGTAGTTATTCCTAGTATCGTCTTTGTTGTTGCAGGATTTCTCTGTGTCTGGTAGCCCTCGTGATAGATTCCACTGAAAGAATTTAAAATGGCTGGAAAATTTATTGTAAAATGTAATACTTTTTTTCTTTACTTCTTGGAATGGGTCATTAAAGTGATCTTGTCAACAGCTTGTTACCAAGAACTTAAGGTTTAGTGTTAAGAATTTTGGAAATCCAACTTTCTAAGCAGAAGGGGCACAGAAGAAATTAACTCAAAATGGACAAATGTTAAAATGTACTAGTAAATAGTATATGAAAGCCAACATTTACAGTTTTTATGTAAAGTTTTTATTCATGTGGAGATAATTAATTTTCAGAACCTTTTAGTTTTCTGAAAGAAATCAGATATCTGACATGATTAAAGCTACTTGACTGCCTGACATGACTAGATTTGCCTAGCCCTAGCTGCCTGACATAACTCTTGTATATTCATACAGGAATATTGGACCTCACAACCACATAGAGTAAACTCAAAATTCAACTATACTAATCTAGGGTTACCTAACCCTAACTGTCTGACATGACTAGAAGAACTGAAATCAACAGCAGCTGTAAAGAGAAAGCTTAAAAATGATTTACATTTTAAAAAAAACTGAACTAGATGAAAAAAACATTTATGAAATTTTAGACCATTACAAGAAAAGTAGGAACAGCTTTATTCATTTATAAGCACACGGTTATAAAGTTTTTGTTAATGCCTTACTCATTAAAAAAAAGATATGCAGGACAAAGAAATAGGAAAAAAAGAGAATTCTAATTAACATGTGTGATATATGACATATGAGAAAGGCGACAAAAAACCACTTTGTTGTGACTTGTACAAAGCCATGTCTCAGGGTGTATAGTGTAATTCAGTGAATGTAATGAAGACTTGTGGGTATGTAATATATGATGAGTCTGACTGGTTGGCAGTACAGACAAGGTGGAGAAAGAGGGCAAGAGAGAAAGGAATGCAGTGGTTATCAAGCTGAGATAAAAGTGGATGGAATAGATGAATGTTGTAGGAGTAGAAGGTCTAGAATATCAGTTGCTGGTAGGAAAGGAGTACATAAGAATTGAGTAGGAAGAAAATAAGATTGTGGAGAAAAGGAAGGTTAGGAATAACTGAATTTACAGTTTTAATCTGTGTGGTTCCAGGGTTCCATATTCCAATCTTACATATCATACTTGTAATTTTAAACTTTCTTTTCTTTTCCTGTTTCTTCACTGTATGTTTTTTGTATTTTAAACTTTCTTTTCTTTTCCTGTTTCTTCACAACATGTTTTTTGTAAGAGTAAGGTGTAAAGTGAAACATTACTAACATAACTAGGACTCATAACTATGTACTCATTAGTAAACAAAACTTTTCCTATTTGTTGTAATAGTCTAATACTTTGTTCTCACAGACACAGACACTGGCTTTGTGTATACTATATATTTAGTTTTACATGCCTATGCCCAAAAATGATTTGTGTATTATGAGTAACATTTATGAAGAAGCTGGCAGAATGGATTAGATCAGCCACACATTATGAGCAACAAAACAATAACACAAAATTTGCAGGATGTAGAATCTGGGAATAAAAATAAATAAAAAGAACCTGGATAAAATTACAAACTTCGTTTTAATCTGTGGACTGTAGTTTAACATAAACCATAAAATGAATGTTGAAGGAGGAAGATGATTAACTGACAAATCAGCATCAAGGAAACCTGGGCTCAAAAGAGACTGTGCATAGGGTTAACTTTCTCAGTCTGTGATTTTTACCAGTGGTATCAGTTTAATGGCAGGTTTCATCTGTATGCTAACATCAACACACAAAACAGTCATGATGAAAGTATAGCAACCGTCACCGCCTCAGTGTGCCAAATAAAAACCACAAGAACAACCTTCAGTGTTAAACAGCCAAGACAGTACATAGCATTTCTCAGTATCATTTTATCACCAATGCCACCAAGTCAAAACAGACAGTATCATTTTATCACCAATGCCACCAAGTCAAAACAGACAGTATCATTTTATCACCAATGCCACCAAGTCAAAACAGAACTGCTATAGTGGAATTAACTATGGTTAAAATCAACATTTCAGCTTTCATAACACAGTTTATATGAAAATTTACACCAAGGTGTGGTTGAAACTGTCAATATTTCAACTTCAATTTGCAGTTTACTGAGAATTTACATCAAATTGTGGTTGAAACTTAATATTTCAACTTCAGTTTGCAGTTTACTGAGAATTTACATCAAATTGTGGTTGAAACTTAATATTTCAGCTTTCATACAGTTTACAATTTTATAGCTCAGATTATGTGAAAGAAAAAAGGAGAGACAGTGACTTTAAAAAAACAAAAAAGTGCTGTAATACAGTACAGCAGACATCAGCTTTTGGTAGAAAGTCAGTTCACGCCCCATGGCTTAAGTCTAGTCAGTCAGTCATTTGCTTTTCCCTTGCAGAACTTTGCCTCCCTAACAGCTCTCTTGTAGGCCTCTCAGTTGTAAGCAAGATGCCCTGTTGCTGATGCATCCATTTGCAGATTGTCAATGATGTCTTGCAGCCATCTTCACCTTGGTCTTCCTCCTTTCTTTTTTCCATTACATACCCTTCCAATTTTTTTTTCCATTATGTACCCTTCCAAGATTGTCTCCTCTAAATTCTCATGACATTTAATATGTACAAAATATTTAAGTTTTCTCTGTTTAATCTTCTTTACTAGCCAACCTTCTTCAGTATTAAGTTCTTGTAGTATGGTTCTTTTTTGTGTCCATGATATTTGAAGGACTCTTCTATAGCATTTACATTCAGAGGCATTTATGTGTCTCTCAGCTGTTTTGTTAAGTGTCCATGTCTCACAGGCATATGTTGTGATGGGAAAAATGCATGTCCTTAATAACTTATTTTTGTAGTTCTGCCAGTTCCTCACCACAGCTTCTTTAGTTGTTTTATTTTTTGAAGAGCAATAAATGTCCTTTTAATTTCTCTCATTGTATTACCATTACTTAGTTACTAATGATCCAAGACATTCAAAGCTCTCCATCTTATCCAAGTAATGATCCAAGAAAAAAAGAAAAAAGACTCCTGAAGACATAAAATCATTCATTGATTTATTATAGCATATCCTGTTTAGTCTCATCAAACGTAGTCCAGTACCACACTTTATTATAAGCAGAGCTCTGCCCTGTGACAAATAAATTTATATTCAGCCTTTTTTGCATGTTGTGAAAACTGTTGACACTTTATAGAACATATCAGAAAGCATGAACATTTTGATGATTTCTTTTAACAGGAAGTGTTTACTACGCTTACAACTGCCAGTGATTCAATGGATTGTTCCAGTTCTGAGCAAATGGGAGGGAATTTTACAGACAGTGCAATGGATATCGAGGATCGATAGAAACTATACTATCTACATTACTAAATGAAAAAATTACTGATCTCTCATTTATCTACTTCTAGAAAATGTAAATCATTTTACAAATATAATGGGAAACAATGATGCTAATATCCAGTAAAGAAAAGGAGCAAAGTAGGAGGATTAACCTTGTAAAATAGTAAGCATTTTAGAGGGAAAGAAAAATAGTAAAGTATTAACTAGTAGTAGAGCCCTAGACTCCATACCTAGCAAACATCAAGTCATGAGACATTAAAATGCTAACCGCTTGGCCATTCCATTTGGCTTTAATCCATTTTATTCCTACCATATTGTCAGTATTTAACTGGTTGCATATATTAAATAAATTAAAAATAGATGTATAATTACATAAAGAAGATGTAATAAAATTTTATGGAAAAAGAAATATCAAAGAGTAGTTTAATTAATTGCCTCCTGTTCTGTCATTTTGACCTTTGGATGATGTGTCTTAGAAGTAGGACTAATTTTTTTCTAAATGTTTAGCATGTTATTCACTTTCCTTGATTTTTCTCCATTCATGGTCTTCTCTCTTTTGTCTAGACAAGGTTTCTCTTTATCTGTCATGAGTTGTGAGTCATGAAATGTTTCCTCTTAGGATGATCAGCAGCCTAATTGTAAAAATGTTGGACCTATACCGAGTATAGCAGCTATTCAACACATCTTTGATCCATATTGATGAGGGCTCCACTCTTACACTTTATTTATTTATAGAGAATATCTTTGTAAAGTACTTGTTTTGTATTCCACTGACATGGATAAATAAATCATAATTATACTACCTGACCAAAGTGTTTAACTGCTCATCTCCCTGTCCATGGTTGTGTGATATAGTCATGGAATGCAACATTTTTTTTTTTCATTATGACATTGTTGGGCTTAACCAAGGTGAATGCAGTTGTCCGTGTTTGTGTATGTGTGTGTGTTGGGGGGGGGGGGGGGGGGGGGGTAGGAGTTTGTTCTGTATTAATCCTAGATGTGTGTTTTGTTTGATAGCTTTACAGTTAGATACCAGGACATTTACTGGCTGTTAGTTTCAACATTATTGTTCTACAGAGTAACACATCACATGAAAAAAGACATAGTCCTTCTGTAACTCAAAGTTCATGAACTTAACAACATAACACAAAAAAATATATCTCAGAAAATTGTGATCAATCTCATAATTCAAAATGATGTTACTGATATAACAAGATTCATTTGAGAACATCAATATAGTAACATTCTAACCCAAGATTCAGTTGAGAACACCAGTATAGTAACATTCTCAATCCAAGATTCAATTGTGAACACCAGTATAGAAACATTTTCAACCCAAAATTCAGTTGTGAACACTAGTATAGTAACATTCTCAGCCAAAGATTCAAAATAAATATGAAAACTCTGTCTACAATGTCAGCTACAAAGCAAAAATCTACATCATAATTCTGATGCCATCCCTCATTATATTAAAAGCAAAAATCTACTACATAATTCTGATGCTGTCCCTAAATAAAGCAAAAATCTACATCATAATTCTCATGCTGTCTCTAAATACATTAAAAGCAAAAGTCTACATCATAATTCTGATACTGTCCCTGCTTTCTCACTACTACAAAACAAACAAAAAAAATACTATGAACTGTGTCAGACAAAATCTGTTATTCTTATAAGGCTGAAAAAAGTATGCTCACCTGCATCTCAAAGAATCAGATCTATATTGTACATTCTCACAGTTCTCAGTTTAGTTTCTTCTTACGTCGGCAGTCTAAAGGCCCCTATGGGACACCCTGGTTTGTTTCGTTCACATGTGAAATTAACTTTTTAGTTAATGACTATCTGCGCATGCCAAAATCTTCCTTTACTTCCGGACACGCCGTTCGAAAAGGAGTTCTTTAAATATTGGCATTGTTATGGAACCTACCATGAGGTCAGACTTCCGATACAAGCTTGGATATGGATTGATAGGATGGGTAGCCATACTTCCGTGCCAACCTCCTCCAAAAGCTTGATCATTTGAAACATTGTAGTAAGTTTGCATCATGGAATACACTGATCATTCTATTAAAAGTAGTAGGAATAAAAATTGTTACTGTGGAGTAATAAATATAAGAAATGGGGGGTGGGGCTTCACAAATATGGCATATTATTTTCCCCACGGGAATTTTCGGAAGCGACGGGCACATCAGTTCAGTGATAAAAATAATATGTAAAAATAATGGAAGAACACTCCATTCATTATTATTATTATCATATTATAGTATGGTATAGTTGGGCCCCATGGACGTGATCTTTCCGTGCCTTTGGTCACTTTTATGACTCTTCCGGTTTCCCGATGCTTTAGTGATCATTTGTTTGTTTCAATAAAACAACCGCTGTAACATTTAGATTGTACATATTTCATCCGCGATTCCGAAAGAGTGCCTAGTTACGAGCGATGCCGAGCGAGAAAAAGGAAGAGAAAGACCGAAATTGTTCAATTTTTAATGATGTAGATAGGGGTACGGACATGGCCTGTGACTACCCCACTGCTCTTGAATGTATCCCAAGTAGATCTAGACATATTAGACGACGGGAGAAGTAGTTAGAAGGTTATTTCAGACAATAATGTAGCGAAAATGCAACATAGGATCAGAATATGAGATCGACAAGTAGATCTACACATCTCAGATGGTAAGTAGTGCATATCTAGAGCTAGCCGATGGTGAGCTGGGCACAGTCAGTGTCTAAAAACATCACATTACTTCTTTTTTTCCTAAAAAAAACTCTGCATTTATGAAATTTTCATTCATTTAGTTATACTTTGAAACATAATAAGTATATGGAAATACTGTTTTCCATTCCATTTTATAACTATACCCCCAACCCTATCAAGACCCGCGCTTTTACTCTGGTACTCAACTACACGTCCGTGTTTCTTCCTCCGGCACGGAAATACCATTTGTTGGAATTTAAGAGAAATGAATTTATATCTTGAATAACGACAGAAATCTGGAGGACATGAAACAGGGTATTGAAGTTTTCCTTTTTAGACTTGTATATATAACAATAACTCTATAGAAATAGTCATTTATAACTGAAAATAGAATGAAGAGGGAAAAAAAAACCGCTTCAGCTCGTAACTACTTGCTAGGGTGTCTAACGGCGTCTGGTTGTCTGGGCGTTGAAATGTTATGTCCCTTGTGCGCCTTTTCTTTCCGTCTATAAATGTTGAAGCTGAGTGAGATAGTTTGATGTAGTTGTACACAACCGCAAATCCCGAGAGACAGTCTTTATCAGGCAACCCAAATACGTTGTACAACTGAACATATGATGAGTCACCAAGGCTGGTCGTCTAAAAACATCAATACATTTATTGAATGCCTCAGGATGATGATGACGACTAAATGGAGGTGAAGAACATCAAGTTACATATCAAACTGTTCAGGGCGACACATACCTGGTTATTCCATGTGGCTCAATCTAACAGCAACAAGTCTAGTCAGTAACAAGTTTAGTCAACAACAAGTCTAGTCATTTTTTTCCACTACATTTGAAAATTAAACGAAAACCCGTTTCTTTTCATCCTGAGGACAGGTACAACTTGCAGTAAAAAATTACTTCACAAAGTGAAAACTTAGTCTGTATTCCATTGACACAACTCAGACTGTCAAATCCAGTCCCTTGCATTCACGAAACACCCACTCTGACCTTCTGAACATTCTCCTGCGAAGCATTCCTGCACGAAGTGTCTGAGGATAATAATGTAGCTCAATGACCATCACCTAGTAAAACCAAAAATGTAAACAGCTATTCATGAGCGTTACTTATTTCATGCATAGGTTTGTACACCATGCCCAACACATATTCTGTTACCTAACTCTAACCTAAAACCTAACCATTTTGTATGTTTATCTGTAGTACTCTTTCATGTCATGAATACAATATATTCTGTACAGTACGCTATATACGTGAGCAGTGAGTAGTGACTGAAAGAAAAATATTGTTAGGTTGTTGGTTATGTGTAGTGCACCATCGTTGATTTTGTTACGAACTTGTACAGATTTGTCTTCTTGTCATTATTACATAACATTCACATTGTATTATTGATAAGATACAACGGATTATTTGTGGACAACGTTCTTGGGTTATTTCTCAACATAGTCGACTTAGTCCAGTGATCTTGGAGCATACAAATCCCTTCTTTGTATAAGTCAGCATTTTGTGCCAGTAGAAAGTGGTCTACATCATGAATGACGTCATCATCTGAAGCAAATTTCGACCACTGAGCTCCTTTTTGAGTTTGGTAAAGAGGTAATAGTCCGAAGGGGCCAAATCTGTGGAATAAAGAGGATGTTCAAGAAGCTGGAAGCTGCATTCTTGAATGGCAGCCATTGCCACCGCCGACTTGTGAACTGGAACATTGTCTTGCTGAAATATGACTCCTCTCATCAATTTCCCTCGACGTTTTTCCTTCAGTTTGATCCACAGTTGCTTCACAAGAATAGCGTAACAGGCCCTGGTGACCGTTCTGCCTTTTTGAAGATAGTCTACCAATAGCACACCTTCTGAATCCCAAAAGATGGAAGCCATCACTTTGCCTGCAAATACAACCACTCTTGCTTGCTTTGGAGGTGGGGATCCATGATGTTTCCACTGCTTTGACTGTTCTTTGGTTTCTGGTTGAAAATGATGAACCCAAATCTCATACACATTCAAATTGCTGAAGAAACTTTTCGAGATCTGCAAAAAATGGTCAAGATTGTCTCATGACATGTTGAGGCGCTGTCGTTTGTGAGCAGCTCCAAGAAGTTTCGGGACGCATAGAGCAGAGACCTTTGTCATTTGAAGATCATTGTGAATAATGGCATGAGCGCATTCATGAGAGATGCCCAATTCAGTAGCAATGCACCGCTCAGTTAGTCGTCGATCCTCCATTATCACGTCATAGATTCTGCTGGTGGTTTCATCGGTGGTTACCGTTTCTGATCTTCCTGGACAGGGATCATCTTCCAGACTATCCTTTGCATGTTTGAATCGAGCTGCTCATTTCTTAACTGTGCTGTAAGAAGGGGCACTCTTCCCTATAATCTCCATCATATCCTCACGGATCTCCTTCGATGATAGCCCTTGATGCAGAGGTAACGAATGACTGCTGGATTAGAAATTTTATCCATTTTCTCAATTTCTGCCAGCCCTTACCAGTTTAGTAGTCTGTAAAAAAAATTGGTTGCAGTTAATTTCTTTAAACTTGGTGTGTAATCTTACATTAACCTGATTTACAAATGCACTTAATATCAGTTCTGTGTTTCAAGTATTTGTATCTTATGCCGAGAACTTATCAATCACCCCTTGTATAAGCAGGAAGATAGCAGATTGTATTTTCCCTGGTGATAGTGCACAAAATAGGGAAAAATAAATGTGACCAGAACTCTTTAATTAATTATGATCTTTTGCTGTGTCGTTCAGGTCTGCAAGATGGCGAAATGTGAGACTTAGTGTTGAGTGCTTTTCCACATATGAAAAATTTGCAATCGGTTATCGCTTGTGTATTCAGCCATACACTCCACAAATGCCGTTTCCACCGGGAAAAAAAAAAACACTGACGTTACCGGCTTATGGGCGGACGTTACCGTCGTACGGGCGGACGTTATATTATCGAGCGGGTGTTGCGATAATTGTTGGGTCCCTCTCTAAAATTAATTTTAACAAACTAATTCAGGGTTCAACATAAGTGTATCATATATCAAAATAAGTATAAATGAATGAGGATTTCATAAATGTAGTTATTTGAGAAAAAATTGAAAACTTTGTGAGCAAAAAAAAAAATTATTTAGGACTGAGAAAAAAAAAAGTATGTTCAACTTACCCTCAATCTGAATATATTCCAAATGAATATAAATCCAACTTTGGCACATTTTGTTGTGAAATCCAAATGAATCACATCTAATATACACTATATCTCTTTTCAGTCCAAAAAGGAATTATGACACACAAATAAAATTGGTTTCTACTTACCATTACAGCTGTAAATATCCAATTGAAAAACACAATATGAAGATAAATGGAATTCCTCACATGAAGTGTAAAAACTGTGGACAAATTTGCAGACCTACAAACAAACAAAAACACAAACACAACAGAAATCATTGTGAACTCATTTTACTCACACCTATTGCTTGCCAATTGTGAAAATTTGGATGGCCCTGAAAAGGGCCGTTACAGAGTTGCTGTTGGCTGAGGTGAAGGCTCCTCTTTCCTGAGCAATTGCAAGTCTTTAAAATTTGGATGGCCCTGAAACCCCTCTTCCCCAATCACCTGTTTCAAATTCTCCCAGCTAGGCCAGTAGTGCGTCACTCTCTCTCCCCTCCCCGGTTCCCCATCCACCACTCCCAGTTACAACCCACCGACCACATGTCACAGGTCTCTATTTAAACAATTTCCACGTCCTACCAGATCCATTCCTGACACACACCGCCAGACAAGCCACACCTTGCAATTTACAGCTAAGTACCTTTTTTTTTTTTAAACAGTATTCATTTAAATCTATACTTTATCTCCTCTCCCTATTTCTTCGTCCTGTACGTTTTTGTATGATTAAGGCTCACGCCGAAACTTCACAACTTTGTAATCGTTAAGTAATAAAGCTGCTCCTACTTTTTTCCAATTTTATACATTCTAGTATCACAGCTTTACTTCAGTGTTTAGTGTATAGTTGTATACTTATACACCAATTATTGTGGCCCTGAAAAGGGCCGTTACAGAGCTGCTGTTGGCTGAGGTGAAGACTCTTCTTTCCTGAGCAATTGCCAGTCTTGACAATTTGAGTGGCCCTGAAAAGGGCCGATACAGAGCTACTGAAAAATTATATACATGGCATGAAAAATGAAAAAAAAACAATTATATACAGAATATACGTGCAATACGTACAACACACTGTCGTATAAAACTGTCAGTATGTGATCTGTACACAATATATGTACATGATAAAAAAGTATAAAAATTAATTTAGATGTCAATATATACAATACAGGTACAAAAACATTAGTCTTCTGCTGTCTTCAGTCAAGAAATCAGTCACCTACAGAGTAAAAATGGTCAGGTTAAACAGAGATGTCAAGGGTGGCTCAGACAGTAAATGTAGAAAGTACAGGCAAATGAAGTATTTGTGCTAGACTGCAGTGGTATCATGCTCGATGTGACTTATGATACGCCCGGAAACAATTCTTTGGACACAGATGAGGTTCGTCCGAGCACGTAGTGCAGTAGTAATAGGTGCGGACTTTCTTGTCTGCCCTCGAACAGTATAAACACCATTTACGGAAATTTTTCATGTCATTCAGATGAGCACCTTGGTAGCGTTCTGAGATAAGGGGATGTGCTGCTGCTCCCGTTTGCCTGGGAGCAGGCATACTAACTTCTGCAATGAAGCTGCTGTCTGCCAAGAATACCAAACCTTCAATAAGCTAGTCCTTGAAGAAGACCAGAGATTTGTTATTCCTGCCAGGATTCTCTGAAAGCAAATATAAAATGTGAGCATTCACCTGTGTTATTTCCAAAATCCAGTTGAATATTTTCTTCCACCACTTTGTTGTCTTTCTAGAATGCATGCCATAGTATGAAACCTTGTGGTCAGCTCTGTCACATCCATTCATACACATGTTATATGTATGAATGATCTCTGGTTTCTGGACCTCTCGTTGTCCTTCGATAAGAGGAATAGTGACAGCTTTTCCATGTGTTGTAACCACATGAACAGGCTTCTTTGACTTTTTGTTTGTCCAGGAAACATAGAGAATCTTCCCATCATCTCTGACATGGTAAACAGGCTTGTTTTCCTCAAGTGTCTGAGTTTTCAGCTGCGGAGGAAAGACCCTACGACAGATATTCAAGGTCCCAGTGTAATTGTGACCTTTTGGCAGCAGATAATCAACCAGAGGAAGACTGGTATAAAACCTGTCTGCAAATATATGATGAGAAGCCTTCACTGGCTGCAAAAGTGTCTGAAAAACTTTCACAGCATGACTTGGACTGTCAGCGTTGGCAGGGTCATAGGAGGTTTGCTTCCCAAAATATATAACCAGGTTGAACACATAACCAGTGATGGAGTCACAAAGGCCAAACGTCTTGATGTTATATTTGGCTGGCTTGCTAGCGTTATATTGTTTGTGACACCAGCGTCCCTTGTAGCCAATTACCATTTCATCAATACTTATGTCTTTGAAAGGGTAAAAGGCTGCCTGAAAAGATGCGACCAGCTGATTGACAAAAGGTTCAATTTTGGCTTTACCTTCACTATCAGCTTCACCGACATGCAGCATAGTGCATGTTAGCATATCTTCAGAAACCTATCCCTACTAAACATCTGCCTAAAAAATGGTGACTGCAGATGGCCTGTGGTGATCCAATAGTCACTGAATTTTGGTTTAGGTTGCGTGCTCATGGAAATGATAGTGGTCATGAACTTACACATTTCATGGCGGCCAATAGGTTTTCATATAGAATCATTACTGCCATCACCTGCTTGGCTACGTTTCATAGGGTTAGGGTTAGGGATTTAGGGATTAGTGTTAGGGTTTAGGGTTCGGGTTAGGGTTCCGGATCTAGGGGTTAGGGTCAGGGTTAAGGGGGTTAGGCCTTAGGGTTTGGGTTAGGAAGTTAGGGTTTGGGTTAGGGAGTTAGGGGTAGGGTTTGGGTTAGGGAGTTAGGGGTAGGGTTTGGGTTAGGGTTGTGGTTAGGGTTGGGGTTATGGTTAGGCATATTGTGTTGTATTGGAAGTGTGTCAAGGTTGACCAGCTTGAAGGTCAGGGGCGGGGGCAAAGTTGTGGTTTCTCAAAAGAATATTGCTGTATTCTAAAGTTTTCTTCCTTACATCTAAAGTCACAATTTTCTAGGTCTGTCGGGCTGAATCCTTCACATTGTCTCAGAGTGGTTAGCGAGGTTGAGGTTGTCTGTGTGTGCACGTGAGAAATGTGTTGGTTTATTGCCCAAGAGTTACAAAATAATGTCACCGGATTTTCAGTAGTAATAACACGTGGAAGTTTGTCTTTTGTTCCTATGTCATTACTGTTTTCCTGTGGTGATAGTAAAATGTAACTGGGGAGAAAGTAGGGGAATAGGGTTACTATACTGTGAAATCATAAAGTGAGTACGTCACTCACTTACTCGTTCATAGATGATATAACCCGGGCTTGCGGTAGGAATTTTCACTACCCGTGCAGTAGCATATCTTGCCGCCCCACTTCAGTTCTCAAAGTAATACTTAATGTTTTAAAATCTGCTATGTTAAGTAATATGTACAGTAATTATTGAGGAAAGACGCTGGCAATGGCTGGGACATGTGCTCCGATTGACTGACAACTCACTACCAAAAACAGCACTAAGATGGACACCACAGGGGAACAGAAGTAAGGATAGACCAAAGGAGACGTGGAGAAGAACAACAGAGAGGATGTTGAGTAAGAGCGGAAAAAAGACAAGCGTTTGTGGAAAACCCTTGCGGAAGCCCACTGTGCTCTGGGCACTTAAGGTTCAGAGAAGAGAGAGAGAGAGAGAGAGAGAGGTGGTAAGTAAATGTTATGTCCGATCATTAATTTTTAAAAATATCAACAATAATTTTTGAATTAATGCAACAATTCATAGCATAGGCTGTAAATTTATTATCACTAGTGCCATCATCATCATCATCATGATAAAGATGGTGTACAAAACACTGGCGAAAAATTATTGGAAAGATTACAGCGACTTGAAAGTGAAATTCGTTTTTTTCTTTCAGATTTTTCATTTCTCTCTAGATATTCTGACTTTTAAAAGTAGAGATAATTATGACTGCCTTCCCCTCCTTTTTTTTTTTTTTCAAAATTCCGACTGTCTTACGTTGGTAAGAGCGAGATAATACATGTTTACAAGTGAAAAATAAATATACCTTTCACGTTAACATAAACGCTATGATGGGTAAAGCTCACGGGATTATAAAAGTATTGACCGTTGCATTTACCTTTTTCATTCTATAAATTTTCTTTTTCTTTCAAGATAGAAAACGAAAGTGGATGTTTTCTATAAATATGATGTTTTAATATCCATGATTTTATTTTTCATACATGGCGTGAAGCTTCTACCGAGAGCAGACGAAAGATAAAGTGTGTTCAGTTTTGCCATGTGCTTTGAAATCGTAAAAATAGTGTAAATGAAGTCTGAGCTCATTATGTCAGCCATATTTTATATTTGTATTTTTTATAACAACTTGTATTTTTTTTTCTTGTCACGTATTGGGTACAAATAATGGGAGTGTTAAAAAAGACTAATACACCAGTTTTCAGCGTCAAAGACGGGGATGTAAACTACAAATATGACACATTCTCATGAACACACAATTGAATAGAGTTCACAAAATGATAAGAGTAATCGTACCTTTTTTGTTAGAGTTATTAAGCCCGTTGAAGAGTGCCGATATGTATTGCATCAAACTTTGTGTAATAATATGCATATCTTTATGACTATTGCTAATTCGGTTGTATAAGAACTATCGCACTAGAACACTAACTTTGAAATAAATTTGGTGATTTTGAACACGTTTTAACAAGTGAAATATTTGACTATATTGATTGTAACCCCACCAATAACATAAAACACAAGCAAATAGTGCTATATATAAGCAAGTCAGTGTACAAAGTATTCAGCCTTCTCGGGGAAACCCGGTTGGTTACCGGCATATAACCCATATCGTGTTAAGACTCACCTGAGTCAAGGTCCTCGCAGAGTCAACTAGAGCCTGGTTGACTTGTAAAGCTTTGGGTCGCGCGAGGTTCCTCCCATAACACACGGGTCGAGGGTTATCACGCTGGGGGTGGTAAGGTAGGTGATGTGTTAACAAAACATCATCATGTGACTGGAGTGGCTCCTAGTGTCTCGGCACTTGCTCACAGTCCAGCCCGTTGTTGCTTCACGCGTCCTGGTGCTTGTGACCGCACTCAGCGTTGGGCGGGGAAGGCATCCAGAGCTGGGGCGCATTACCACTTTTGTTTTTTTTTGTTTGTTTCTTTGTTTGTTTTGTTTTGTTTTTAAAAGAAAGAATTCCGCAGCATTCATTCATTCATTTGCATGTCCCTTGCGGAACTTTAAGTCCCAAACAGCACTCCTGTAGGCCTCTCGGTTATGAGCAAGATGGCATTCTGCTGATGCATCCATTTGCAGATCATCAACGATGTCTTGCAGCCATCTTCGCTTTGTTTTTGGAACTACTCATTAAAAATATCTACAAATCTGTACCGTAGGAACTATTTCTTTTTCTAATGGTCACAGAGAAGGGAGAAATCAGTTCATTTTGAATCATCTTCCCAAAATAATGTCGGGTCGACCAATGGGTTAGCGAATAAACGAACATGTATTTTAAGAAAAAAAATGACATTACTTTATTTTGCTTGCATGTTCATCCCAATTCTCCTAATTTGCTGTCCCCCGTCGTTTGCAAATGCACATGATGCACTATTGGTAGAGCCGGCCTCGGTATACAAATTGAAATAAAAATAATTAAAACAGCGAAAACGTTTACGTACGAAACATTTGACATTTCGATCAGAATGGCGTCCAAAGGTGAGGATGCAAAATATTCTGATGATCGAAGCTATTCTGTAGACAGCGTTGCTTCAGAGTCCTCGACAGAAAGTTCCAGTAACGTTGATCCGGAACTTGACGCCATCCTTGATAGTAAGAGCTGGTTTCTAAGTGTATAGAGATGTTCGTATATAGAGAAGCCTGATTTGACTTGTAGTATGTACGAACTTGTAGTATATACTAAGTTAAGACTATTCAATTCAAATGTAATATCCACCCTCATTTATTCATGCGAAAGCTGGAAAACAACTAAAGAAATGGAAAAGAAATTAGTCTCTTTTGAAAACAAATGCCTGAGGAAAATACTCGGCATCAAGTGGAACGAATTCAAGAACAATGCAGAGATAAGACAGATGACTGAACCACAACTAGTCTCATGGGTGATCAGGAAAAGGAGATGGGCATATGTTGGTCACTTGATGAGAAGAAATGATCAGAGAATCCCAAAACAAGCTATCAAATGGAACACAACAAGCCAAAGAAAAAGAGGCAGACCGCGTGAAACTCTGAAGAGGACATTATTAAGAGAGGCCAAATTAACAGGTATAAAATCCTTTGATGAGGTTGAAAGACTCGCCGAAGACAGGAAAAATTGGCGAACTACTTTGCGAGCCCTGTGTGACGTTTAACGGCACGGGAAGGATATAAGATAAGATAAGATATACGAACATCCTCCCGTGTGGTCCTGGGATCTGTAAAGAATAGGACCACTGTACCTTACCACGCATGATCATAAAAGTGACTGCTGAGATGTTGAAAGCAGAAGAAATAGAAACACCACTTGTTCCTATTATGTACCCTTCCAAGATGGTCCTGTCTAAATTATCATGACTTTTAACGCATCCAAAATATTTAAGTTTTCTCTATTTAATTCTCGTTACTATGCGGGCCCTATGTGACCATTTAGCGGCATTGGAAGGATGTAAGTAAGTATGGATATATATTTGATGTTTTCAAACAAATTGTTGATATGATACATCAACAGTAAATCTGATGTAGTACATCAATTTTCAGTACTCTCCACTTTCAGACCTTACATTTGCAACTGAGCCTGGCTGAAACTGGCAAAGGTCATGAACAACATAACATCTAGTTCTGGTGTTCAGTGTCTGTCACAAGCACTCAGGGTCTGTTGCGGACACACAGATCATCATCAGCCTAAATCAGGCAGCGCATGAACTCTCTCTCTCAGGTACAGTAGACTGTTGTGTTTTGTTCTTAACATAGGTCTGAATGCATTTAGATTATATACTGTGCAGTATGGTCCATTTATTTCCACACAAACTGTAGCAGTGGTTCCCAAACTTTGGGATACAAAGGGTCAGGTAGTGGTCCACATAACAAGACTAGACTTTATGTAAAACTAAAAACATGTGATTTTAAATGTGTACATAGTGTCAAGGGGAGTTTAGAGAGACTGTATAGGGAGGTCCGTAGTAAATTATTATTAACTTTGTGCATCCTTGACCGTAACAATTTTGGGAACCACTGAAGTGAGCATCATTTGAACAGAAAGATTACTTAACGTATATCTTCTGCTTGCTCTCCTTATAGCAGTATATTGAATGTTTGGATGTAAGATAGATAACTCATCTGAGAATTGGAACATTTGTATAAAATGAGTTATCTTCTAAAGTAATCAGCTGTTTGTGAGTAGAGTCCATCTCCTTGTCTCAGGTTGCACAAGGGTCACGGATGGGGAATGATAGGAAAAAGGTCAAGTGAGAGAAAAATCATATGACTGAGGGACAGGTGTGTTTTGTGTATCGTCTGAGATAGACGTAGATTAGGCTGTCAGAAATGTTGTTTAGTGAAACAGATGTAGAACAGAGTGTATTAGGTTGTTCTGATGGTGACATTAGTCTGCCGGGAACATATATCGTGGAGATGTCCAGTCTTGTGTCCATGGATTTTGTTGATACCTTTGTTGTTCTTGTCATATCGCTCATCGTCACCTCGTGCATCATTAAAGTCATTTCAACTGTAAAGTTGCTGCTTCTGTATTACTATTTCTAAATGAATAGCAGTACATCTACAGTTTACATTCTACACACAGAAAATCACCAGAGTATTCTGCTTTATCCTCCTGCATCCCATGTTCTAGCCTCGGATATATGTTGTGTGGATAATCTTCTGTGGAGAGGAGCAGACAGAACCACAAAAATAAGATCATCTTTCCAATCGCAACATATGCTTGTGAGACCTGGACAATTAACAAAACAGGTGAGAAACACTTAAATGCCTGTGAATGTAGGTGCTACAGAAGAGTTCTCCAAATATCGTGGACACAAAAAAGAACAAATATATCTATACTACAAGAGCTTAATATTCAAGAAGGCTGGCCAGTAAAGAGGATTAAAGACAGAAAACTGAACTATTTTGGACACATTAAACATCATGATAATTTAGAAAAGACCGTATTGGAAAGATACATATTGGGAAAAAGAAAGAGAGGAAGACCAAAACGAAGATGCCTGCAAGATTTCATTGACGATCTGCAAATGGATGCAACAGAGGCAGGCCATCTTGCTGACAACCGAGAGGCCTACAGGAGTGCTGTTTGGGAGGCAAAGTTCTGCATGGGACAAGCAAATGAATAAAGTGAAATGGATAATCTTGTGTACATAATGCCACAGTGTTGTAGCATAGTTTTCAAGATATGATTTTTCTTAATCAGAAGTAGACAGTTTGTTGTTACTGAGGTGGATTATGAAGTGCAAATGGGAGATGCTGTTCACCACAGTGACCACATTATCTAGGTGCCTCTTCTTTTGTCTCCCAGGAACCTTGAGCTGGTGTTCTTTTGCAGCCAGTGTTGTGAAGATGTTGAGGCACATCAAGCTGGTAAATTGGGAGTTGATTTTGATAGCTAATTATTTTTTGTCAGTCCCTGGAGTGGAACTAAAAAGGGAGGGTGTTGAATAGTTCTTTAGCAGGGTCCATCAGCATGAGGAGTATGGCTATCCCTGCCATGTTAGACATGCTAAATCTGTTAGTGATGGTAGCAACAGAGAGGTGGGACAGGGTCTTGGTCAGCTATGGTTCATGAGTCCAGATGTTGGTATGTCAGCTATGGTTCGCCAGTCCTAATGTTAGTATGTCAGCTATTGTTTACCATTCATGTTAGTATGTCAGCAATGATTCACCAGTCCTGATGTTAGTATGTCATCGATTGTTTACCAGTCATGTTAGTATGTAATCAATGAGTCACCGGTCTTAATGCTAGTATGTCAGCTATGGTTCACTAGTCTTGATGTCAGTATGTCAGTTATGGGTCCCGATGTTAGTATGTCAGCTATGGTTCACCAGTCTTGATGTTAGTATGTCAGCTATGGTTCACCAGTCTTGATGTTAGTATGTCAGCTATGGTTCACCAGTCTTGATGTTAGTATGTCAGCTATGGTTCACCAGTCTTGATGTTAGTATGTCAGCTATGAGTCACCAGTCTTGATGTTAGTATGTCAGCTATGGTTCACCAGTCTTGATGTTAGTACGTCAGCTATGAGCCACCAGTCTTGATGTTAGTATGTCAGCTATGGTTCACCAGTCCTGATGTTAGTATGTCAGCTATGGTTCACCAGTCCAGAATGTTAGTATGTCAGCTATGGTTCACCAGTCTTGATGTTAGTATGTCAGCTATGGTTCACCAGTCTTGATGTTAGTATGTCAGCTATGAGTCACTAGTCTTGATGTTAGTATATAAGCTATGTTTCACCAGTCTTGATGTTAGTATGTCAGCTATTGTTCACTAGTCTTGATGTTAGTATTTCAGCTATGAGTTACCAGGCTTGATGTTAGTATGTCAGCTATGGTTCACCAATCTTGATGTTAGTATGTCAGCTATGAGTCACTGACTACCAAATGGGACAGCATCTTCATTCCTTATTACCTCCCTTTATTACCATTTTTTAGATTGGAGATGGTAAGAGAGCAGCTGGGCAAGGCAGACCACAGTGGCCTCAGAAATCTGTGTCACTACTGTTGAGATGTGGTATCAGTGGGATTGATTGATGCAGGCTTGGATAGCAGATGTGGTGGGCAGGTAGGTCAAGGTTGTAGTGGTTTTGATATGTCACTTTTCTGTTCATTAGATTCATGTACTACTACTACTACTAAGTACTCTTCTAACTAATACTACTACTTCTACTACTAACTAATATACTACAGCTACTAATACTACAACTAACTAATACTACTATACTACTAACTACTACTATTACTACTACTACTAACTAATACTACTACAGCTACTAATACTACTAATACTACTACTACTACTACATAATACTACCACTACTACTACTACTACTAACAACTACTATTACTACTACTAACTAATACTACTACTACTACAACTAACTACTACTACTACTATACTAACTAATACTACTACAGCTACTAATACTACTACTATACTACTAATACTACAACTAACTACTACTACTAACTACTACTACTAACTATACTACTACTACTAACTAATACTACTA
>CM019709.1:3686875-3729098 GCA_009760885.1 Achatina immaculata | reverse complement strand
TAAATTTAAACAGGTTCCATAGATAAGGCGGGGCATGCCGTGAAAGAATTTGATGTACTAACTTGGCTTTAAATATATCTATACTACAAGAGCTTAATATTGAAGAAGGCTGGCTAGTAAAGAGGATTAAAGAGAGAAAACTTAAATATGTTGGCCACATTAAACGTCATGATAATTTAGAGAAGACCGTATTGGAAGGATACATAATGGGAAAAAGAAAAAGAGGAAGACCGAAACGAAGATGGCTGCAAGACATCGTTGATGATCTGGAAATGGATGCAGCAGCAGCAGGCCATCTTGCTCACAACCGAGAGGCCTACAGGAGTGCTGTTTGGGAGGCAAAGTTCCGCAAGGGACATGCAAAGGAATGAATGAATGAAACTTGGCTTTGTTGAAGAGGAACCTGTTCTTAAGAGGTAGTATTTTGATACGTTTGTGATGATTAGTTGTTTCTGCTTGATCTTTGTCACTAATAAGCTTTACTGCTCGCTTTTGGAGTGAGCAAAGCCTCTTTGTGTTTGACACTGAGCAACCATCCCAAACTGTTGAGCAATAGTCTATATGTTTTTGTATATGAGATATGTAGTATGTCTTCCTAGTGTCTTGATCGATGAAGTGCTTAATTTTAGCTAATTACTATACTTTTTGTGCGATGAATTTTGTTAGACCTTGCACATGAGAGTTCCAGGTCAGATGTTGGTCAATAATAAGACCTAGTGTTTTGTGCTCGCTAACGTTTTCTATCTGTCATGTTTCCGTGCTAAGCCGAAGTGTTGTTTTTGTTGCGTTTTGTAGTTTCTGTCTTGTTGTTATGAGCATTGATTTTGTTTTATCGGTGTTTATAATCATGCCATTATTTTTGCTCCATCCAATTAAATTGTATAACTCGACCTGAAGAGTTGATTCTAGATTAACACAATCGTAGTCACTGGTGTAGACTGTGCAATCATCGGCAAAAAGGTCACAAGAAGAGTGTTTAAGATGAAGTAGAAGATCATTGATATAGATAGCAAAGAGCAACGGGCTTAGAATAGAACCATGCGGAACATCAGTGTCAACTGTAGCAGAATTTGATAGAGAATTGTTGAAGAATACTACCTGTTGTCTGTCTGAAAGAAACGATGCAATTAATTTTATTAGGTTAGGGTGCACTTTATGTCTTTATTTTTCTTACAAGAATATCGAGGTCAGTCATATCAAATGCCTTTTTAAAGTCGACAAAGATGGCACCACATAGTCTGTCGTCATTTATGTTTACTGACCAGTTTTCTGTCATTTTGGTAAGAACTGTGTGGCAGGAATGATTGGGTCTAAAAACTGACTGACTGTCTATGAGTAAATTGTTCTCTTGCATGTGTCGTAGTGTTATTTTGTGTATGTGTTTTTCGAGTGGTTTTGATAATGACGATAATATGGATATTGGTCTATAGTTGGTAAGATTGTTCGAATGAGCCAGATTTACGAGGATACACCTTAGCAGTTTTAAAAGCCTCAGGAAAATAACATTTTGCAATGCACTGGTTGTAAATATATGTTAGTGTATGTGAAATGACAGGTGCAGCATAACGTAAGGTCTTATTATAAATATCATCAATAGATAGATAGATAGACAGACAGACAGACAGACAGACAGACAGATAGATAGATAGATAGATAGATAGATAGACAGATAGATAGATAGATAGATAGATAGATAGATAGATAGATAGATAGATAGATAGATAGATAGATAGATAGATAGATAGATAGATAGATAGATAGATAGATAGATAGATAGATAGATAGATAGTGTTAGAAAGTGGACGCACATTTCCGTCTACCATTCTGTCCTCTATCATACAACTTTCACTCAGTCATAGACATTCAGCATTTGTTACTGAACATGATATACACGAAAAGCAAAAAAATAAATAAATAAATAAATAATTACTAAACCCTTTCTTATTCATACACTCCACGTACTGATTTATGCAAACACATGAAATAAATATAATATATAAAAATGAAGTATTCTCAGAATATTTGAAATAATTACTCTAATGACTGTACTATCCTCTTTTCTATTAATATTTCAAAACTACTATGCAGTTGGTAGGTACTTCAAATCACAAAATTTAAAGATGTAATATATTTGTGGTAAAAAAAGTTATACACCTAAAATCAGATATGATTACATTTCCCCTAACACATCTTTCAGAACAAATATACCTCCTTCATAACTGAAACTATTAAATGTATATTTTAACAAACTTTAAATACAATTTATTTTAGCATATTCTCTCCCTCTGGTGAGATTCTCCTGTTCAATTCGTCTGTCAATGTTAAAGTGTAATGTCTTTACTACTTCTGTCAATATTGAGTGTAATGTCTTTATTATGTCTATCGGTGTTAATGTGTAATGTCTTTACTACTTGTGTCAATATTAAAGTGTAATGACTTTACAATTTCTGTCAGTGTTAAAATGTTATGTCTTTACTACTTCTGTCAATGTTAAAGTGTAATGTCTTTACTACTTGTGTCAATATTAAAGTGTAATGTCTTTACTACTTCTGTCAATGTTAAAGTGTAATATCTTTAATACTTCTTTCAATGTTAAAGTATAATGTCTTTACTACTTCTGTTAATATTTAAGTGTAATGACTTTACAAATTCTGTCAATGTTAAAATGTTATGTCTTTACTACTTCTGTCAATGTTAAAGTGTAATGTCTTTACTACTTGTGTCAATGTTAAAGCATAATGCCTTTACTACTTCTGTCAAAATTAAAGTGTAATGTCTTTACTACTTCTGTCAATGTTAAAGTATAATGTCTTTACTACTTCTGTCAGTATTAAAGTTTAATGTCTTTGCTACTTCTGTCCATATTACAGTGTAATGTCTTTACTACTTCTGTCAGTATTAAAGGGTAATGTCTTTACTACTTCTGTCAGTATTAAAGGGTAATGTCTTTACTGCTTCTGTCAGTATTAAAGGGTAATGTCTTTACTACTTCTGTCCATATTACAGTGTAATGTCTTTACTACTTTTGTCCATATTACAGTGTAATGTCTTTACTACTTCTGTCCATATTACAGTGTAATGTCTTTACTACTTCTGTCCATATTACAGTGTAATGTCTTTTCTACTTCTGTCCATATTACAGTGTAATGTCTTTACTACTTCTGTCCATATTACAGTGTAATGTCTTTACTACTTCTGTCCATATTACAGTGTAATGTCTTTACTACTTCTGTCCATATCACAGTGTAATGTTTTTACTACTTCAATAACTCTGAACGTAATACTTGTTTATTTTATTGTTAAATAATGAAATGTGCAGCACTTTTACTAAGAACAGATCATATGAATGGATGGATGGATGGATGGATGGATGGATGGATGGATGGATGGATGGATGGATGGATGGATGGATGGATGGATGGATGGATGGATGATAGCTACACTAGTTTTGAATAATGCGCACCTAACCACTTTGTTCAGAAAAACAGTTCACTTCCCCGCTTCTCCCACAATTAGATCATCCTTCTCATGTGATTGTTGTCACTCAGTCCAATATCGTCCTTCATAATCAAACTATTCAAAGTGGCTCTTGCAATTTCCTCCTTTTCTTTTTTTAGAGCGCCCTGAGTTGATCCCAAGCCTGTCACCTTGTCCGCTCTCTCACTGTCTTTGAGTCCAGCAAGACCTGGGCAGTAGATCCATGTTAAACTGGATAACCAAGAGCCCGGTAGAAGCTAGACCCACTCCCTACAGTTTATTATATACAGCCGAAACATGGATAACCAGTCAGAGAACTGAAAGCAGACTGGGAAGGTTTGAAGGAAGATGGCTAAAAAAAGTTAAAGAAAACACTTGGAAGAACGCGTGACAATTGGGGATATAAAAAGATTAACGGGCGATATGAACATTACTAAAGAGGTTAAAAGACGTAGAAGGAAATGGCTGGGCCACGTACTAAGAATAGAAAGAACAGGACGTCCCTAAACCGCCTTGACTGGGACACCTCAAGGGAAAAGAAAGAGAGGCAGGACATTGGGGACATGGAGACACACAATACAGGAAGAACTGAAGGAAGCGGGAAAGACATGGTTTGAAGTATCCTAACTTTCTCAAGACAGGATTGGCTGGGGAACTTTTGTTGATGTCTTATCTTCGTTGGGGGTACAGAGAACTGATGATGATGTTTACTGATATTTATAAAATAAAAATTAAAGCATTTCTGTCACACTAACAAAAATAAAGAAATAGAAAACAAATAAGACTGTTTTAAAAACAGCTGCCTAATGAAAACACTTGGTATAAAGGACTTCAAGACCGACGCAGAGATAAGGCAGATGAGTGAACAACAACCTGTTTCACTGGTGATCTGAAGAAGGAGATGGACGTATATCGGTCATGTGGTGATAAGAAACAATCAGACAATCCTAAAACGAGCCATCAAGTGGAACACAACAGGCCGAAGAAAAAGAGTTCAACCATGTGAAACTGTAAAGAGGACATTGTTAAGGGAGGTCAAATGACCAGGAATAAAATCCCTTGGTGAGGTTGAAAAACTCACCGAAGCCAGAAGAACTTGGTGAACTATCATCCGAACCCTACGTGAAGTTTTACTTCACAGGAAGAATGTGAGAACAACCTGATCTACAACATAAAAACAACCTGATCTACAACATAAAAAAACAATCTGATCTACAACATAACTATTCTGGACTGTTGTTTTGTTTTTCAAATTCTTTTCAGTTTCGAAAAAGAAATATTATTATACTAACATTTGAAATAATTTCACTAACATCTGTACTACCTTTTATTCTTCTGTCCATATTTCAAAACATTAATAAAGCTGGTATGTATTTCAATTCACCAAATTTAAAAGTAACATTTCATTTGTGTTAACAAAAATTTAACTTAACGTCCGCTATGATAACTCTTTCTTTTACATTGTTTTCTGTCCTAATATACCTTCTTAGTTTTTGAAAATATTAACCGCATGCTTCTGCTAAACTTAAATAAACGTTTCATTAGCACATTTATTTTTTATGTTTGTGTTCTGGTAATTGATGGTTCTTTCAGTTCTTCTTCTTCATCGTCTTCTTCTTTGAAGAATTTGATGAATTCAGTATCTTTCTGGGTCATTGCGGAGGTTCAGTGCTGGAGACAAGACACGCCCCCATTTCTCTCTTTTTCTCTGGTACTAATATCTTCTTCTATTTTGTCTCGTCATCATCGTCTTGGTCGACCTCTTAGTCTGTACCTCTTTATCACTTCTGTTTAGCCCCTCCTTTTTTGTCTATCCTCCTCCATTCTAAAAGTCCCAGCCACGTCAGTCTGTTGTTTTGCATAATCAATGTTATAAAAGCGGAGAATTAAACACAATGTAGATTTCTTGGAACACAACAGCCCACAGAAAAAAGAGGTCGACCACGTGGAACCATAAACAGGACACAGTTAACAGAGACTAGTTTAGAGGCCATAAATCCCTTGATGACGTTGAAAAGCTCGCCGAAAACAGGAAAACTTGGCGAACTACCTTGCGAGCATTATGTGACGTTTAAATACAGGGGACGGGTGTAATATACCATTTCTGTGTTATTCCTATCTTCCAACATTTTGCGTTATATGTTTTTTTAAATCTTATATCATCTACATTTTTGTATTATTGTGTGTATTACAGTATTACTGTCCATAACACAAAAAAGGAATGGAAAAACTAATTATGTCACTCCGCAAGAACAGCGAAGAGCAGAACCTCTATCTTAATGCAAAGAAAAATTAAATTGATGACAACTGACAAAACAAACAAGGCAGTTGAAATGTGTATCAATGAGGAAAAACTAGAAGAAATGGAGAGTTTTGAATATCTTGGATCACTACTAACTAGTAATGGAGATACAATGAGGGAAATTAAAAGGAGGACATCTATCGCTCTTCAGAAAATAAAACAACTAAAGAATCTGTGGAGAGGAGCAGACAGAACTACACAAATAAGATTTTTAAGGGCATGCATTTTTCCCATCGCAACATATGCCTGTGAGACCTGGACACTTAACAAAACAGCTGAGAAACACATAAATGCCTTTGAATGTAAATGCTACAGAAGAGTTCTCCAAATATCGTGGACACAAAAAAAGAACAAATATATCCAAACTACAAAAACTTAATATTGAAGAAGGCTGGCTAGTAAAGAAGATTGTAGAGAGGAAACTGAAATATTTTGGACACATTAAACGTCATGATAATCTAGAGAAAACTGTCTTGGAAGGGTACATAATGGGAAAAAGAAAGAGAGGAAGACCAAGGCGAAGATGGCCGCAAGACATCGTTGATGATCTGCAAATGGATCCATCAGCAGCAGGTCATCTTGCTCACAACCGAGAGGCCTACAGTAGTGCTGTTAGGGAGGTGAAGTTCCGCAAGGGACAAGGAAATGCATGTATGAATGAATGAATGAATGTACAAAAACGTTTTCAGTTATATAGAGAATTAATGCAACGTGACCCAGTGTTAATAAGACTGGATGGATGGATGGATGGATGGATGGATGGATGGATGGATGGATGGATGGACGGACGGATGGATGGATGGTAGATGGATGGATGGATGGTAGATGGATGGATGGATGGATGGATGGATGGATGGATGGATGGATGGATGGATGGATGGGCTGAAGAATAATTCCTTTTTTGGTTAGATAGGTGACTGAATAGGTGGAGTAGCACACAAAGAAATATACAGAAAAAATACGATTATCAACAGGACGAATTTGAAGACAGAAAGACAGGCAAACAGAAGAACAGACAAAAAATGTGTAGAGAGACGTAGGAACCGACAGACATAAAGACACAGAAAAAGAGAGGCAGAGTGATAGAGAGACAGACAGATATACATAAACGTTAAACAGACAGACAGACGGACGGACAGACGGATAGATAGATAGATAGATAGATAGATAGATAGATAGATAGATAGATAGATAGATAGATAGATAGATAGATAGATAGATAGATAGATAGATAGATAGATAGATAGATAGATAGATAGATAGATCTGTTCCTACACCTGGACTTCTGTTTTACTCTGAGCCAAGTCTCGGCATTCATACATATACACATACGTAGAATTTTAACACTTAACACAGTTTAATATTCATTGTTTACTGGTTTTTATGAAACGAGAATTAAGATAGTTTCAAAACAATAACAAACTGTTGTACAAAATTATGTCTGAATTAATGTTATATTTTTAACAAATTCATTTTTTCTATTTCCAACGTGAATTGCAGTTATCAGAAACTGAAATTAACTTCACTAACGTTTGTACCATCCTTTTTGTCTATCAATAATTCACATGCATATACAGTTTGTAAGTATTTAAATCCATAAAAAAAGTAGTCTATATATATATATATATATATGATGTATCTTATCTCCGTTGTTTTTTAGAATTGTCATAGAAAGACTTCTTAATGAAAAAATACTGCACAGGTAAAGTGGACATTGATTCAGTACATGAGACCCAACTGGAAGATCGTGATGTTGCAGATGACATAACTCTTATCAGTGGCAATGTGAAATCAATGCAGGTAAAAACACACACCCTGGCTTCAATGGCTAGTAAAATAGGACTTGAAATTAACACGTATAAAACAAAAATATTGAAAGTTCTCATTAATCACAAAGGACATAAATATATAAAAGGTAAAGGTAAAGGTAACCCTGTCAAGCCTTAGAGGCACATAGTGATATGGTGTTAGTGCCCATATTTTTCTTGACCTGTCAGCACACTAGAGAGTGATGTGGTCAGTATCACGCCTGGCCGCCTTTCCTTCTCCAACTCCAGAAGAAGTCAGGTACCCATTTCTACAGCTGTATGACTGGGGTGCCTCCGGCTGGATTCGAACCCCCGACCTTCGCCATGAGAGACCAGTGCACTAACCACTTCGCCACTCAGACACCCACATAAATATATAGAAGGAACAAATTCTGAAGATGTAAACCATTCTGCATATCTCGGCAGCTAAATAGACCATGATGGTGACATCAGAAGAAGTTGAAATCAGAATTGCAAAAGCACCATTGACCTTCAAAATCTTGAGAAAATATGGCATTCAAAAGTTATAAGCACAAAAACCAAGTTAAGATTATTCAGTTCAAATGTAATATCCACTCTCGTTTATGAATGTGAAAGCTGGAAAACAACTAAAGAATAGACAAGAAATTAGACTCTTTTTATTTACACAAAAAAAAAACATAGTAACTTTAAAAACATCCGTCCTAAAATGGACAAACAACCACAAACTTACATTATAAATAAACTATTACACCCAAAATCATAACAAACTTACATACATCCTATCTCTACCACATCTCTAACAGAACTAAATATTTCATGCATCCCGTCTCACTGCCTTAGTAAGTGAGCTATGTAATCTGAAGACGGATAACTCTTTTCGTGCATAAATAACTGACCTGTGGGCAGCACAACTTTTGGCCACACCAACAAAGTGTCATAATCACATTCTGTTACATAGAAACATCCAGAGTGATTACATTTATTAGACAAACTTTTCAGAAATAATATACATCCTTTATTCCTCAATATTTTAAATGCATAGTTTTTCGAAAGTGAACTAAATTTTTCTTTAGGACCTTTATTTCTACTATATCTGTTTAAGTCATCTTTTAGTGTTTGTGTATAATGAGTGCATTATATCAATAACTACACGATACGGACTTTAGTTGCATGGTTTTCGATCGCAATATGCGACATATCAAATAAAAACAACGTGGATGGATGGATGGATGGATGGATGGATGGATGGATGGATGGATGGATAGATGGATGGATGGATGGATGGATAGATGGATGGTAGATGGATGGATGAATGGATGGATGATGGATGGGCGGATGGATGGATGGAAGGAAGGATTGACGGATGGATGGATGGATGGATGGATGGGTGGATGGATGGACGGATGGATGGATGGATGGATGGATGGATTGGATGGAAGGATGGATGGATAGATGGATGGATGGATAGATGGATGGTAGATGGATGGATGGACGGATGGATGATGGATGGACGGATGGATGGATGGATGGAAGGAAGGATTGACGGATGGATGGATGGATGGATGGATGGATGGATGGATGGATGGATGGATGGATGGATGGATGGATGGATGGATGGTAGATGGATGGATGGATGGTAGATGGATGGATGGATGGATAGTGGATAGATGGATGGATGGATGGATGGGTGGATGGATGGATGATGGACAGATGGATGGATGAATTCATGGATTGTAGATGGATGGATAGATGGATGGATGGTAGATGGATAAATGGATGGATCCATCCATGACATGGTGGATTATTAATTTCATAGAAAGAAATCTAGATAGATGGACAGACAGACACAGACAGAAATAGACAGAGACATACATACGGACGATCGAAAACGAAGAAAAACAGACAGAAAACAGACAGACTGAAGGATATATAGATAGTTGCATACATGCACAGAATTATATATATCAAGAGATTCAAAACTTCATAAAATGTACAAGTAAAGGTAGTCCCACAGCAAATGCCGTAGGGGATGAAGAGTTAGAGACCTCACTATGCTGGGCCATCAGGATATGAGGTAGGGCGTCCAGTTTCTTTCCTCGCTGCCTTTCCTTCCCAGATTTTCTCTGGTCCCCATTTTAAGAGCCTGGGAAGACCTCGGGGACGTACTGGTAGGAAAAAAATCCCGCCCGGCTGGGGATTCGAACCCTCTACCATTCGGTTGCTAAACGAGTGTTCCAACCACTACACTACAAAAAGTCATACATGCGTATATTATAAATGTAAGTCATACATGCGTATATTATAAATGTAAGTCATACATGCGTATATTATAAATGTAAGTCATACATGCGTATATTATAAATGTAAGTCATACATGCGTATATTATAAATGTAAGTTTCACACTTAATATATTTAATATTGGGTGTTTACTGACATACCACCACGGGCTTGTAACTCGAGATCAAGAACGGTAGAATTACAAGTCAAGATTAAGATAACCATCCAGCAAAGCAAAAGTAACAAGGTTATAGGCGAAGACAGAATCTCAGCAGATATGCTAAAGGCCCATAGTATCGAGATCCTGAAAGACTTTACCATCAAAGCTTGGGAAGAAGAGAAGTTACCAGAATCATGTAAAAGAGGTGTCATTGTTAGAACCCCAAAGAAAGGAGATCTCACAAAATGTGAGAACTTGAGAGGAATCAACCTCTTGTCAGTGCCTAGCAAAATCTTCTGTAGATTACTTTTACACAGAATCAAGGTCAGAGTGGACAGAATACTTAGAGAGGAACAGACAGGGTTCAGGAAGGGGAGATCATGCACAGACAGGAGATGATCGAACAGTCACTAGAATGGAACTCCCGATTATACATAAACTGTGCAGGCTTCTTGAAGACATTAGATAGTATCCATTGTCCTTGTTTCTGGAAGATACTCTTGACCTGTGGACTCTCTGAAAAGAAAACATAAATATTTAAAAAGATAAATATGCGAACAACCAGAGCTGCGTGAAACATGACAGACAACAAATTACATGGTCCCAGATTAAAACAAGAGTAAGACAAGGATGCATGCTCTCCCCACTTATTTTCCTGGTCGTTATGGACTAGATAATGAAGACTGTCACCAAAGGCAGAGCTAGAGGATTAACCTGGGGGTTCACTGATCATCTAAAGGATTGTGACTTCACAGACGACATTGATCTACTCACATACACCCAAAGAGAAATACAGGAGAAAATAACAAGGATTTAAGAAATAGCCAGATCAGTAGGTCTGAATATACATCCAGACAAGACTAAGATCATGGGAATCAATAGAAAAAATAAGGAAAGAATCTCAGTTAGGACAAGACATTAAGTACCTTGGAAGCCTCGTTTCAGCAGACAGAAATATCGAGAAAGAAATGTTAACAAGGACTGGACAGGCAAGTCAGGTCTTTAACAAATTAGCAAACTTTCTCTAAGAATCTGCTATTCTCCATACGAGCCTCAGTCTCAGAATCTATGAATCCAGTGTACGCTCCAGTTTATTACATGCAGCCGAAACATGGAGAACTAGTCAGAGTAAGCGGACTGGAAGGATTTGAAGTCAGATGCATCCACGTATTAAGAATAGAAAGAACAAGACATCCCTAAATGCCTTGACTGGACACCTCAAGGGCAAAGAAAGAGGTGCAGGACATTGGGTAGATGGTCAAGACAGGATTGGCTGGAGAACATTTGTTGATGCCTTATGCTCATTGCGAGTACATAAAGTGGAACGAAATTTTTAAAAAGCAGAGATAAGGCAGATGACTGAACAACAACCTGTCTCAATGGTGAAGGAGATGGACATATGTCAGTCACGTGATTAGAAGAAACAATCAGAGAATCATAAAACAAGCTATAAAGTGGAACACAACAGGCCAAAGAAAAAGGGGCTGACCACGTGAAACTCTAAAGAGGACATTGTTAAGGGAGGCTAAATTAAAATCCTCTGATGAGGTTGAAAAGCTCGCCAAAGACAGAAGAACTTGGCGAACTACCATGCGAGCCCTATGTCTCGTTTAACGGCACGGGAAGCATTTAAGATATAAGATGTAAAATCAAGCCCTTCTAATAATAACTTTTATGAACTACTGTTTGTTTTCAAATTATTTTCAGTTTCGAAATAGAACTATTTTTATAGTATCATTTGAAATCATTTCACTAACGTCCGTGTTATCTTTTTATTTTTCTGGCCATATTTCGAAACATTATTAAAGTTGGTATGTATTTCACTTCATCAGAATTTAAGGAATTAGTTCATGTGTGTTAAACAAATGTTAAACCTAACATCGGCCATGATAACTCTTTCTTGTAGGCGGTTTTCAGGCCTGATATAGCTTCTTCATGACTGAAAATATTAAATCCATGCTTCTCCTAAACTTTAAATAAACGTTTCTTTAGTACATTTTGTTTGAACTATTTGTATTCTGGAGATCAATGTTCTTTTTCTTCCTCTTCTTTTCTTCTTCTTCTTCTTTTCTTCTTTTCTTCTTCTTCTACTTCTTCTTCTTCTTTTACTAGGATGTTTAGTTGTCATTGTCTTGGTCATTCTCCTTATGTTTAGGCCCTCTTCCTTTGTCTATCCTCCCCATTCTAAATGACCGAGCCACATCAGTCTGTTGTTTTACATAATGACTGTTATATAAGTGGAGAATTATACATATTTTAGATTTCTTTGTTACTTCTCGTCTTCCAACATTTTGTATTATCTGTTTTTTTTAACGTCCCCATAAATGTTCTCAGGATTTTGCTCTCAAATGTCTGTCTAGTTATCGTCCATGTTTCCGACCAGTATAGTACCACTGGGCTGATTTGTATCTTATATGTGTTTAGTTTGGTTGTTGTGAGATAGAATTGTTGACTGTAACAATCGTCTAAAAGCAAAACATGTCTTGTTCCTAGCTTGTATTCTAGCTCTGATGTCGTCTCTTATAATTTTGGAGCTGTTGAATATTGTTCCGAGCTATTTATAGGAATCTGTTCTTTTAATTTTTATACTTTGTATTTTGATATGATCTTTATGTTTATCTTTTGATCTTGATATTCTCATGTATTCTGTTTTCTTCTGGCTTATTTTTAGTCAAAAATCCTCCTGTTTTCTTTCCCATGCTTGAAGACGATATCTATGTCTTCTGTATTTTTAAATATTTTCATTCCGCATTTGGTGATTTATTCCGTATTTATTGTTCTTTTACTGCTAAACTACATAAATAAATAAATAAATAAATAAATTCTTATCCTATCTTATATCCTTCCCGTGCCGTTAAAAGTCACATAGGGCTCGCAAGGTACTTCGCCAATTTTTCCTGTCTTCGGCGAGTCTTTCAACCTCATCAAAGGATTTTATGCCTGTTAATTTGGACTCTCTTAACAATGCTCTCTTCAGAGTTTCACACGGTCTGCCACTTTTTCATACATTCATTACACACATATAAATATACATACATATACATTACATACATACATACACACATTATATAAATATATGCACGCACACATACATACGTAAATACATTCATACATACATACGAGTACATACATACATGCATACATACATACATACATACATACATACATACATACATACATATATACATACATACATACATACATACATACACTGATTATTATTTCAAGAACTCTCAACGAAAAAGATTATAGTTATATTTCCTGGAGTGTGAATTTCTGTTTAAAGAATCTCTTTTTTGGTTGATAGATGACTGGATAAGTAGAAAGACGAAATATAGGGAGACATACACACACAGATATATACATATATATACAGAAGCACATTCGGTAGAATTAAAGCAGTATCCTCCTTACAAGGAGACTACTGGTTTGATTGATTCTTCTTGTGGAGTACAGTTTCAACTTATAAGTTTCTTCTTGTTGCTGGTGTTCTAAACATCACCTAATTTTCTGCATTATACACTAAGAAAATACAACAAGACACCCAGGCTTTCAACTCCACAAAAGATAGTACAATACAACAACTTGAACATAACTTGGCAGTCTTCCGACCAAAACAAACTGGTCAACAATGAGAATTTCCACAAAGCCGATTTGTTGTAGTTTATCATCAGACACACACATTTATTACAGAAATTCACAGCAACATATGCCCGGCGTGAAATATCTACGCCACATGGGCAAGGAACCTTACAATGATTTATTCATACCAAAAACCATACTTACAGGCTAACCAAGGACTGCAGCCACACAGAAAAAAACAAACTAAACTAATTCTGACAACAAGACTCGCTCTACCCCATTCTCGTTCGCCCAACACGTCCATCCAATTCAACTTCCACACATAGACCGCCTAACGACCGGCTTTTTCACACGGACCTTTTCAACGACTTTTTGCACACGGGCCTTCCTAATGACGTAGTCTACGCAACACAATTTATTAGCACTACACAATTAATCTCTGAACAGAATTGCTATTCTGTTACAGAATATCTCCCCACCCCCTAAAGGTAGATATTTGGCCATCAAATATCTCCAACAAAAATTACTAACTTGTACAGAAAACTCTCCAAAAAAAGTAATCAAACTAATCACTATTCAACACAACCCTAATTCTACCCACAAGGTGTACCAAGGTGTACAATATTCAAATAACTACCTACTCTTATGTGTATATTCAACGCTATGAGTAGTAACGTATAACATATGCAATCTCCATAACAACCCATCCTATATCTGTCGCATGAGACTGTCCGCAACATGGACATAACAGGAAAATGAGTAAAAGGCAATCCGCGTTACAATAAGTCCTATACACATGAAATCATACTCACAACATTCCCCTAAAACCTCAGCCAGCAAGAAACCTAATTCCTCCACTACCAACAAATTTCCACTGCTAGAAACTCTTCCTAAACGAGATTCCATCTACATCAAAACGACAAAAATTCTTCCTACAACAAAACAAGTAAGGCTCTTGCTACACAAAACAAGTAAGGCTCTTGCCTTTAGACTAATCGTGAGTGGTATTTATACTATTCCTCCCCACTCAGTTTTCTCCATGCTGCACGCTTTTCCCAAGACCCCCGCTCAATGGTCTCAACCAACCTACCTCTCAAACAAGGGTACTCACTCTAGTAATTATTTCCTAAATACCAATCCTGGGTATAATCCCTAGCCTGTACTGCCATAATATTCCCCCATCCCAAAAAGGAGAGTGTTGCCTGTCAAAACTTTCAAAAAACCAATCTACTTATCTAAATTATAACTCCAGGCTAATTCAAAGATAATAATCGACTCTCAACATAGAACATCATACTCTGACCATACCCATAAACTGTTCGTGTGACATTCGGCTATACTCAGCCCATGTCCACTTCATATACAATCATCTATTTCTATTATGTGTGATTCCTCAATACACATACATAGAATAGGTAAACTCTGGTACCAGATATAATCTGCTATTACTGACAAATGCAGCTATATGCTGTACATACGCAGAATAGGTTCATCTGGGTTACAATTATTAATCATCCATTCTTAAACATATGTAAATATCCATTAAACATATGCCGAACAGGCAAAACTTTGGTATCATATATAATCATCCATTCTTAACATATGTAATCATCCATTAAACATATGCAGAATAGGCAAATCTTTAGGTATCATATATAATCATCCATTCTTAACATATGTAATCATCCATTAAACATATGCAGAATAGGCAAATCTTTAGGTATCATATATAATCATCCATTCGTAACATATGTAATCATCCATTAAACATATGCAGAACAGGCAAATCTTTAGGTATCATATATAATCATCCATTCTTAACATATGTAATTATCCATTAACATATGCAGAACAGGCAAAACTTTAGTATCATATATAATCATCCATTCTTAACATATGTAATTATCCATTAACATATGCAGAACAGGCAAAACTTTGGTATAAGGCTAATCCACCTTTTATTTATCCCCAAAGGGACTGTGCCACGTACCATATGTACGCGCAACAAAACAATGTAATATCTAGGTCCTTAAAAAAAAAGAGACCCCCTCTGGTAATTTCACCTTAGGCTCGGTTACATGGAATCTGCATGTTCCGGCCTAGGTACCCAATCAGAGAACCACACCTGCTTGTGTAAGCTCCTCATAACATCACATCCGTGGTAATAATGTCACATCCAAGCCAATGCTGTCACATCAAAGATAATTAACCAATTTGAACATAGTAAATGCCATAACAATTGGCTATTAATAAGTCATCATCAGTAATGTCACCTTATTCAAGGCTACATGATTTATCATCCATCCTACTTAACTACTAATAAATCCGTTATACAAAAAATAAACAGAGGAAAAAAAAATACATTCACTAATTGCTGCACAAGAACTATATAATCTATAAAACATTATGCTTAAGAGAATCTCCACTGCAGCCTTAATCTCCCAGGGCTTCTGGTACATTTCCAATGCACTGCATGACAAAGCCTAACCTCTTCCATAGTAACATGACTCTTTCTGGAAAAACTCAGACATGGAACCAATAATCTATAATAAAACAAAAAAAAACAATATTAGCATTATCCAATCCACTCAAAATAATCCAACCATACTTGCACCTAATTCAGTCCAGAATAATTACTGTACTTTTTAGTTAAATAAGTTATAACAGCAAATGGCAATCTTCCAGAAACATTTTAACTAAGACTCCTCAGTTTTCTAGCACCTATCAGAGTAAAAAACTGGAATTAATGACATATACACTAATGTCAAATATCCATATCATCCTTGCTAATGCAAAATCACAACAAAATGGTAAACTAAATGCTAATTAATTGCAATCCAGCAAAATTCCACATCAGAACAAATTAACTGTCCCTAATGTATAAACACAATAATGTTCCTGAAATTTCTAGATAATCTATCCAGAAGAAGCATATCAGGCAACTTCCAATCAACAGAATGTTCATTTCCAAAAACAAATTTTTTCCACAGGTGAAGGTAGTCCATAAAGTTACTATATCCCTTCGTATGAATGTCTGGCGACTGGATGAATCAGAACTACTCAATTGTCCAACCAACTTCCAAAGAGAATGACAGTAAATAAATCCAACATTCACTATTTGCTATAATTAATTATGTTCAGCCTGCACAATCTGGCTTGACTTCTTGCTGAAATTTCAGAGGTCACAGTTAAGTTACAAATTGTTACCTGTCCCTTCCCACATAGTACCAGCGAAATGCACCGTACAAGCTGCACTGGTTCCTGGCAGGATACTGGTTCAGGATCAGCTCCACTGGACCGGATACAAGCTACTGGTATGGCCTCATCCACCATGCTGCCTAGGGGCCAGGAGCTAGAGGTGCCCCCCAAGATTCTGAGCAAGCTGGACATCGTCGCCGCCTTGAGTAGACGCCACCAAGTCTCGCCAACACACACCTGACGCCAATTCGAAGGAAGAAAAGGACGCCAATGCAACTCAACCCTTTTCCTAATCTAGACTCCTTTTCTTCTCCGGCAGAAGATGTCGGGAAGCCAATGCTGACAGAACTACCAACCGAAATTCGAACGCTAGCTAACCAACTCCAATCTTGACTCCTTAACTAACTACAAACCTATCAACTCCTAATCTATCTGCAATCAGCTTCCAACACCTAAGCTAGCTATCCTTACTCTACAACATATTTGCTGTTGACCAAAACAGTAGTCTGCCATATTTGATAGCCGAAAACGAGGCAGGTCATCGACAAGGTAAGCAGGTCATCGAGCGACAATCGTAATCTAGGGCATGGTACAATAGACAAAACTTTGTGGGTACTACACAACTGGAGACAAAAATACTACAACCTGGAGACTTGCCAAGACTTCACAATTAGAAGTATGAGCCGTGCATGAAACCAGCAGCCCACGAGCAACAACCAAAACACTTTGTGACAGACCGTGAAGGAAAGCGCTGGTCACGGCGCCAGCTAAAGCAGTATCCTCCTTACAATAAGACTACTGGTTTGATTGATTCTTCTTGTGGAGTACAGTTTCAACTTATAAGTTTCTTCTTGTTGCTGGTGTTCTAAACATCACCTAATTTTCTGCATTATACACTAAGAAAATACAACAAGACACCCAGGCTTTCAACTCCACAAAAGATAGTACAATACAACAACTTGAACATAACTTGGCAGTCTTCCGACCAAAACAAACTGGTCAACAATGAGAATTTCCACAAAGCCGATTTGTTGTAGTTTATCATCAGACACACACATTTATTACAGAAATTCACAGCAACATATGCCCGGCGTGAAATATCTACGCCACATGGGCAAGGAACCTTACAATGATTTATTCATACCAAAAACCATACTTACAGGCTAACCAAGGACTGCAGCCACACAGAAAAAAACAAACTAAACTAATTCTGACAACAAGACTCGCTCTACCCCATTCTCGTTCGCCCAACACGTCCATCCAATTCAACTTCCACACATAGACCGCCTAACGACCGGCTTTTTCACACGGACCTTTTCAACGACTTTTTGCACACGGGCCTTCCTAATGACGTAGTCTACGCAACACAATTTATTAGCACTACACAATTAATCTCTGAACAGAATTGCTATTCTGTTACAGAATATAAAAACAAACAAAAATCAGGCACAAGAATAGATGGTAAACAAATGTACACCACAACAGACAAAAATAGGTAGATAGATAGATAGATAGATAGATAGATAGATAGATAGATAGATAGATAGATAGATAGATAGATAGATAGATAGATAGATAGATAGACGGATAGATAGATAGATAGATAGATAGATAGATAGATAGATAGATAGATAGATAGATGGATGGATGGATGGATAGATAGATGGATAGATAGATAGATAGATAGATATATGATAGATAGATAGATAGATAGATAGATAGATAGATAGATAGATAGATAGATAGATAGATAGATAGATAGATAGATAGATAGATAGATAGATAGATGCACAGAGTCGTCTATCGTTCTAGCCTCCATCACACAACTTTCAGTCAATCACACACATTCAGAATTTGTTATTGGATATACGTAATATGCATGAACAAACAATAAAATAAATAACTAAATAATTAATAAACTCCGCCTTGTTCATGCACTCCACACACTGATTTATGCAAACATATGAATTAGTCACTGTATATAAATATGAAGTGTTCTCAGAATATTTGAAATAATTACCCCAGTGATCCTACTGTCCTCTTTTATGTTCATATTTGAAAACCGCTATGAAGGTAGTAAGTATGTCAATTCACAAAATTTAAATATACTACATATTTGTTTTTAAAAGTTACATCCTTAAAGACCTATTTGATTACATTTCCTGTAACACAACTTTCAGAACAATATACCTCTTTCACTACCGAAAATATTAACTCTATATTTGCACAGAGTTTAAATAAAATTTATGTTAGCCCGACTCTCTTCTAGGGTGTCTGAGTGGCGAAGTGGTTAGTGCACTGGTCTCTCATGGCGAAGGTCCGGGGTTCGAATTCGCCAGGCGGCATCCCAGTCACCCAGCTGTAGAAATGGGTACCCGACTACTTCTGGAGTTGCGGAAGGAAAGGCGGCCAGGCGTGATACTGACCACATCACCCTCTAGTGTGCTGACAGGTCAAGGAAAATATGGGCACTAACACCATATCCCTATGTGCCTCTAAGGCATGACAGGATTACTTTTACTTTTACTACTCTCTTCTGCTCAAGTTTTCTGTCAATGTTAAAATGTAATGGCTTTACTACTTCTGTCAATGTTAAAATGTAATGGCTTTACTACTTCTGTCAATGTTAAAGCGTAATGGCTTTACTACTTCTGTCAATGTTAAAGTGTAATGGCTTTACTACTTCTGTCAATGTTAAAGTATAATGGCTTTACTACTTATGTCAATGTTAAAGTTTAATGACTTTAATACTTATGTCAATGTTACAGTTTAATGGCTTTACTACTTATGTCAATGTTAAAGTATAATGGCTTTACTACTTCTGTCAATGTTAAAGTTTAATAGCTTTACTACTTATGTCAGTATTAAAGTATAATGCTTTACTACTTCTTTCAATGTTAAAGTATAATGGTTTTACTACTTATGTCAATGTTAAAGTATAATGGCTTTACTACTTCCGTCAATGTTAAAGTATAATGGCTTTACTACTTCTGGCAATGTTAAAGTGTAATGACTTTATTACTTCTGTCAGTGTTAGAGTGTAATGACTTTACTACTTCTGTCAAATGTTAAAATGTAATGACTTTATTACTTCTGTCAATGTTAAAGTATAATGGCTTTACTACTTATGTCAATGTTAAAGTATAATGGCTTTACTACTTCTGTCAATGTTAAAGTGTAACGACTTTACTACTTCTGTCAATGTTAAAGTGTAATAACTTTACTACTTCTGTCAATGTTAAAGTGTAATAACTTTACTACTTCTGTCAATGTTAAATTGTAATAACTTTACTACTTCTGTCAATGTTAAAGTGTAATGACTTTACTACTTCTGTCAATGTTAAAGTGTAATAACTTTATTACTTCTGTCAATATTAAAGTAGAATGGCTTTACTACTTATGTCAATGTTAAAGTATAATGGCTTTACTACTTCTGTCAATGTTAAAATGTAATGACTTTACTACTTCTGTCAATGTTAAAGTGTAATGACTTTACTACTTCTGTCAATGTTAAAATGTAATGACTTTACTACTTCTGTCAATGTTAAAGTGTAAAGACTTTACTACTTCTGTTAATGTTAAAATGTAATGACTTTACTACTTCTGTCAATGGTAAAGTGTAATGACTTTACTACTTCTGTCAATGTTAAAATGTAATGACTTTACTACTTCTGTCAATGTTAAAATATAATGACTTTACTACTTCTGTCAATGTTAAAGTGTAATGACTTTACTACTTCTGTCAATGTTAAAGTGTAATGACTTTACTACTTCTGTCAATGTTAAAGTGTAATGACTTTACTACTTCTGTCAATGTTAAATTGTAATGGCTTTACTACTTCTGTCAATGTTAAAGTGTAATGACTTTACTACTTCAATAACTCTGAACGTAACGCTTTCTTTATTTATATAGTTATATTATAGAATTTGCAACATTGTTACTAAGAACAGGTTTGTGGATGGATGGATGGATGGATGGATAGATGGATGGATGGATGGATGGATGGGTGGATGGGTGGATGGATGGATGGGTGGATGGGTGGATGGATGGATGGATGGATGGATGGATGGATGGATGGATGGTTGAACGGCTGAATGGATGGATGGATAGACCAATAGAAATTATCACACAATGTTTGTAGATAATGCGCGATAAGCCACTTCGTTCAGAAAAAAGAAAAAGTCCACTTCTCCACTTCTCCCATAATTAGATCATGCTTCTGACCTGACTTTTGGTATTCAATCCAGTATCGTAGTCCATACGCAGATTATTCAAGGTAGCTCCTGCAATCTCCTCCTTGTCCTTTTACTTTAGGGTGCCCTGAATTAATGCCGTGCCTGTCAGTTTGTCCCCTCTCTCATAGCAAGACCTGTGCAGCAGATCCAAGTCAAGCTGGATAGTCGAGAGTCCAGTATAAGTTGTTCCCACTTCCTACAGAAGAAATGTCTCTCGATTATCTGTAACCCGGTATGGGCGTACGTTAAAATGACCAAGTGCAAACCATCCATCTTTACCAACCACTAGATTGCTTCTCATGCTCAAAGTGGTTGTATAGGCTCCTAATTTACTGGCAACCAGTTTTGCCGTTGTGGTAGACAACTTAGCCTCATCCACGTTTTAGGCTTCGTGCCACTGACCCGCCATGTGGTTTGGGTTGATGCTGAATCTGTTCCTACACCTGGACTTCTGTTTTACCCTGAGCCAAGTCTCGGCATTCATACATATAAACATACGTGGAAGTTGAACACTTAACAGAGTTTAATATTCATACATGTTCACATACGTGGAAGTTTAACACTTAAGAGAGTTTAATATTCATACATATTCACCTACGTGGAAGTTGGACACTTAACACAGTTTAGTATTCATACATATTCACGTACGTGGAAGTTTAACACTTAAGAGAGTTTAACATTCATTGTTTACTGGTATTTATGAAATGAATGTTAAGATAGTTTCAGAACAATAGCAATCTGTCTTACTAAAGTATGTTTCTAAATTATTGTTATATTTTAAAAAATTATTTTCTATTTCCAAAGTGAGTTGTAGTTGTAAGAACATTAAAATTAGTTTTACTAATGTTTGAAAAATTTTTTTCTATCACTATTTCAAAACATGTTTACAGTTAGTAAGTATTTCAGTTTATAAAAAGGTAGTCAACTTCTGTTTCAGATATGTATGTATGTATGTATGTATGTATATGTGTGTGTATGTATGTATGTATGTTTGTATGTATGTATGTTTGTATGAATGTATGTATATATATATATATATATATATATATATATTACATTTGAATTGAATAGTTTTAACTTGGTTTATGTGCTTATAACTTTTAAATTCCTTATGTTCTCAAGATTCTTGAAGATTGATGCTGCTTTTGCAATTCTAGCTTCCTTTCTGATGTCACCATCCTGGTCTATGTAGCTGCCAAAGTATCCAAATTGATTGACTTCTTCAATATCTGTCCCTTCTACGTGTATTTTTCCATTTTGATTAAGGGGAATATATATATATATATATATATATACTTATACATACATTCATATATATATATATATATCACGTGCTGTGCCGCGCGGTGCAGTCGATCATTTCTCTCCATAATTCCCTATCTTTAGACTTTATTATGAGATCTGCCGGTGACTTTCTTCCTAGCCATACTGACAGCCCGTCCAGTAACCTCTCTCTCTGTCTTCATTCCGGAACGCCTGGATCAATTTCAGCTAAACGTGGTGCATATATGACTTACAATATGCTAATGTATATTGTGGAGGTAAAAACCCATATCTCCTCTAGGAATCGGGCTACGAAGGGGGTGACATCTAATATCCTTCCCGTGCAAACGTCACATAGGGCTCGCAAGGTAGTTCGCCAGTTTTTCCTGTCTACGGCGAGCCTTTCAACCTTATCTAGGGATTTTATGCGTATTAATTTGGCCTCTCTTAACAGTGTCCTTTCTGGAGTTACACGTTCTACCTCTTATACTTTGACCTTGATAGCTTGTTTTAGGATTCTCTGACTGTTTTTTCTCATCACGGGACCAACATATTTCAATCTTCTTTTCTGTCTAATTTCTTGTCTATTTCTTTAGTTGTTTTCCAGCTTTCGCATGCATAAATGAGGGTGGATATTACATTTGAATTGAATAATCTTAACTTGGTTTTTGTGCTAATAACTTTTGATTGACATATTTTCTGAAGATTCTTGAAGATCGATGCTGCTTTTGCAATTCTAATTCTAACTTCCTTCTTGGTGTCACCATCCTGGTCTATGTAGCTGCCAAGGTGTGCAAATTGATTGACTTCTTCAATTTCTGTTCCTTCTACGTGTATTTTTCCATTTTGATTAATGGGAAGTTTCATTATTTCTGTTTTCTCCTTGTTAATTTCCTATTTTGCTAGCCAGTGACGACAGGCTATCTGTTTTTTCTTGCATGGAATTCACATTGTTACTGATAAGAGTTATGTCATCAGCAAAATCAAGATCTTCTAGTTGGGTCCCATGTACCCAGTCAATACCTGTGTTACCTGTGCAGCATTTTTTCATTATGAAGTCTACTGTAATCCCAAAAAGTAAAGGAGACAGTATACATCCATGTTTCACACCTGTTTCAATCTTGAACCATTCACTCATCCCTTCTTCTGTTTTGACTGCACAAGCATATACATTGTAGAAGTCCTTAATGTTGTTGAGAAATTTAGATGGTGACATACTTTCCACTAAATTGAAGGAAAAGAACAGAATGGTCGAAGGGAGATAATCGTGAAATAGACCATTGCTGGTATAAGATCGCCATTTCTTGCGTCCCATAATAAGTCCAAAAAAGTTTGATGGTCTTAATAATTTTGATGGTCCCTTTTTGTTTTAATTATATTTGTAAAAATAAATGTATAATTTGTTTTTTTCTTTATGTTTATATTAACTTTTAATTTATTCTATATTTCACTGCTCAGTGACAGTGTGAATTTTAATTTTTTTTTTTTCAAAGTAGCTTTTCAAATTAGGGAGAGTGAGAGGGAGGAATAGAAGGAGAGGAAGAGAGGGAGAGGAAGAGATGGAGAAGAAGAGAGGGAGAGAGAAGAAGTGGGAGAGAGAGGGGAAAGAGAGCGGGAGAGTAAGGGAGAGAGGGGGAGTGAGAGGGAGACAGAGGTAGCGAGAGAGATAGGGACTGGGAGAGAGAGGAATAGTGAGGGAGAGAGAGACGGAGAGAGAGTGAGGGGAAAGAGGTAAAGAGAGGGGGAGAGCGGTAGAGAGATATAGAGAGAGGGGCACAGAGACGGAGATAGAGAGAGAGCGACATGGACAAAGAGAGAGAAGGAGAAAGATAGATTTGAATTGCCATGTTTCTCCCACGGACATTATGTAGCTTGCTCAAGAGTATTTTCACCCAAGAATTTGTCTATTCTTTCTCCTGGAGGTGAAACTAAAAATGTTGCTTATAATCAAGTTTAGAATTAAATTATTATTATATTGAATTTGTAAAGCATTTTCCTCCATAATGTGTAAACTGTACTTATACATTTAAATACCTGTAAATAAAATTACTTCGATATTACTCTGCAGACAAACCTCATTCGTTTGTATGTCTAATAGAAGATTTGGATAAATAAATACCCTCGGGCAACGCCGGGTAATCAGCTAGTGTGTGTGTGTGTATATATATATAAGATTAATATAGCCGGTATTGTTAAATTTCTTAAACACACATTTCAGAAATATTATACATCCTTTATTACTGGAAATATTAACTCCATAGTTTTTCCTTAGGATCTTTATTTTTACTATATCTGCTAAAGACATCTTTCAATGTTTGTGTATAATGACGGCATTATTTCGATAACTACACGAAATAGACTTTAGTTGCATAATTATCGATAGCAATATGCTATATAGCAACTAAGAATAACATGATGTGGATGGATGGATGGATGGATGGATGGATGGATGGATGGATGGATGGATGGATGGATTGACGGATGGATGGATTATTAATTCCATAGTTAGATGGAAAGATGGACCAACAGAACAGATAACTAGACAGATACAGAAATAGACAGAATGACATATATACAGACTATCGAAAAGGAAGAAAAATAGACAGACAGAAAACAGATTGAAAGATATATAGATGGTTCTCTAATTGCACACATTTATAAATACACAGATACAAATACTTATATATACTGAAGTTTCATACTTAACATTATTTAATATTGGGTCATTCATTCATTCATTTGCATGTCCCTTGCGGAACTTTGCCTCCCTAACAGCACTCCTGTAGGCCTCTCGGTTGTAAGCAAGATGGCCTGTCGCTGATGCATCCATTTGCAGATCGTGAATGATGTCTTGCAGCCATCTTCGTTTTGGTCTTCCTCTTTTTCTTTTTCCCATTATGTATCCTTCCAATACGGTCTTCTCTAAATTATCATGACGTTTAATGTGTCCAAAATATTTAAGCTTTCTCTCTTTAATCCTCTTTATTAGCCAGCCATCTTCAATATTAAGCTCTTGTAGTATAGATATATTTGTTCTATTTGTGTCCACGATATTTGGAGAACTCTTCTGTAGCATTTACATTCAAAGGCATTTATGTGTTTCTCGGCTGTTTTGTTAAGTGTCCACGTCTTCGAGGCATATGTTGCGATGGGAAAGATGCATGCCCTTAAAAATCTTATTTTGGTAGTTCTGTCTGCTCCTCTCCACAGATTCTTTAGTTGTTTTACTTTCTGAAGAGCGATAGATGTCCTCCTTTTAATTTCCCTCATTCTGTCTCCATTATTAGTTAGTAGTGATCCAAGATATTAAAAACTCTCCACTTCTTACAATTTTTCCTCCTTGATACATATTTCAACTGCCTTGCTTGTTTTGTCAGTTGTCATCAATTTAGTTTTATTTCCATTAAGATAGAGGTTCTACTCTTCGCTGTTCTTACGGACTGACATAATTAGTTTTTCCATTCCTTTTTGTGTTGTATTGTGTTGTAGACATTAATACTGTGTAATCAGCAAATCTAATCTCTGGTATTTCATAACCTCCAATTGTTATGACATCGTAAAATAATTTGTCTACATCTGCTCTGACATTCCTCATTATATTTTCAGTATACAAGTTAAATAAGTACAGCAACAGTATGCAACCCTGATGACCCCTTGTTTTATGTCAAACCAAGTTGTTGTTTCACCATTTATTCTTACTGCTGCTTGTTGGTCTAGATACAGCAGTGATGTTAATTGTATCAAATGTGTTGGAAATCCCATTTTTTTTATTATTTCCCACAGTTTCTGGTGTTGTACACAAACAAGTGCCTTTGAGTAGTCTATAAAGGATAAATATAGAGTCACGTTAAACTCTCTGCATTTCTCTATTATTAATCTTATATAAAGTGGTATTTTCCTGTGAATGGGCATCTTATATACGTTGAACTCAGCTGAATCCGTATTCTACTGTGTGATTAATCTTCTTGTGGAGTACAGTTTTCATCTTATAAATTACATCTTATTGTTGGTGCTATAAGACAACCTAATTTTCTCTGTTACATGCTAAGAAAATCCAACAAGACTCCCAGGCTTTCATCTCCACAGAATAATACTGATACAACAACTTAACTGAACTTGGCAGTCTTCCAACATAACAAAACTCATCAAACAGTGAGAGTTCCAACAAAGCCAGTGCTGTAGTTATATATTCAGACAACACAAGTTTATTGATGGGAAAAATGAGGGGTAAAAATATGAGGATGGAAACGTAGCCCATCAGGCTGGAAAGAAGTTACAATGACAATTCCCGGCGTGAGAAAACTCTACGCCATATGGGCGAAAACCTTACAATGTACTTATACAATACCAAAAAAAAACATACTTACAACGTTTTCACCCGAACGACCTCAGCCATCACAAGAAAAACATCTCAACTACCAAAAACTGCTACGACTGAAAACTCTATCTAACCGAGACTCCATCTACATCAAACAAGTAAGGTTCTTTTCTGCCACAAAAACAAGTAAGGCTTCCTTTTTTTTTTAGTCTAATCGTGAGTGGTATTTATATTATCCCTACCCACTCAGTTTTCTTGATGCTGCACGCTTATCTCAAGACCCCTGCTTATGGTCTCAGCCAACCTACCTTTCAAACAAGGGTACTCACTCTATTAATTGTTTCCTGAGTACCAATACTGCTTATATCCCATAGCCAAGAGAATACTGCTATATATATTGAATATATGATCTCTTGATCCTCTTCCTTGCCTGAAACCAACTTGGACCATATTGACTTCTTGTTCTATTTTCTTTTGAAGTCTACTCATTATGATTTTTAACATAATTTTACTCGCATGACTAATTAGGGCAACAGTTCTGTAGTTTGTGCATAATTTCAGGTTACCCTTTTTTTTTGGCAATGGTATGAATATAGTTCTTTTCCATTCTTTTGGCCAAATACCAGAATGCCATATCTTTTTACATAGTGCATGATAGATTGTTGCCCATTCCTTTCCTCCTTCTTTAATAAATTCAGCTGTTATCTCATCACATCCTGGTGATTTACCATTTTTCAGATTCTCCATACGAGCCTCAATCTCAGAATCTATAAATCCAGTGTACGCTCCAGTTTATTATATGCAGCTTAAACATGGAGAACTAGTCAGAGAACTGACAGCAGGCTGGGAGGATTTGAAGGAAGATACCTAGGAACAATTTAAAGAATACACTGGGAAGAACGCGTCACAACTGGGGAAATAACTAAAGGAACGGCCATTGAGAACATTACTAAAGAAGTTAAAAGACGTAGAAGGAAATGAATAGAAAGAACAAGACGTCCTTAAACCGGTTTGACTGGAACACCTCAAGGGTAAAGAAAGAGGAGCAGGCCATTGGGAGCATGGAGACACAGAATACAGGAAGAAATAAAGGAAGCGGGAAAGACGTGGTTTGATGTATCCAGACTTTCTCAAGACAGGATTGGCTGGGGAACTTTCGTTCATGCCTTATGCTCATTTGGAGTACATAGCACTGATGATGATGTTTACTGATATTTATAAAATAAAAATTTAAGATATTTTCGCCACATTAACAAAAATAAAGTAAAAAATAAGACTCTTTTGAAAACAAATCCGTAAGGAGAATATTCGGCTTAAAGCAGAACGAATTCAAGACCAGCGCAGAGATAAAGCAGATAAATGAACAACAAACTGTCTCACTGGTGATCAGAAAAAAAAGAATATGGACATACAATGGTCACGTGACGATAAAAGACAGTCAGAAAATCCTAACACGAGCTATCAAGTGGAACGCACCAGATCAAAGAAAGAGGTCAACCACGTGAAACGCTAAAGATCACATTGTCAATGAAGCTAAATTATCAGCCCTAAAATCTCTTGATGAGGTTGAAAAGTTCGCCGAAGACAAAAGAACTTGGAGAACTACCATGTGAGACCTATGTGATGTTATCGGCACGGGAAGGATGTAAAATATAAGATGTAATAACAAACCGTTCTAAAAACATAACTTTTCTGACATACTGTTTGTTTTTCAAATTCTTTTCACTTTCGAAGGAGAAATATTGTTATAATAACATGTGAAATAATTTTACTAACGTCAGTTCTATATTTTATTTTTCTGTCCATATTTCAAAACATTAATAAAGCTGGTATGTATTTCACTTCAACAAAATGTGAAGAAATAGTCTACACATGTTAAAACAAATGTTAATTCTAACATCCGCTATGATAACTCTTTCTTTTATACCGTTTTCAGCCCTAATATAACTTCTTCATGACCGAAAATATTAACTCCATGCTTCTGTTAAACTTAAGTAAACTTTTCTTCTGCACATTTTTTTCTGTTAGTATTCTGGTAATTAATGTTTCTTTCACTTCTTCTTCCTCTACTTTTCTTCTTCTTCTTCTTCTCCTTCTTTTTCTTTTTCTTCTTCTTCTTCTTTAAAAGTTATTTTAGACTGCTCTTACAGACACCGAATACAGTTAATTGTTTATTCTGAATAGTCCCGAAAATGTTGTTTAGTACATAGTCATTTATAATGTATGTAGTTACTTCTGTACTGAGTGAATGTTTAAGAGTGAAACGTAAATGTTATATTTTATTTTATGTCTCTCAGCTTCAATGTTAGTTATGTTTGTTATATGAGCAGCATATTTGTAGAATGTCTGGAATAGAGTGAAAGATGTATGATAAAGGGCAAAATGTCAGACGGGCCTGCGTGCCCACTTCTTAACCCTTTTGAAATAAAGATCAATCTTCTTCTTCTTCTTCTTCGAACAGTTGCTGAATTCAACAACTTTGCGATAACAGCTATGAGTACTAACATCGTCTTCTAAGTTGTCTCGTCATCATCATCTTCGTCGACCTCTTAGTCTGTCACCTTTTGTTACTTCTGTACAGGCCCTCTTTGTTTGTCTATCCTCCTCCATTCTAAGTGTCCCAGGCACCTAAGTCTTTTGTTTTACTTAATGACTGTTATATAAGCGGAGAATTAAACACGGTGTGGATTTCTTTGCTACTTCTTTTCTTCCTACATTTTGTGTCATATTTTTTTCCTGCTCATAAATCTTCGTAGGATTTTACTCTCAAATGTCTGTCTAGTTATCGTCCATGTTTCCAACCAGTATAGTACCACTGGGCTGATTTGTATCTTATGTGTTTAGTTTGGTTGTTGTGAGATAGAATTGTTGACTGTAACAATTGTCTAAGAGAACAATATGTTTTTATGGGTTTATTTGTGTGTGTGTGTGTGGGGGGGGGGGGGGGGGAGAGAGAGAGAGAAGTCTAAGGGACTTAATCAGTGAAAATTTCAATAAAAGGGTAGTCTGCCCTTGCGCACCTGATTTCACAAGACAGATAGCAATTTAATGTAACGTTGTTGTCAAAAGTTTAGGTTACGTAGTACAACTAATGTTTAAGCTCGCACAAGTTTAGAAGAGATTTAGGTCAAGGTAAACAGTTTTTTTTTCCGTGCGAGTTGGGAGTGAACAAGTAAGGGGGATTTTCACGTGAAAAAACAGCTTGGGTAAGAGTTCAGGTTAGAGATACAGAGAGAGAGGGAGAGAGAGAAAGAGTGAGAGTGGGATTGAAAGAGGGAGAGAGAAAGAGAGAGACAGGGAGAGAGATGAGAGGGTGAGAGAGAGCAAGAGAGAGAGGGAGAGAGAGAAGGAGGGAGAGAAGGGGGAGAGAAAGAGAGAAGGGAAGGAGAGAGTTCAAGTTAGAAAGAGAGATAGAGGGGAGGAGAGAGTTCAGGTTAGAGAGAGAGAGAGAGAGAGAGAGAGAGAGAGAGGTATAGAATTCAGGTTAGAGAGAGAGGGATATTTTTTTTATTCATTCTTAGTTCAGAGTTGACAGAGAAAAGTAGTAGTTTTATTCTGAGTAGAATGTGTTAGGTAGTCCTAGAGTTTTGTCTGAGTAGAATGTGTTAAGTAGTCCTAGAGTTTTATCTCAGTAGAATGTGTTAGGTGGTCCTAGAGTTTTGTCTGAGTAGAATGTGTTATGTAGTCCTAGAGTTTTGTCTGAGTAGAATGTGTTAGTCCTAGAGTTTTGTCTGAGTAGAATGTGTTATGTAGTCCTAGAGTTTTGTCTGAGTAGAATGTGTTATGTAGTCCTAGAGTTTTGTCTGAGTAGAATGTGTTATGTAGTCCTAGAGTTTTGTCTGAGTAGAATGTGTTATGTAGTCCTAGAGTTTTGTCTGAGTAGAATGTGTTATGTAGTCCTAGAGTTTTGTCTGAGTAGAATGGTTATGTAGTCCTAGAGTTTTGTCTGAGTAGAATGTGTTATGTAGTCCTAGAGTTTTGTCTGAGTAGAATGTGTTATGTAGTCCTAGAGTTTTGTCTGAGTAGAATGTGTTATGTAGTCCTAGAGTTTTATCTGAGTAGAATGTGTTAGGTAGTCCTAGAGTTTTGTCTGAGTAGAATGTGTTAGGTAGTCCTAGAGTTTTGTCTGAGTAGAATGTGTTATGTAGTCCTAGAGTTTTATCTGAGTAGAATGTGTTAGGTGGTCTTAGAGTTTTATTCTGAGTAGAATGTGTTAGGTAGTCCTAGAGTTTTGTCTGAGTAGAATGTGTTAAGTAGTCCTAGAGTTTTATCTCAGTAGAATGTGTTAGGTGGTCCTAGAGTTTTGTCTGAGTAGAATGTGTTATGTAGCTCTAGAGTTTTGTCTGAGTAGAATGTGTTAGGTAGTCTTAGAGTTTTGTCTGAGTAGAATGTGTTATGTAGTCTTAGAGTTTTGTCTGAGTAGAATGTGTTAAGTAGTCCTAGAGTTTTGTCTGAGTAGAATGTGTTAGGGAGTCCTAGAGTTTTGTCTGAGTAGAATGTGTTAGAGAGTCCTAGAGTTTTGTCTGAGTAGAATGTGTTAGGTAGTTCTAGAGTTTTGTCTGAGTAGAATGTGTTAGGGAGTCCTAGAGTTTTGTCTGAGTAGAATGTGTTAGGTAGTTCTAGAGTTTTGTCTGAGTAGAATGTGTTATGTAGTCCTAGACTTTTGTCTGAGTAGAATGTGTTAGGTAGTCCTAGAGTTTTGTCTGAGTAGAATGTGTTAGGTAGTTCTAGAGTTTTGTCTGAGTAGAATGTGTTATGTAGTCCTAGAGTTTTGTCTGAGTAGAATGTGTTATGTAGTCCTAGAGTTTTGTCTGAGTAGAATGTGTTAGGTGGTCCTAGAGTTTTGTCTGAGTAGAATGTGTTATGTAGTCCTAGAGTTTTGTCTGAGTAGAATGTGTTATGTAGTCCTAGAGTTTTGTCTGAGTAGAATGTGTTAGGTATTTTTAAAGTTTTGTCTGAGTAGAATGTGTTATGTAGTCTTAGAGTTTTGTCTGAGTAGAATGTGTTATGTAGTCCTAGAGTTTTGTCTGAGTAGAATGTGTTATGTAGTCCTAGAGTTTTGTCTGAGTAGAATGTGTTATGTAGTCCTAGAGTTTTGTCTGAGTAGAATGTGTTATGTAGTCCTAGAGTTTTGTCTGAGTAGAATGTGTTATGTAGTCCTAGAGTTTTGTCTGAGTAGAATGTGTTATGTAGTCCTAGAGTTTTGTCTGAGTAGAATGTGTTATGTAGTCCTAGAGTTTTGTCTGAGTAGAATGGTTTAGGTAGTCCTAGAGTTTTGTCTGAGTAGAATGTGTTAGGTAGTCCTAGAGTTGTGTCTGAGTAGAATGTGTTAGGTAGTCCTAGAGTTGTGTCTGAGTAGAATGTGTTATGTAGTCCTAGAGTTGTGTCTGAGTAGAATGTGTTAGGTAGTCCTAGAGTTGTGTCTGAGTAGAATGTGTTAGGTAGTCCTAGAGTTGTGTCTGAGTAAATGTGTTAGGTAGTCCTAGAGTTGTGTCTGAGTAGAATGTGTTATGTAGTCCTAGAGTTTTGTCTCAGTAGAATGGTTTAGGTGAGTAAGAACAGTGGTTCTTTGATCGTATTTGTACACTCTGAGTGAGTTAGTGGTTGCAAAGGCAACCCTGTCTTGTCCGGAAGATCATTTTTGCTTATGTTTGTCAAATTCTTCCTTCCGTGTAACAGAAGTGATTATTTTCCTCATACTTCAAACTTCATCTTCATTTTTTCTCATATTAAAGTCTTGTCTGTCTGACATACATTTTTTTCATATTAAACTCTTGTCTGTCTGACATACACTTTTTCTCATATTAAAGTCTTGACTGTCTGACATACATTTTTTCTCATATTAAAGTTTTGTCTGTCTGACATATATTGTTTCTCATATTAAAGTTTTGTCTGTCTGACATACATTTTTTCTCATATTAAAGTCTTGACTGTCTGACATACATTTTTTCTCATATTAAAGTTTTGTCTGTCTGACATACATTTTTCCTCATATTAAAGTCTTGACTGTCTGACATACATTTTTTCTCATATTAAAGTTTTGTCTGTCTGACATACATTTTTCCTCATATTAAAGTCTTGTCTGTCTGACATACATGTTTCCTCATATTAAAGTCTTGTCTGCCTGACATACATGTTTCCTCGTATTAAAGTCTTGTGTATCTGACATACATTTTGTCTCATATTAAAGTCTTGTCTGTTTGTCATACATTTTTTCTAATATTAAAGTCTTGTCTGTCCGACATACATTTTGTCTCATATTAAAGTCTTATCTGTCTGACAAACATTTTTCCTCATACTAAATTCTTATCTGTTTGTCATACATTTTCCTTCATATTAAAGTCGTGTCTGTCTGGCATACTTGTTTTGTCTGTTGGCTTTCACTCAGCTAGCTTGGTAGGTAGGTTAGCAATAAGACAGCAGACAGACAGACAGATAGGCAGGCAGGCAGATAGGCAGGGAGGCAGCCAGGCAGAACGAACGAACTAATTTTATTTTTAAAGGGTTAAGATTTGGACACGCAGGCCCGTCTAACAGTATGCCCTTCATCACACAGCTTTCACTCAGTCACAGTCATTCAGCATTTATTAATGAACATTAATAATCATGGATACACAATTAAATGATTACATAAATAAATAATAAAGGTATCTTTTGTCCATACACTCTACACTTTGATTTATGCAAGAGCATGAAATAAACTTGCATTCTTTCATTCATTCAAAACTAAAATTTACAGAAAAACTGTTAAAAAATCGAACAATCAGGCCATACTTTAAACTACTTTAGACTATGCTTAAGGAGGCATATAGTCCATATCAAACAGATGTTGACAAAGTTTGAAGTTATAAGAAGGAATATTACTTGTAAGTTTTACATGAGTTGGTAGGGCATTCCGCCCTGGGAGCAAGTGTGTTAAGAGCACACTTATCTTAACATAGTGTTTGTGAGACAGAGAACATAGATCTGTTTGCTTAAAAACTCTGACCTACTTATGTAGCCCAGAAACTTGTAGCAATCAACACTAATTGTAACTGTTATTTTTGTAAAATGTAATGTCAGGTTGGTGGACGGATGGGGACATGGAGATCTCTGGCGGGGATGAGGGAAGTCTGGTGTGAAACCAATGAATCCAGGACGTGACAAGCCTATGGGTCTTTACAACAATGGCTGTCAGAATGATGTAAACAAAACAGAGCCAGTAGACTATGGGTGGCGGGGAATGGATATCGTTGAAGCACTCATCAGGTTCCTCATCTAAAAGTCAGAGTGTCTCTGTGGAACTGTCTCCAAACCATCTGACATGGAGAAGTGGCTTAAGTACAGCCACCAAAGGCTGGAAAACAAAGTTTTGGCCAGGCCAGCCACACTGTCTTTATGGCAGTCCGAGCAAGACCACAGTCTGCCCTAGCAAGGAAAGGTGCTGAAGTCGGAGTTACCCAGCCAAAAGGCGCATCGCAAAAATCAGGGTAACACGCATTATCGCTAATGAAATGTCTCTATCTGCAGTATTCAAACATGGTGCTCGCCCTGTGAAGACTAACCAGGCAGGTGCAGTGCCGGGCCCCCTGCCTCGAAAGGGTCCACCCAATGCTACTGGAGGTCCTCTCAGTTCGTCTTGTGGAGTCAGGAGACATGAGAGTAGAGCTACTGGCCAAAAAATACAACAGAAGAAAACAGCCAAAAAGCAAGAACTTAAAATAATGCAGTGGAATGCTGAGGGTGTCAGCAGTGTTAGAGATGGCTATAGCAAAAAGATTGAACTAGAGAACATACTTTTTGCAGAGCAGGTAAGTATATGCTGCATACAGGAGACACACCTAACCAAAGATGCCGCCTTTAAAATCAGAGGCTACCAGTGTTTTAGATCAGACCGACAGGACAGAAGAAAAAGAGGAGTACTCACACTTGTTAAGAATAATATCAGCGCATGTCAGGTGGGAGTGTACATGGAAGGAGCCGAATACCAGATGATCCATCTAAAAAGTAGTGATACAGATTTCCACCTCCTTAACTATTACTGTCCTAATGACCGCCCACTTGCTTTAGAAACAATCCCACACAAAGAGAGACTGATGGTCTGTGGTGATTTTAACAGTCATTCCCAGAGCTGGGGATATGACCACATAGACAAGAGAGGAGAGGAAGTTGAGAGCTGGCAGGATGATAATGGACTTCTCATGATCAACCAGCCAATGGATCCCCCAACATTTTACTCCAGGGCTTGGCATACAAAATCAACACCAGATCTGGCATTCCACTCTCCAGATCTGAAGTGGAACATTACACGTGAAGTTGGAAAACAACTTGGAGGTAGCGACCATCGACCAGTTTTCCTGACAATAGAAAATGAACTCCTTAACACCAGTAGCCCTCTCCCCAGATGGAACTATAAAAAAGCAGACTGGACAATGTACAGACATCGTACAGGTATACTGGTGGGACAGCTGTCCATAGAAGGTAAGGATATTAACAGCATAGTGAAGGAATTCAATGCTTGTATCCTTCAAGCCGCTCGTGAAACCATCCCCAGAGGAGCTCGCAGGGACTATAAACCATACTGGTCTAGTGAGCTGGGAAAACTCCATGATGATGTGGAAGCAGCTCGAAAGCAAGCAGAAAATAGACCATGCCAAGAACACCACAATAATTACCAACATTCTAAGGCCAAATTTCAGAGAGCAAAGCTGCAAGCCAGACGGGAAAGTTGGAGAGAGAAAACAGAGTCGCTAAACTTTGAAAAGGATGGACGGAAACTGTGGAAACTAATCAAACAATTAAATGATGAGAGTACTGGAAGAAGTACAAAGGTTACACTAATAGAGGATGGGAAAACTCTTACAGGTAAGCAGGTAGCAGATCACTTTGCTCGCATGTTTGCACAGGACTGCAACATTGATATCCATCCAGAGAAGGAGCGTACAGTGCGCATCGAGCCACAGAAAGAGGAGGAACAAGTCAGAAAAATGGAGGTCATGGATGCACCAATCACACGCAGTGAGTTAGACCTAGCAATTAGTAAACTGAAACCAAGGAAATCACCAGGACCAGATGGAGTGTCCAATGAAATGATCAAGAACCTGGGAATGGCAGCAATGGAAAGCTGTTGGATATTTTCAATATATGCTGGAGCACAGGTAAGTTACCTCAAATCTGGAAGGAAGCAAGCATGGTACCACTGCTAAAACCAGGGAAAAACAGTGATACTGCCTCCAGCTACAGGCCAATCAGTCTCACTAGCTGCCTATGCAAAACGATGGAACGCATCATTGACCTGAGGCTAAAATGGTACCTAGAAAGTGAAAACCTTCTCGTTCCACAACAAGCAGGATTTAGGCAGTACTACAGTACGGAAGATCAAGTGACCTAACTCTCTCAAGAGATTGAGGATACATTCCAAGAGAAAAACCTTGTACTAGCAGCGTGGATAGACCTGAAGAAAGCCTTTGATAAAGTATGGAAAAAAGGTCTGCTGTGGAAACTAAGAAACTGCAATGTGAATGGAAGACTGTACAACTGGATAAAGTCCTATTTACACAATAGAAGAGCTAGAGTAGTAATGGATGGACACAAAAGCCAGAATGTACTTCTGCGACACGGTGTACCACAAGGAGGAGTCCTTTCGCCTACACTATTCCTTGTATTCATTAATGACCTGGTCAAGGAACTTCCCCATGGAATCAAAGCGGCACTATATGCAGATGATCTGGTCATGTGGTGTACAGATGAATATGCGACAGTTGCTACACAAAGACTCCAAAGAGCAGCAGACATCTTGACATCATGGACAAACAAATGGTGTGTAAGTATCAACACAGAGAAATCAAGTACCACTCTGTTCACCCTCTCATCTAAACAGAAAGCAGGTAAGATCTTTGTAAATGAAATATCCTTAAGGATGGACAACTAACCCACTTACTTAGGAGTGACTCTTGACTCAAAACTGACGTGGAAGCAACATATCAACAGTGCCGAAGCAAAAGCCAGAAGAAAACTAGCCATATTAAGAAAATTGAGTGGAACCACATTTGGAGCTAGTGAAAGAATCCTCAAGAATGTATATCAGCAAAGTATTCTACCACATTTAGAATATGGCTCAACATCTTGGTGCACAGCATCAAACACTACGCTGCATAATCTAGACAAGGTTCAAAATCAGTCACTACGGATTATCACAGGTGCCATGAGGTCCACACCAATAGTAGAAATGCAGAAAATAGTTGGTGTTCAACCGCTAAAGGAACGTAGAGACACAAAGGTCATGGCCATGGGAGAAAAATTCCTTAGCTCTGTACGCCATCCCCTGAAGGAGAGATTCAATAACTTGGCATTAGGACGGCTTAAAAGAAGCAGCTTCATTTATCAGGCCAAGCGTATGCGTAAGCTGATACCTGACCTTCCAACTATAGTCGCTCCATTATCATCTGTACCAGAGCATACACCATGGAAAGAAGCAGATTATACACAAATAACTATTCAGACTGAAGTGAAAGGTGTGCAGAATGGTGAGATGCAGAGCAGTCTTGTAAGATCAACAGCCACACTTAGTGTTCTAGATGACAAATATCCATGTGACACCTGGATACGTGTGTATACAGATGGATCTGCACATAATGCCATAAAGAATGGAGAGGCAGGAGCATATATTGAATATCCAAACAACACCATTGACAAGATTTCCATACCCACTGGTAAATACTGCAACAACTTTGATGCAAATGTTAGGGCAATTATTGCTGCAGTTTAAAAACTATCAGACTCCAGAATTGATACATGTTCTGTAGTAATTCTCACAGATGCAAGATCAGTACTGGAAGCTCTTCAGTACAACAAACTACCAGACCTTAAAGATGCCTTGTCAAAAATTGGCTTACAACATGGAGTCACTTTGTAATGGATTCCCTCCCACTGTGGGATACCAGGCAATGAGAAAGCTGACCATCTGGCCAAAGAGGGCACTGAAATGGAGCAACCAGACATACCAATCACCTATAATCAGAAGAAAAGCATGATAAAAACATACAGGAAGCCACAAACACCACCACATGATGACTATCACATGCTAAACAGAAAGGAACAAGTCACCATCTTCCGAATCCGAACAGGACACAGCCGACTCCGAAGTCATATGTATACAAAGTTTAAGGTTGGTACTACTAATCTATGTACATGTGCCAAGGTGCCCCAAACTGTGGAACATATCCTCCAGAACTGCATCAACTACGAGACACTGAGAAATAATTACTGGCCCAGTGAAACCACTAAAGAAGATAAGCTCTACGGTTCCATACATGAGTTACAAAAAACAGTGAACTTTATCCAAGAGACAGGACTGCAGATATAGACAGACAATGCGAACGAAGAAGAAGAAGGTAGGGCATTCCAAAGGTGGGCAGATGAGTAAGAGAAGTTTTTGAGAAGGATGGAGGGAGGGAGAGAGGAGGGAGGAGAGAGGGAGAGAGACAGACAGACAGACAGAGAGACATGCAGGCAGGCAGATAGATAGATAGACAGACAGACAGACAGACAGACAGACAGACAGACAGATAGATAGATAGATAGATAGATAGATAGATAGATAGATAGATAGATAGATAGATAGATAGATAGATAGATAGATAGATAGATAGATAGATAGATAGATAGATAGAACAGACTATTTTCAAAGTTTTAAGAAGTGAAAGCGAAGCCTTGTCTACCACTTTGGCCTCCATCATGCAACTTTCACTCAGTCACATACATTCGGCATTTGTTATTGAACATAATATGCATGTAAAGAGGAAAAAAAAAGTAAATAATTAACAAACCCTTTCTTGTTCATACACTCCACATACTGATTTACGCACACACATGGATTAATTATAATATGTAAATATGAAGTATTTTCATAATATTTGAAATAAATATCCTAATGAAAAATAAATGTATAAACTAGGAAAAAGTAGGAGCAGCTTTATTACTTAACGATTACAAAGTTGTGACGTTTCGGCGTGAGCTTTAATCATTAAAAAAACATACAGGACGAAGACGTAGAGAGAGGAGATAAAGTATAGATTCACATGAATACTATTTAAAAAATATTTTTTTTAAGTACTTAGCTGTAAATTGTAAGGTTTGGCTTGTCCGGCGGTGTGTGTCAGGAATGGATTTAGTACAACGTGGAGACCTGTGATATGTGGTCGGTGGGTTGTAACTGGGGGTGGTGGATGGGGAACCGGGGAGGGGAGAGAGAGTGATACAATATTGACCTAGCTAGGAGAAGTTGAAACAAATGATTGGGGAACAGGGGTTGCAGAGTGATGCTGTGAGGAAGTTTGAAAAGTAAGAAGGAGTGGACTTAGTGGAGAGATACTATAATGATTGAAGAGAATATTACGTGTAGCTAAACAGCGAGTTTAACCCATGTGGCTCCAGCGTCCCATAATTTTGAATGCAGCGGTTCTCAAGTGCCAGGCGGCTTGTGTTATCTGCGTGACATTGTTTGATGGCTGTTACCAGAAAATCAGATTTGCCTCTGTGGTTGGGGCCATTGAAATGATTTGGAACTGGTTTCGAAGCATGCTGGGCGATGTCGTAAAGATGTTTTTGCATGCGGTCCCCTAATCTCAGGCCAGTCTCACCAATATATGTTATCCTGCATCTTTTGCAAACGATGACATATATCACATTACGGGACTCGCATGTGAATCCCTCATGAAGAATGAGGATAGTTTTGGGAAAGGTGATTGTTTTCGTTTCCCAGACTACAGGCAGGTAACGCAGGTTTCTGGTGCCAACATATGTAAGGCTCTGCTTCAAGTGGCTGTGGACGAGGATGTCCTTAAGGTTTGGCTCACGTTTGTATGCTAACAGGGGTGGATCAGAGAAAATGTCGCGAGTGTTGGGGTCGAGTTGGATTAGCGGCAGATGACGATAAAGAATTTTCTTAACCATCTGACCATGCGGGTGGAAAGGCAGTACTAACTTAACTCCGTCAGATGGAGTAACAGGCTTTTTCCCTGAATACTTCTTTGCGGCTCACTATTTGGATACGGTTGAAGGCTTCACGAAGGACCTTTTCTGGGTAGTGGCAATGACGGAAAAATTCTAATAACTTGTTGGACTGATCTATAAAGTCCAAATTATCCTGACATATGCGGCGAAGACGGAGGAGTTGAGAGTATGGGATGGAGTTCTTACAGGCTTCAGGATGGGAGGAGGTGTAAAGCAAATAGGTGTGGCTATCGGTGGGCTTGTAAAATACAGAGGTGACAAGCCTGTCTGTGACAATAGACATTTTAATGTCTAAAAATTTAACAGACTTGTCAGAAATTGCATAAGTGAATTTTATTTTGTTATTGAGTGTGTTGGCGAATTCAATAAATTTTTTAAGGTCTTTCTGTGGCATACTTGTGATTCCAATGCCATCATCGATGTACCTTTTATAGAATTCTAATGAAAAATAAAGAGAGGAAGACCAAGGCGAAGATGACTGCAAGACATCGTTGATGATCTACAAATGAATGCATCAGCAGCAGGCCATCTTGCTTACAAACGAGACGCCTACAGGAGTGCTGTTAGGGAAGCAAAGTTCCGCAAGGGACATGCAAATAAATAAATGAACCCTAATGTCTGCACTATCTTCTTTTCTATTAATATTTCAAAACTACTATGCAGATCGTAAGTATTTCAATTCATAAAATTGAAAGATATAATATATTTGTGTAAAAAATTGTATACCTAAAATCTGATATGATTACATTTCCTGTAACTCAACTTTCAGAACAAATATACCTCCTTCATAACTGAAAATACTAAACGTATATTTGTACAAACTTTAAATAAAATGTATGTTAGCCCTACTCTCTCCTGCTCAGGTCTTCTGTCAGTGCTAAAGTTAAAGTGTAATGCCTTTACTACTTCTGTCAATGTTAAAGTGTAATGGCTTTACTACTTCTGTCAATGTTAAAGTGTAATGGCTTTACTACTTCTGTCAATGTTAAAGTGTAATGCCTTTACTACTTCTGTCAATGTTAAAGTGTAATGCCTTTACTACTTCTGTCAATGTTAAAGTGTAATGCCTTTACTACTTCTGTCAATGTTAAAGTGTAATGCCTTTACTACTTCTGTCAATGTTAAAGTATAATGCCTTTACTACTTCTGCCAATGTTAAAGTGTAATGTCTTTAATCCTTCTGTCAATGTTAAAGTGTAATGGCATTACTACTTCTGTCAATGCTAAAGTTAAAGTGTAATGTCATTACTACTTCTGTCAATGTTAAAGTGTAATGGCATTACTACTTCTGTCAATATTAAAGTGTAATGTCATTGCTACATCTGTCAATGTTAAAGTGTAATGTTATTACTACTTCTGTCAATGTTAAAGTGTACTGTCATTACTACTTCTCTCAATGTTAAAGTGTAATGGCTTTACTACTTCAATAACTCTGAACGTAATGGTTTTTATGTATATTGTTAAATAATAGAAAATCACCAAAACCATAGAAAACAAGTTGAATTCTTTCCAGACTAAATGTTTACGAAGAATTAGAAAAATATTTTGACCAAACACCATAAGAAATAGCATCTTGTTTGCAGAAATGCAGATGAAGCCACTGACAGAAATTATTGAGGAAAGAAGCTGGCGATGGTTGAGACATGTGCTCCGAATGACTGACAACTCACTACCAAAAATAGCACTGAGATGGACACCACAGGGGAACAGAATTAAGGGTAGACCAAAAGAGACATGGAGAAGAACAACAGAGAGGATGTTGAGCAATAGAGGGCTCGCCTGGACAAGAGCAGAAAAAAAGGCAAAGTACAGGCATTTGTGGAAAACCCTTGCGGAAGTCCCATGTGCTCTGGGGACTTAAGGTTCAGAGAGAGAGAGAGAGAGAGAGAGAGAGAGAGAAATAATAGAATTTGCAACACTTTTACTAAGAACAGATCTATGGATGGATGGATGGATGGATGGATGGATGGATGGAGATTGTCACTCGCTGCTTTTGGATAATGCGCACCTAACTACTTCGTTCAGAAAAAAAAATCAACTTCTGCTCCCTCCCCCGCCTTGATCATCTTTCTGACGTAATTTCTATCTTTCAACTCAACATCCTCCATCAAACGCGGCTTATTCAAGATGGCTCTCGCCATTTCCTCCTTGTCCTTTTTTTTTAGGATAGCCTGAACTGATTGTCAGATTGTCCAGGCTCTCACTGCCTTTGTGTCCCGCATGACCTGGGCAGTAGACCCACGTCAAACTGTATAAACGAGAGCCCAGTAGAAGCTGGAGCCACTCCCTACAGTTTATTATACGCATCCGAAACATGGAGAACCAGTCAGAGAACTGAAAGCAGACTGGGAGGATTTGAAGGAAGATGCCTCAGAAAAATTTAAAGAATATACTGGGAAGAACACGTGACAATTGAGGAAATTTAAAAAAATGAACGGGCAATGAGAACATTATTAAAGAGATCAAAAGACGTAGAAGGAAATGGCCGGACCACGTACTAAGGTATACAGAGGTGTATGGTGAAGTTTTACAAAGTGAGGGAGGGAGTGAGTAAGTAAAGTGAGAAAAAAACGAATAGAAAGTATGAGAATGTATAAATGAAAAACATGCAACATCCGATATTTCG
>CM019709.1:3601875-3681875 GCA_009760885.1 Achatina immaculata | reverse complement strand
CAATTTTTCAAAACATTTAAACAGTTAGTAAGTATTTCAATCCATAAAAATAGAAGTGTTCCGTTTCTGTTTAAAGTTTAAGATATTATATAAATGAAATCTTTAATGAAATAGAAAACAAGGAAGACCTAGACTTACTTGGAGAAGAGAAATTATGACTGTGCTCAGAGACAAGGGATACACATGGAAGGTAGTAGAGAATAATTCCAAGAACAGGGATGACTGGAGAGCCTTTATCCGTGACCTGTGCTGTCAATACAATTAAAAGCGATAAAGATGATTATGGTTATATATATATATATATATATATATATATATATATCGGAGTGATTATATGTATTATACAAACTTTAAGAAATCTTCTTCTTCTTCTTCTTCTTCGTTCGCACTGTCTGTCTATATCTGCAGTCCTGTCTCTTGGATAAATTTCACTGTTTTTTGTAATTCATGTATGGAACTGTAGAGCTTATCTTCTTTAGTGGTTTCACTGGGCCAGTAATTATTTCTCAGTGTCTCGTAGTTGATGCAGTTCTGGAGGATATGTTCCACAGTTTGGGGCACCTGGGCACATGTACATAGATTTGTAGTACCAACCTTAAACTTTGTATACATATGACTTCGGAGTCGGCTGTGTCCTGTTCGGAGACGGAAGATGGTGACTTGTTCCTTTCTGTTTAGCATGTGATAGTCATCATGTGGTGGTGTTTGTGTAGGTTTTTATCATGCTTTTCTTCTGATTATAAGTGATTGGTATGTCTGGTTGCTCCATTTCAGTGCCCTCTTTGGCCAGTTGGTCAGCTTTCTCATTGCCTGGTATCCCACAGTGGGAGGGAATCCATTGCAAAGTGACTCCATGTTGTAAGCCAATTTTTGACAAGGCATCCTTAAGGTCTGGTAGTTTGTTGCACTGAAGAGCCTCCAGTACTGATCTTTCATCTGTGAGAATTACTACAGGACATGTATCAATTCTGGAGTCTGATAGTTTTTAAACTGCAGTAATAATTGCCTTAACTTCTGCATCAAAGTTGTTGCAGTATTTACCAGTGGGTATGGAAATCTTGTCAATGGTGTTGTTTGGATATTCAATATATGCTCCTGCCTCTCCATTCTTTATGGCATTATGTGCAGATCCATCTGTATACACACGTATCCAGGTGTCACATGGATATTTGTCATCTAGAACACTAAGTGTGGCTGTTGATCTTACAAGACTGCTCTGCATCTCACCATTCTGTACACCTTTCACTTCAGTCTGAATAGTTATCTGTGTATAATCTGCTTCTTTCCATGGTGTATGCTCTGGTACAGATGATAATGGAGCGACTACAGTTGGAAGGTCAGGTATCAGCTTACGCATATGCTTGGCCTGATGAATGAAGCTGCTTCTTTTAAGCCTTCCTAATGCCAAGTTATTGAATCTCTCCTTCAGGGGATGGCGTACAGAGCTAATGAATTTTTCTCCCATGGTCATGACCTTTGTGTCTCTACGTTCCTTTAGCGGTTGAACACCAACTATTTTCTGCATTTCTACTATTGGTGTGGACCGCATGGCACCTGTGATAATCCGTAGTGACTGATTTTGAACCTTGTCTAGATTATGCAGCGTAGTGTTTGATGCTGTGCACCAAGATGTTGAGCCATATTCTAAATGTGGTAGAATACTTTGCTGATATACACTCTTGAGGATTCTTTCACTAGCTCCCCATGTGGTTCCACTCAATTTTCTTAATATGGCTAGTTTTCTTCTGGCTTTTGCTTCGGCATTGTTGATGTGTTGCTTCCAGGTCAGTTTTGAGTCAAGAGTCACTCCTAAGTAAGTGGGTTGGTTGTCCATCCTTAAGGGTATTTCATTTACAAAGATCTTACCTGCTTTCTGTTTAGATGAGAGGGTGAACAGAGTGGTACTTGATTTCTCTGTGTTGATACTTACACACCATTTGTTTGTCCATGATGTCAAGATGTCTGCTGCTCTTTGGAGTCTCTGTGTAGCAACTGTCGCATATTCATCTGTACACCACATGACCAGATCATCTGCATACAGTGCCGCTTTGATTCCATAGGGAAGTTCCTTGACCAGGTCATTAATGAATACAAGGAATAGTGTAGGCGAAAGGACTCCTCCTTGTGGTACACCGTGTCTCAGAAGTACTTTCTGGCTTTTGTGTCCATCCATTACTACTCTAGCTCTTCTATTGTGTAAATAGGACTTTATCCAGTTGTACAGTCTTCCATTCACATCGCAGTTTCTTAGTTTCCACAGCAGACCTTTTTTCCATACTTTATCAAAGGCTTTCTTCAGGTCTATCCACGCTGCTAGTACAAGGTTTTTCTCTTGGAATGCATCCTCAATCTCTTGAGAGAGATAGGTCACTTGATCTTCCATACTGTAGTACTGCCTAAATCCTGCTTGTTGTGGAACGAGAAGGTTTTCACTTTCTAGGTACCATTTTAGCCTCAGGTCAATGATGCGTTCCACCGTTTTGCATAGGCAGCTAGTGAGACTGATTGGCCTGTAGCTGGAGGCAGTATCACTGTTTTTCCCTGGTTTTAGCAGTGGTACCATGTTTGCTTCCTTCCAGATTTGAGGTAACTTACCTGTGCTCCAGCACATATTGAAAATATCCAACAGCTTTCCCATTGCTGCCATTCCCAGGTTCTTGATCATTTCATTGGACACTCCATCTGGTCCTGGTGATTTCCTTGGTTTCAGTTTACTGACTGCTAGGTCTAATTCACTGCGTGTGATTGGTGCATCCATGACCTCCACTTTTCTGACTTGTTCCTCCTCTTTCTGTGGCTCGATGCGCACTGTACGCTCCTTCTCTGGATGGATATCAATGTTGCAGTCCTGTGCAAACATGCGAGCAAAGTGATCTGCTACCTGCTTACCTGTAAGAGTTTTCCCATCCTCTATTAGTGTAACCTTTGTACTTCTTCCAGTACTCTCATCATTTAACTGTTTGATTAGTTTCCACAGTTTCCTTCCATCCTTTTCAAAGTTCAGAGACTCTGTTTTCTCTCTCCAACTTTCTCGTCTGGCTTGCAGCTTTGCTCTCTGAAATTTGGCCTTAGAATGTTGGTAATTATTGTGGTGTTCTTGGCATGGTCTATTTTCTGCTTGCTTTCGAGCTGCTTCCACGTCATCATGGAGTTTTCCCAGCTCACTAGACCAGTATGGTTTATAGTCCCTGCGAGCTCCTCTGGGAATGGTTTCACGAGCGGCCTGAAGGATACAAGCATTGAATTCCTTCACTATGCTGTTAATATCCTTACCTTCTATGGACAGCTGTCCCACCAGGATACCTGTACGATGTCTGTACATTGTCCAGTTTGCTTTTTTATAGTTCCATCTGGGGAGAGGGTTACTGGTGTTAAGGAGTTCATTTTCTATTGTCAGGAAAACTGGTCGATGGTCGCTACCTCCAAGTTGTTTTCCAACTTTACGTGTAATGTTCCATTTCAGATCTGGAGAGTGGAATGCCAGATCTGGTGTTGATTTTGTATGCCACGCCCTTGAGTAAAATGTTGGGGCATCCATTGGCTGGTTGATCAGGAGAAGTCCATTATCATCCTGCCAGCTCTCAACTTCATCTCCTCTCTTGTCTATGTGGTCATAGCCCCAGCTCTGGGAATGACTGTTAAAATCACCACAGACCATCAGTCTCTCTTTGTGTGGGATTGTTCCTAAAGCAAGTGGGCGGTCATTAGGACAGTAATAGTTAAAGAGGTGGAAATCTGTATTACTACTTATTAGATGGATCATCTGGTATTCGGCTCCTTCCATGTACACTCCCACCTGACATGCGCTGATGTATTCTTAACAAGTGTGAGTACTCCTCCTTTTCTTCTGTCCTGTCGGTCTGATCTAAAACACTGGTAGCCTCTGATTTTAAAGGCGGCATCTTTGGTTAGGTGTGTCTCCTGTATGCAGCATATACTTACCTGCTCTGCAAAAAGTATGTTCTCTAGTTCAACCTTTTTGCTATAGCCATCTCTAACACTGCTGACACCCTCAGCATTCCACTGCATTATTTTAAGTTCTTGCTTTTTGGCTGTTTTCTTCTGTTGTATTTTTTAGCCAGTAGCTCTACTCTCATGTCTCCTGACTCCACAAGACGAACTGAGAGGACCTCCAGTAGCATTGGGTGGACCCTTTCGAGGCAGGGGGCCCGGCACTGCACCTGCCTGGTTAGTCTTCACAGGGCGAGCACCATGTTTGAATACTGCAGATAGAGACATTTCATTAGCGATAATGCGTGTTACCCTGATTTTTGCGATGCGCCTTTTGGCTGGGTAACTCCGACTTCAGCACCTTTCCTTGCTAGGGCAGACTGTGGTCTTGCTCGGACTGCCATGAAGACAGTGTGGCTGGCCTGGCCAAAACTTTGTTTTCCAGCCTCTGGTGGCTGTACTTAAGCCCCTTCTCCATGTCAGATGGTTTTGAGACAGTTCCACAAAGACACTCTGACTTTGAGACGAGGAATCTGATGAGTGCTTCAACGATATCCATTCCCCGCCACCCATAGTCTACTGGCTCTGTTTTGTTTACATCATTCTGATAGCCATTGTTGTAAAGACCCATAGGCTTGTCACGTCCTGGATTCATTGGTTTCACACCAGACTTCCCTCATCCCCGCCAGAGATCTCCATGTCCCCATCTGTCCACCAACCTGACATTACATTTTGCAAAAATAACAATTACAATTAGTGTTGATTGCTACAAGTTTCTGGGCTACAGAGGTAGGTCAGAGTTTTTAAGCAAACAGATCTATGTTCCCTGTCTCACAAACACTATGTTAAGATAAGTGTGCTCTTAACACAGTTGTTCCCAGGGGTGACTTTAAGAAATAATTTACATCCTTTATTAATGAAAATGTTACATGCAACTTATTTTCCAAAGTGAAATAAACTTTTCTCTAAGACGTTTATTTCTACAATAAATACATAAGATTTCTTGCAATGTTTGTGTATAATAACTGCATTTTTTCAGTAGCAACACGAAACGGACTTTAGTATGCGACATAGCAACTATGAACAAAGTGACGGATGGATGGATGGATGGATGGATGGATGGATGGATGGATGGATGGATGGATGGATGGATGGATGGATGGATGGATGGACAGATTATTGGTTTCATAGTTGAAAAAAAGCTGGAGAGATGAGCAGATAGAACACAGATAAATATACAGATACAGAAATAGACTGACAGACATTTATATGGACGAAAAAAAGCGAGATAACTGACAGACAGAAAATAGACACATTGAAAGATATATAGATGGTTGCATACATGCACACACACACATGTAGCATTATTTAATAATGGGTGTTTACTGACATACCACCACGGGCCTGTAACTCGAGATCAAGAACAGTAGAACAGAAGACTGAGAAAGCCATCTAGCAAAGCTAAAGTAACAAGGTTATAGGCAAAGCAGAATCACAGAAGATATGCTTAAAGGCCGACACTACCTTAGCGCTGAGATCCTGGAGGACGTTTTGAGTAAAGTTTGGTAAGATTATAAGGTATTAGAATCATGTAAAAGACGTATCATTCTTAGAATCCCAAAGAAAGGCGATCTCACACTATATGAGAACTGGAGATGAATCAACCTCCTGCTTATGCCTAACAAAATCCTTTGTAGGGTACTTTCACAAAGAATCAAGGGCAGCGTGGATAAAATACTTAGAGATGAACAGACAGGATTCAGGAAGGTTGGATCATGTACTAAGAATGGAAAGAACAAGATACCCTTATAGCGCCTTGACTGAGACACCTCAAGATCAAAGAAAGAGGATCAGGCCCTTGGGGACATGGAGACGCACAATAAAAGAAGAACTAAAGGAAGCGGGAAAGACATGATTTGTACTATCCTGACTTGTACAAGACATGATTGGCTGGAGAACATTTGTTGATGCCTTATGCTGACCGGGAGTATAGATGACAGATGATGATGTTTACTGATATTTATAAAACAAAAATGTTAAGCATCTCCGTCACACTAACAAAGATAAAGAAAAAGAAAACAAATATCTAAGGAAGATACTCGGTCTAAACTGGAACAAATTCAAGAACAAAGCAGAGATAAGACAGATGAGTGAACAACAACATGTCTCATGGGTGATCAGAATAAGATGGTCTTATATCTGCCAGGTGAAAACAAACAGTCAGAGAATCCCTAAAATGAACTATCAAGTTAAACACAACAGGCCGATAAAAAAAGGCCGACCACGTGAAACTCAAAAGAGGACATTCTTAAGGGAGGCTAAATTAGTAGCCATAAAATCTCTTGATAAGGTTGAAAAGCTCTCCGAAGACAGAAGAACTTGGCGAACTACCATGGCACTCCTTTGTGATGTTTAACGGCACAGGAAGCATCTAAGATATAAGAGGTAAGAACAAACTGTTCTAAAAATAGAAGTTTTCTGAATTACTGTTTCTTTTTCAAACTCTTTTCACTTTCGAAAAAGAAATATTGTTATATTAAAATTCGAAATAATTTCACTAACATCGGTAATATTATTTTATTTTTCTGTCAACATTTCGAAACATTCATAAAGCTGGTAAGTATTTCAATTCACAAAATTAAAAAGAAATAGTTCATTTGTGTTAAACAAATGTAAAACCTAACATCGGCCATGATAACTCTTTCTTGTAGACGGTTTTCAGGCCTGATATAGCTTCTTCATGACTGAAAATATTAACTCCATGTTTCTGATAAACTTAGGTAAACTTTTTAGCACATTTTTTTCTATCAGTATCTGGTAGTTTGTCCGTGTTTCCGTTCTTCTTCTTCTTCTTCTTATAATTTCTGAATTCAACAGCTTTCTGAGGCATTGAGAAGGATCAGTGCTGGAGACAAGACACGTCCCTATTCCTGTCTGTTTCTCGGGAGCCTGTATCTTCTTCTATGTTGTCTCGTCATCATCGTCTTCGTCGACCTCTTGGTCTGTCTCCTTTTATTACTCCTGTACAGCCCCTCCTTGTTTGTCTATCCTCCCCCATTCTAAGTGCCCGAGTCGCCTCAGTCTGTTGTTTTACATAATGACTGTTACATAAGCAGAGAATTAAATACGGTATAGATTTATTTGCTATTTCTTATCTTCCTGTATTTTATTATATGTTTATTTTTTATGGCTGCATAAATCTTCTCTGGATATTGCTCTCAAATGTCTGTCTAGTTATCGTCCATGTTTCGGACCAGTATAGTACCACTGACCTGATTTGTATCTTATATGTGTTTAATTTGGTGTTTTGAGATAGAATTTTTTATCATAACAATTGTCTAAGAACAAAACATATCTTGTTCCCAGCTTATATTCTAGCTCTGATGTCATGTCTTATAATTTTGATGCTGTTGTAAATATTGTTCCTAGCTGTTTATAGGAATCTGTTCTTTTAATCTTTATACTTTCTATTTCGATAAGATCTTCAATTTTTATCTTTTGATCTTGATATTCTCATGTATTCAGTTTTCTCCTGGCTTATCTTTAGTCAGCGATATGCGCTTTTTTGTGTTTGTATTTGTAATATGTAGTAAATTGTCTAAGTATCTGTGTCAAGAAAGTGTTTAATTTTGCCAACTGGTAAAACTTTTTGTTCAATGAGTTTAGTTAGATTGTCTACATGATGATTCCAGCTGAGGTAGTGGTCAGTCGTGAGACTTAGAGTTTTATGTTCACTAACATACTCTGTCTGTGAAGTTCCAGCATAGAACTGTAGTGTTGTTGTTTGTGAATTTGTTAATTTCTGTCTTGTTATAATGAGCATGGACTTTGCTTTGCTGGTGTTTATGAGCATTCTCTTGTTGTTGCTCTAGTTAATTTCAAATTGAAGCGTTGACTCAAGGTAAATACAGTCATTGTCACTAATGTAAATTGTGCAGTCATCAGCAAAAAAGATCACAAGATGATTTTTTAGATGAAGTAAAAGATCATTGATGTAGATGGTAAACAGGAGAGGACCAAGAATAGATCCCTGTGAAACGCTATTGTCAACCACAGACGAATTTGACTTAGATTTTGAGACAAACTACCTGCTGTCTGTTGGAAAGAAATAATGTAATAAATTTTGTTAAGTCCAGGTATAATTTATAATCCTCAAGCTTTCTAACTAGGTTTTCATGATCAATAATGTCAAATGCTTTTTTTTTGCAAAGACTGCATTTCAGAGAATGAGAAACATGTTAGCTAACACATCTTTATCAATGAATGTTAGAAAACGAGTCTTAAAATGCTATATTGAACCTATCTTGTTATATGGAAGTGAATCATGGACAATAGGCAAGTCTGCACAAAAATCATTGGAAGCAGCAGAAATGTGGTTTATTAGAAGAATGTTGTGAATCCCCTGGACAGCAAAAATAACTAATGAAGAATGTATGAGAAGAGCTGGAGAGACAAAAAACCTTGTCAAAAAGATAAGAGAGAGACAATGTACTTTCATAGGACATGCAATGAGAAGAGGGGGCATTCAAAATATTATAAGAACAGGAAAAATAGAAGGAAGAAGATCAAGAGGAAGACCAAGAGAAACGATACTGGACAGTCTGACGGGATGGTGTGAGAGGAGATTACCAACTGAACTGATGGCCTGCATGAAGGATCGTGTACTCTGGAGAAGCATAATAGCCAACGCCAGTCGGCACGGCACCTGATGATGATGATGATGATGATGATGATGATGATGATGATGATGATGATGATGCTTTTTTAAGTCAACAAAGACAGCAACACATAGTTTTTCATCGTTTATATAGATAACCAACATTCTGTTATTTTTGTGAACTCTCTGAAGCAGGAATGTCTTGGCCTGAAACCTGATTGACAGTCAACAATCAAATTATTTTCTTGCATGTGTTGTAAGGTTTTTTTTGGTATGTTTTTTATTAGGGGTTTTGACAAAGTTGATAGAATGGAAATTGGTCTATAGCTTGAGCGATTTTTCTCAGAACCAGATTTAAAACGGGGATATATTTTAGCAATTTTAAAAGCCTGATTAAAATGACGATGTGCAATGCACTGATTGTAAATGTATGTTAGTGTACCTGTAATTACTGGGGCTGAGTAGCGTAATATCTTGTTGCCATCTTCGTTTTGGTCTTCCTCTCTTTCTTTTTCCCATTATGTATCCTTCCAATATGGTCTTCTCTAAATTATCATGACGTTTAATGTGTTCAAAATATTTAAGTTTTCTCTCTTTTTAATCATCTTTACTAACCAGCCTTCTTCAATATTAAGTTCTTGTAGTATGGATATATTTGTTCTTTTTTGTGTCCACGATATTTGGAGAACTCTTCTGTAGCATTTACATTCAAATGCATTCATATTTTTCTCAGCTGTTTTGTTAAGTGTCCACGTCTCACAGGCATATGTTGCGATGGGAAAGATGCATGCCCTTAAAAATCATATTTTTTTAGTTCTGTCTGCTCCTCTCCACAGATTCTTTAGTTGTTTTACTTTCTGAAGAGCGATAGATGTCCTCCTTTTAATTTCCCTCATTGTATCTCCATTATTAGTTAGTAGTGATCCAAGATATTCAAAACTCTCCACTTCTTCCAGTTTTTCCTCATTGATACATATTTCAGCTGCCTTGTTTGTTTTGTCAGTTGTCATCAATTTAGTTTTCTTTGCATTAAGATAGAGGTTTTGCTCTTCGCTGTTCTTACGGACTAACATAATTAGTTTTTCCATTTCTTTTTGTGTTGTAAACAGTAATGCTGTGTAATCAGCATATCTAATCTCTGCTATTTCATAACCTCCAATTGTTATAGCATCGTAATATTCTTTGTCTACAACTTCTCTAACATTCCTTATTATATTTTCAGTATACAAGTTAAATAAGTAGGCTGGCAATATACATCCCTTACGGACCCCTTGTTTTATGTCAAACCAAGTTGTTGTTTCACCATTTATTCTTACTGCTGCTTTTTGGTCGAGATACAGCAGTGATGTTAATTGTATCAAATGTGTTAGAAATCCCATTTTTTCCATTATTTCCCAAAGTTTCTGGTGTTGTACACAATCAAATGCGTTTGAGTAGTCTAAAAGGATAAATATAGATTCACATTAAACTCTCTGCATTTCTCTATTATTAATCTTATATTGAATATATAATCTCTTGATTCTCTTCCTTGCCTGAAACCAGCTTGGACAATGTTGACTTTTTCTTCTTCTATTTTCTTTCGAAGTCTACCCATTATGATTTTTAAAAGAGTTTTACTGGCATGACTAATCAGGGCAACAGTTCTGTAGTTATTTTATTAGCTATGAAACTATTTAAGTCTACCACAGACAAACACACACGCACAGACAGATACACAGACAGACAGACACATAGACAGGAAGCTTGGCCTGTGCAGTAGATCCACGTCAAAATTGATAACCAAGAGCCCAGTAGAAGCTGGACCCACTCCCTGCAAAAGAAATGTCTCTCGATTCTTTCTAACATGCTTTGGGAGTATGTTACAATGACACCGTGCGAATCGTCCTTCTCCACCAACCAAAAAATTGCTTATCATGCTCTGTATTATAGGCTCCTGATTTACTACCAACCAGCGTGCCGTTGTGGTAGACAACAACTTAGCCTCATCCACTTTTTAGGCCTTGTACCACTGACCCGTCTATGAAGATCACAGGGTCATGTGGTTTGGATTGACGCTGAATCTGTTCCTACATCTGGACTTCTGTTTTACTCTGAGCCCAGTCTCGGCATTCATACATATACACATACGTAGAAGTTTAACACTTAACACAGTTTAATATTCATACATATACACATACGTAGAAGTTTAACACTTAACACAGTTTAATATTCATACATATACACATACGTAGAAGTTTAACACTTAACACAGTTTAATATTCATACATATACACATACGTGGAAGTTTAACACTTAACAGAGTTTAATATTCATACATATACACATACGTAGAAGTTTAACACTTAACACAGTTTAATATTCATACATATACACATACGTAGAAGTTTAACAATTAACACAGTTTAATAATCAAACATATACACATACGTAGAAGTTTAACACTTAACACAGTTTAATATTCATTGCCTACTGGTATTAACCAACTGGTAGTTAAAGATAGTTTTAAAAAAATAGCAAACTTTTCTAGACAAGTATTATATTTCTTAATTATTGTCACATTGTTAAAAAAAAATTCTTACTATTTCCAAGTCAGTACTTTGCGTGTCATTTGCGAAACTTTGCCTCCCTAACAATTTGCCGGTAGGCCTCTTCATTGTAAGCAAAATGGCCTGTTGCTGATGCACCCATTTGCATATTATCAACGATGTCTTGCAGCCATCTTCGCCTTGGTTTTCCTCTCTTTCTTTTTCCCATTATATACCCTTCCAATACGGTCTTCTCTTAATTATCATGACGTTTAATATATCCAAAATATTTAAGTTTTTATTCCTCTTTACTAGCCAGACTTCTTCAATATTAAGTTCTTGTAGTATGGATAAATTTGTTCTTTGTGTCCATTATATTTGAAGAACTCTTCTGTAGCATTTACATTCAAAAGCATTTACGTGTTTCTCAGCTGTTTTGTTAAGTGTTCAAGTCTCATAGGTATATGTTGCCAACGAAACAATGCATCCCCTTACAAATCTCTCCACAGATTTTTTAGATGTTTTACTTTTTTAAGAGCGATATATGTCCTCCTTTTAATTTCCCTCATTCTATCTCCATTATTAGTTAGCAGTGATCCAACATAATCAAAACTCTCCACTTCTAACAATTTTTCCTCTTTGATACATATTTCAGAAGCCATGTTTGTTTTGTCAGTTGTCATCAATTTAGTTTTCTTTGCATTAATATAGAGGTTTTCGTCTTAGCTGTTCTTACGGATTGACATAATTAGTTTTTCATTCCTTTTTGTGTTGTTGACTGTAACACTGTGTCATCAGCATATCTAATCTCTGCTATTTCATAACTTCCAATTGTTATGGCATCGTAATATTCTTTGTCTACATTTTCTCTAACATTCCTCATTATATTTTCAATATACAAGTTAAATAAGTAGACTGACAATACGCGCCCCTGATGGAACCTTTTTTTATGTCAAACCAAGTTGTTGTTTCACCATTTATTCTTACTGCTGCTTCTTGGTCGAGATACAGCAGTGATGTTACTTGTATCAAATGTGTTGGAAATCCCATTTTTTCCATTATTTCCCAAAATTTCTAGTGTTGTACACAATCAAATGCGTTTGAGTAGTCTATAAAGGGTAAATATAGATTCACATTAAACTCTCTGCATTTCTCTATTATTAATCTTATATTGAATATATGATCTCTTGTTCCTCTTCCTTGTCTAGAACTAGCTTGGACCATATTGATTTTTTCTTCTATTTTCTTACAAAGTCTACCCATTATGATTTTTAATAAAATTTTACCGGCATGACTAATCAGGGCAACAGTTCTTAAGTTTGTGCGTAATTTAAAGTTAGCCTTTTTTCTTTTTTGGCAGTGGTATGAATATAGTTATTTTCCATTATTTTTCCAAAGTAAGTTGTAGTTATCAGAATATTTAAATTAATTTCACTCTTTTTTGTACCATCCTTTGTTTTTTAATCAATTTTTTCAAACATATATACAGTTGGTAAGTATAAGTACATAATAACAGAAGTAGCCCATTTATGTGTGTGTGTGTGTGTGTATATATATATATATATATATTATATATATATATATATCCGGAATGATTACATTTATCGAAGAAACATTTGAGAAATAATAGACATCCTTTATTAATGAAAATGTTATATGCATTGTTTTTTTTAAACTGAAATAAAATTTTCTTTAGGACCTTTATTTCTACTATATCAACTTAAGATTTCTTTCAATGTTTGTATATAATAACTGCATTATTTCTGTAACAATGCGAAATGGATTTTAGTTCCACATATATCCATTGCAATGTGCGACATTATAACTATGAACAAAGCGATGGATGGATGGATGGATGGATGGATGGATGGATGGATGGATGGATGGATGGATGGATGGATGGATGGATGACGGATTATTAATTTCATAGTTAGAAATAAAGCTGAATCGATGGACAGAAAGGCTTTTGTACATCAAAGTAAGAGAACAAATTTTGTAGGATTAGACCTAAAAAAAATCGTAGACAAAGCACTTTAGTGAGACGTGAGAGAAAGAAAAATCACAAGAGAATTACCAGAGGTTCGAACACGGACTCCGGTAGGACGAGCTGTCGTCTAACCACGAGAGAACAGCGAACTAACAAACTAAGCTATCTCTCACCCTTACATTGAAGAAAAAACGTCGAAGGAAATTGACGAGAGGAGTCATCTTTCATCAAGACTATGCTCCAGTTCACAAGTCGGCGGTGGCAATGGCTGCCTTTCATGAATGTGGCTTCCGGCTTCTTGAGCATCCTCCTTATTCCCCAGATTTGGCCCCCTACGGACTGTTACCTGTTTACCAAACTCAAAAAGGCGCTCAGTGGTCGCAAATTTGCTTCAGATGGTGACGTCATTCATGCTGTAGCCCATTTTCTACTGGCACAATATGCTGACATTTACAAAGAAGGGATCCGTATGCTCCAGGATCGCTGGACTAAGTTCATAAACTTGCAAGGGGACTATGTTGAGAAATAACCCCAAAATGTTGTCCATAATCCACTGTACCTTATGCCGAGAACTTATCAATCACCCCGACTGTCCTAACAATGGGAGTGTTCCTCCCTCACCCCATTCCCCCCCCCCCCCCGCCAACCGCCACCGCCCCTGTTCTCGAATTTTTTCATTGTTTCTGACCTACTTCCTATTTAATACAACTATCGCAAAAATGCTAATAGTAATTATAATCATAACATTGATAATAATAATCATTTACAAATTTATAATTTAATAATTTATCCTAATTCACAAGGGACTGCGCTACGTTACTCGCTATATCGAACGAAATAAAGACCACCGCGGAGATAAGGCACAAGAGTAAACAACAAATTCTCTCACTTGTGATCAGATAAAGAAGATGCACATATAAAGTCCTACAATTAGATAATGAGACTAATTTCATAAAAATAAAATAAACAACTGATGAAGATATAACCTTTATTTTATTCAACGTAAACACCTTGTGCATTGATACAGTGGGTGGCATGGTCTAACAGACACTGGAATGATCTCTGCAGGTCTTCTGTTGGCATGGCCCTTAAACTCGATGTTACGGCTCTTCGGATGTCATCAGTAGCGTCAAAGAAGAGTCCTTTCAATGGTAACTTTAATTTTGGGAATAGAAAATAATCGCAGGGAGACAAATCTGAGGAATAAGGTGGAAGGTTGACAACACACACTTGTTTTTAGGTCAAAAGTTACCGTACAACTACCGCCTGGTGAGCCGGTGCATTATCATGAAGAAGGAAAAAACTGCCAGGTGTTGAATACTCGGGTCGGACTCGGAGAATCCTTTTCAATAGGTGTTTCAAAATACTTAAATAAACTTTGGCAGTGACAGACTGTCGCTCTGGAATAAATTATTTGTGAATAATTCCTTTGCTGTCGTAGAAGCATACCAAAATTGTCTTCACTTTTGACTTTTGAAGACGAAATACTTTGCCTTTTGATCATTATGATGACTTCCATTGAGCACTTTGGCGTTTAGTTTTTGGATCATAGCGGAAATTCCATGTTTCATCCTCTGCAACAATCAAATTTGAGAAATTTTTACTTCTGCGTCACGTTTTGATGATGTATTTTGCATACTTAACATGCTGATGTTTTTGGTCATCAGACAACGCACGTGGTACAAACCGACAAGAAACTGTTTTCTTACCCAAACCTTCCACTAAAATTTTACGAATGGTCTCTCGGTTAACATCAAATTCATCTGCCATCATCCTCACAGTCAAACAGTGATCTTCTTGTATCCGTTCTCTGACGTTTGCGACGAGTTCCTCATTACGAACAAAAACTGAGTATCCATGTCTAGTTGTATTTGTAATCGTTTCCACACCACTTTTAAATCGTGAATATCACCTGAATATCTGTGCACGAGATAAACAATTTTCCCCATAAACCTGTCGCATCAATTCGGCTGTCTCAATGGCACATTTCCCAGTTTTAAACAGAATTAAAATTTAGCTTTTTCCTCCATGCTGATTACGTGACAATGCAGCTCTAACTAGTTCAACAAAATGGCGTCTTGTTTGTCGTCTGCTTATCACGCGGTGATGAAAAGTTGCTAGATCATAGAAGATGGTTACCTATTTGGATTTCATGCTTTGTTTCAACGCTGGCATTTTTGTCTTGGCCATAATTAAATCAATCTCATTACTTAAATGTCGAACCTTTTATGTCGATCACGTGATAACAAGAAACAATCAGAGTATCACAGAAATGAGCTATCAAGTGGAACACAACAGGCTGAAGAAAAAGAGGTCGACCACGTGAAACCCTAAAGAGGACAATATTAAGAGAAGCCAAATTAGTAGCCGTAAAATCCCTCGATAAGACTGAAAAGTTCGCCGAAGACAGAAGAACTTGACGAACTACCATGCGACCACTATGTGACGTTTAACGTCACTGGAAACAGTTAAGATATAAGATGTCAGAACAAACTGTTCTAAAAATATTTTTCTAAATTACTGTTTCTTTTTCTAATTATTTTCAGTTTCTAAAGAGAAATATTGTTATACTAACATCTAAACTAATTTCACTAACGCCCGTACTATCTTTTATTTTTCTGTTCATATTTGGAAATATTAATAAAGGTTGTATGTATTTCAGTTCACCAAAATTTAATGAAATAACTCATCTGTGTTAAACAAATGTTAAACCTAACATCGGCCATGATAACTCTTTCTTGTAGACGGTTTTCAGGCCTGATATAGCTTCTTCATGACTGAAAATATTAACTCCATGCTTCTGATAAACTTAAAATATTTTTAGCAAATTTTTGGTTAGTATTCTGGTAATTAATGCTTCTATCGTATATTCTTCTCCGTCTTTATCGTCTTCTTCTTCCTCTTCGTCTTCTTCTCCTTCTTCTTCTTCTTCCTTAAATAATTGCTGAATTCAACAGCTTTCCGAGCTGGTGAAGAGATTATAGAGACAAGACATGCCCCTATTCCTCTCTATTTCTCGTGTACTAATATCTTCATCTTGGTTGTCTCATTATTATCGTCTTGGTCGACTTCTTGTTCTTTCCCATTTTATTACTTCTATTTAGACCCTCCTTGTTTATCTATCCTTCTGCATTCTAACTGTTCTAGACACCTCAGTCTGTTGTTTTACATAAAGATTGTTATATATGGCGAATTAAACACGGTGTTGATTTCTTTGTTACTTCTTATCTTGCAATATTTTGTGTTATATTTTTTACGTCTCCATAAATCTTCTCAGACTTTTACTCTCAAATGTCTGTCTAGTTATCATCCATGTTTCAGACCAGTAGAGTACCGCTGGCTTGATTTGTCTCTTATATGTGTTTAGTTTTGTGCTGTGAGATAGAATTTTTGACCGTAACAATTGTCTAAGAACAAAACATGTCTTGTTCCTAGCTTGTATTCTAGCTCTGATGTCGTCTCTTATAACCTTTGAGCTGCTGAATATTTTTTCCTAGCTATTTATAGGAATCTGTTCCTTTAATGTTTATACTTTCTCTTTTGGATAAGATCGTCATGTTAATCTTTTGATCTTGATATTTTCATGTATTCAGTTTTCTCCTGGCTTATCTTTAGCCAAAATTTTTCTTCTTTCTCTTTTCCGATGCTTGAAGACTTTATGTCATCTGTATTTCTTCATATAGTTCTGGTATTGGTGATTTACTCCATATCCACTGTTCTCTTAAAGATATATGCATTCAATGTTACTGTACATGCATACATACATACATACATACATACATACATATATACATACATACATACATATATACATACACACATACATACATACGTAAACACACATATACATACATATATACATACACACATACATACATACATACATACACATGCATACATACATACATACATATATACATACATACATACATACATACATACATACATACATACATACATACATACATACACACTTACATTTATTCATATAATGACTGTATTATTTCAGTACCTCTGAGCAAAATAGATGTTAGTTATATAGGTCAATACGGCAATATGAACAACTATTAATAATAAAACTCTTTTGGGGACGGATGGACGAACGGGCGAACAGGCAGACAAAGAGACAGACATAGAAGTATAACACTTAACAGAGTTAAATATTCATACATATACACATAAGTAGACGTTTAATACTAACCACAGTTTAATATTCATACATATACACATACGTAGAAGTTTCAGATTTAACAGAGTTTAATATTCATATATATACACACACGTAGAAGTTTAATACTTAATACAGTTTAATATTCATACATATACACATAAGTAGAGGTTTAACACTCAACACAGTTTAATATTCATACATATACACATACATAGAAGTTTAATACTTCATTCATTCATTCCTTTGCATGTCCCTTGCGGAACTTTGCCTCCCAAACAGCACTCCTGTAGGCCTCTCGGTTGTGAGCAAGATGACCTGCTGCTGCTGCATCCATTTCCAGATCATCAACGATGTCTTGCAGCCATCTTCGTTTCGGTCTTCCTCTCTTTCTTTTTCCCACTATGTATCCCTCCAATATGGTCTTCTCTAAATTATCATGACGTTTAATGTGGCCAAAATATTTAAGTTTTCTCTCTTTAATCCTCTTTACTAGCCAGCCTTCATCAATATTAAGCTCTTGCAGTATAGATATATTTGTTCGTTTTTGTGTCCACGATATTTGGAGAACTCTTCTATAGCATTTACATTCAAAGGCATTTATGTGCTTCTCAGCTGTTTTGTTAAGTGTCCAGGTCTCACAGGCATATGTTGCGATGGGAAAGATGCATGCCCTTAAAAATCTTATTTTTGTGGTTCTGTCTGCTCCTCTCCACAGATTCTTTATTTGTTTTACTTTCTGAAGAGCAATAGATGTCCTCCTTTTAATTTCCCTCATTGTATCTCCATTATTAGTTAGTAGTGATCCAAGATATTCAAAACTCTCCACTTCTTCCAGTTTTTCCTCATTGATACATATTTCAGTTGCCTTGTTTGTTTTATCAGTTGTCATCACTTTAGTTTTCTTTGCATTAAGATAGAGGTTCTGCTCTTCGCTGTTCTTGCGGACTGACATAATCAGTTTTTCCATTCCTTCTTGTGTTGTGGACAGCAATACTGTGTCATCAGCAAATCTAATCTCTGGTATTTCATAACCTCCAACTGTTATGGCATCGTAATATTCTTTGTCTACATCTTCTCTAACATTCCTCATTATATTTTCAGTATACAAGTTAAATAAGTAGGGTGACAATATGCACCCCTGACGGACCCCTTGTTTTATGTCAAACCAAGTTGTTGTTTCACCATTTATTCTTACTGCTGCTTGTTGGTCTAGATACAGCAGTGATGTTAATTGTATCACATGTGTTGGAAATCCCACTTTTTCCATTATTTCCCAAAGTTTCTGGTGTTGTACACAATCAAATGCCTTTGAGTAGTCTATAAAGGATAAATATAGATTCACATTAAACTCCCTGCATTTCTCTATTATTAATCTTAGATTGAATATATGATCTCTTGATCCTCTTCCCTGCCTGAAGCCAGCTTGGACCATATTGACTTCTTCTTCTATTTTCTTTCGAAGTCTACCCATTATGATTTTTAACAGAATTTTACTGGCATGACTAATCAGGGCAACAGTTCTGTAGTTGGTGCATAATTTCAGGTTACCCTTTTTTGGCAGTGGTATGAATACAGTTCTTTTCCATTCTTTTGGCCAAATACCTGAATGCCATATCTTTTTACATAGTGCATGATAGATTGTTGCACATTCCTTTCCTCCTGCTTTAATAAATTCAGCGGTTATCTCATCACATCCTGGTGATTTACCATTTTTCAGACTCTTTATTGCCCATAAAACTTCTTCCATTGTCGGCTCGGGTTCTTTCTCCTGCAATAATAATTCACACTGTTGATTTCTGCTTCCACAGTCGGTTGTTTCATACATTCTTTTGCAATAGCCCTTCCATCTTTCCAGAATTTCCTCTGTCTCTGTCAGGGTATTCCCCATCTCATCACAAATTACATTTAGCTTAGGTGTGACATTTCTCGTCAATGTCTTCATTTCTTTAAACATTTCACTATCTCTTCCACACCTCTGATGTTCTTCTATTCTTTCACAACAATCTTGTATGTATTGTTTTTTGTCTTTTCTTATGTTTCTTCGTACTTCTTTTGTTAAAGTTTTATATTTATCTTTGTTGTTGTTTGTCTCTCTCCACTGTGTCTTCATTTCTCTACACCGTTTTATCAGTTCTAGTGTACCTGCTGTGATCCATCCATTCTTTTGTGTTTTCTTTACTGGAACCATGTCTTTAGCTGTTGTTACTAAGATATCTTTGGCCTGCGTAGCCAATTCATCTGGTGTCATCTCTTCCTGTACAGCCATCAGGATTTCGAAACGGTTCTTCACTTCTATACCGTATTGTTCTGGTATATTTGTAAGGTCAAAGCGGAGTGGTCTTGATCCCATAACTATCTTTTTTATCTTTATCTTCATGTCTGCTATTAATAACTCATGGTCCGTGTCACAATAAGCACCTGGCAAAGTTTTTGCTGATGTTATGCTTGACCTCCACCTTCTCTGCACTAAAATGTAATCTATTTGATTCCTGGTTTTCCCATCAGGTGATGTCCATGTGTAAAGTCTTCTTGGATGTTGTTTAAAAAGTGTGTTAGCGATCATTAGCTCATTTTCCATGCAAAACGCCATTAGATTGTCACCTGCCTCATTTCTGTGTACTATGCTAAATTTCCCTACAACATGTCCTTCATCTTCTGCTCTTTCTGTACCAATTTTTGCATTAAAATCACCCATTATAAATACAATATCATTTTTCCGTACCTGGTCTATTGTCGTTTGCAGTGTGTTATAAAAATGTTCTACTTCCTCTTCTTCTACTGCTGATGTAGGTGCATATATCTGGATGACTGTTACATTTCTAGGAATGCCCTTAAGGATTGTTAGGATTCTATCACTAACTGGATTTTAGCCTAGTAATGCTTTTGATGTTGATTTGTCCAAATAAAAAGCCACTCCATTCTTTCCTCCTACTTCTCTGCCAGAATATATAAATATATTATCATTCTCGCTCTTAAAGTGTCCTGATCCTTTCCATCGATGTTCACAGATTTCCAAAATGTGTATCCCCGTTCTTTTCATCTCGTCACTTATTACTTGATATTTTCCTTCATACATACTTCTTACATTCCATGTTCCTACTCTTATTTTTCTTTTTAGTTTGATGTAGGAGTTTTCCTTGGTAACACGGTCAGGATTTTGTCCGTCATCACAATTACTAGTACTAACCTCTGCCTCACACTCTTCCCCAGTGTTAGAATTAGATCTATCTGGCCTGGGAAACTCACCAACAGATCTTTTTCCTATTTGACTTTCCATGATTGCTGCTTGGGTTTCTTGGTTTAACACTTACCAGAATTTATTATTCATACATATACACATACCTAGAGGTTTAACACTTAACTGAGTTTAATCTTCATATATATACACATACGTAGAAGTTTGAGATTTAACAGAGTTTAATATTCATATATATACACACCCGTAGAAGTTTAACACTTAACACAGTTTACTATTCATACATATACACAAACATAGAAATTTAATACTTAACACGGTTTAATATTCATACATATACACATACGTAGAAATTAAACACTTAACACAGTTTACTATTCATACATATACACAAACATAGAAATTTAATACTTAACACAGTTTAATATTCATACATATACACATACCTAGAAATTAAACACTTAACACAGTTTAACATTCATACATATACACATACCTAGAAATTAAACACTTAACACAGTTTAATATTCATACATATACACATACCTAGAAATTAAACACTTAACACAGTTTAACATTCATACATATACACATATGTAGAAGTTTAAAACTTAATAGAGTTTAATATTTATACATATACACATACTTAGAATTTTGACATTTAACAGAGTTTAATATTCATACATATACACATACGTAGAAGTTTAACACTTAACACAATTTAATTTTCATTCATATACACATACGTAGAAGTTTAACACTTAACACAGTTTAATTTTCATTCATATACACATACGTAGAGGTTTACTGCTTAAAATAGTTTAATATTCATACATATACACATACCAAGAAGTTTAACACTTACCAGAATTTAATATTCATACATATACACATAAGTAGAGGTTTAACAGTTGAGACAGTTTAATATTCATACATGTACACATACGTAGAAGTTTACTTCTTAACACAGTTTAATATTCCTACGTATGCACATACGTATAAGTTTAACACTTAACAGAGTTTAATATTCATATAAATACACATACGTAGACGTTTACCACTTAAAAGAGTTTAATATTCATACATACACATACGTAGAAGTTTTACACTTTACAGTGTTTAATATTCGTACATATACACATACGTAGATGTTTAACACTAATCACAGTTTAATATTCATACATATACACATACGTAGAAGTTTAAACCTTAACAGAGTTTAATATTCATACATATACACATAAGTAGAAGTTTGACACTAACAGAGTTTAATATTCATACACATACATATACGTACAAGTTCACCGTTTAACACAGTTTAATATTCATACATATACACATACGTAAATATTTAACACTTAACAGAGTTTCATATTCATAAATATACACGTACGTAGAAGGTTAACATTTAACAGAGTTTAATATTCATTATATACAGATACATAGAGGTTTAACACTTAACACAGTTTAATATTCATACATATACACATACGTAGAAGTTTAACACTTAAGACAGTTTAATATTCATACATATACACATACGTAGAAGTTTAACACTTAACACAGTTTAATATTCATACATATACACATACGTAGAAGTTTACTGCTTAACAGAGTTTAATATTCATACATATACACATACCTAGAAATTTAAAACTTAACACGGTTTAACATTCATACATATACACACATACGTAGAAGTTTAACATTTAAAACAGTTTAATATTCATACATATAGATATACGTACAATTTTACTGTTTAACACAGTTTAATATTCATACATATACACATACGTAGAAGTTTAACACTTAACACAGTTTAATATTCATACATATACACATACGTAGAAGTTTACTGCTTAACAGAGTTTAATATTCATACATATACACATACCTAGAAATTTAAAACTTAACACGGTTTAACATTCATACATATCCCACATACGTAGAAGTTTAACATTTAAAACAGTTTAATATTCATACATATAGATATACGTACAATTTTACTGTTTTACACAGTTTAATATTCATACATATACACATACGTAGAAGTTTACTGCTTAACACAGTTTAATATTCATACATATACACATACGTAGATGTTTAACACTTAACACAGTTTAATATTCATACATATACACATACGTAGAAGTTTAACACTTAACACAGTTTAATATTCATACATATACACATACGTAGAAGTTTAACACTTAACACAGTTTAATATTCATACATATAGACATACGCAGAATTTTGACATTTAACAGAGTTTAATATTCATACATATACACATAAGTAGAGGTTTAACACTTAACACAGTTTAATATTCATACATGTACACATACATAGAAGTTTAATACTTAACACAGTTTAATATTAATACATATACACATTGGTGGAAGTTTACTGCTTACCTCAGTTTAATATTCATACATATACACATACGTAGAAGTTTAACACTTAACACAGTTTAATATTCATACATATACACATACGTAGAAGTTTAACACTTAACACAGTTTAATATTCCTACATATACACATACGTAGAAGTTTAACACTTAACACAGTTTAATATTCATACATATACACATACGTAGAAGTTTAACACTTAACACAGTTTAATATTCATACATATACACATACGTAGAAGTTTACTGCTTAACAGAGTTTAATATTGGTACATATACACATACGTAGAAGTTTACTGCTTAACAGAGTTTAATATTCATACATATACACATACTTAGAATTTTAACACTTATCAGAGTTTAATACTTATTGTTTAGTGGTATTTATGAAAAGAAAGTTAAGATTGTTTCAGAACAATAACAAACTATCCTGCAAAAATATATTTCTAAATTATTGTTATATTGATAACAAATTCTTTTGTATTTCCAAATTGATTTGTAGTTATCAGAATATCGAAATTATTTTCATTAACGTTGTACCATTTTTTTTTTCTATCAATATTTCAAAACATGTATACAGTTTGTAAGTATTTTGGCTTACTATATATATATGTGTGTGTGTGTATGTATAATTATCCATATATCCGGTATTATAAACACATTAAACGAGGAAAAGTCACCTAGTAACTCGCACATTTAAATATTTTATCTGTGAGAATTATTAGGTAGTATTTAAATATATCCTTAGATAGTACCATCATCCAACTTTATAATATTTGTATGTATTAGGCGCAGGAAGTTACGTGCGCATGCGCAAAGCAATAACAAAATGATTACCCTACTGTTAGTGTGTACCAAAGAAGAACAGGGAAGTGTAGTACGATTTTTGTGGGCTAAATGACGATATTAAGGAAATGATTACAGTTTATGCTGAAAAGTGACTATCACGTAAAGCGGTCTATAACTCTGTAAAACGATTTTCTCATGGACGCACCGAAATTGTTGACAAAGTCCGACTTGGCCATCCTTTTTATATTGCAACAGAAGAGACTGTCCAACGTTTGAATGAGACTATCAGAGCTGATAGACGAGAAACGATAAACAGTGTAGCAGTTTTCACATGGCTTAGCCTACAGAATAATGCATGAACAATTGAATTTTCGGAAAGTATGCTCACGTTAGGTACCCAAAGATCTGAATGATGAACACAAAATGAACCGATTTATTTTGTCACTGCAGCATATCTGTCATTACGCATATGAAGGTGAAGACATGCTTCAAAGGATTATTACTGGAGACGAATCTTGGGTGCACCACTACCAACCCGAATCAAAATGTGCCTCAATGCAATGGAAACACCCGCCATCGCCATGCGCAAAAAATTCAAGATTACGCCTTCTGCGGGGAAGGTTATGCTGACAATGTTCAAGGATCATCAAGGAGTGTTGTTAACCAAGTTCCAGAAATATGGTGACAGTGTGAATTCTGTATCGTACTGTGAAGTTCTGTCGATGCTACGGGATGCAATTCAAAGAAAACGTCCTGGTCTGCTGACTAGAGGTGTGCTTCTCCTTCATGACAATGCCAGACCACATACGGCTCGGTTAACCCAAGAGAAAATTAGCCATTTGGGTTGAGAAGTTCTTGAACATCCACCCTATAGTCCTGACTTAGCTGCAAGTGATTTTCACCTGTTTGGTCCATTGAAAAACCACCTTGGCGGGAGAAGATTCTCGACTGACGAAGAGGTGGAAACAGAAGTAAAAAAATGGTTCAGAAATTGGACTCCTGATTTTTATACCAATGGGTATTGTATCACTGATTACACGATGGGACAAATGTATCAATGTTGGTGGCGATTATGTTGAGAAATATGGGAATAATGTAGATTCAAAAAATTTAACGTTTTCAAATTACTGTCGCATTTAGTTTTTCTAACAGGCATTTGCGAGTTACTTAGTGACTTCCCCTCGTATATATATATATATCTGAAACTTAAGTGCCCAGGGCACATGGGGCTTCCGCAAGGGTTTTCCACAAATGCCTGTACTTTGCCTTTTTTTCTGCTCTTGCCCAGGTGAGCCCTCTATTGCTCAACATCCTCTCTGTTGCTCTTCTCCATGTCTCTTTTGGTCTACCCTTACTTCTGTTCCCTTGTGATGTCCATCTTAGTGCTATTTTTGGCAGTGAGTTGTCAGTCATTTGGAGCACATGTCCCAACCATCGCCAGCGTCTTTCCTCAAGTAGTTCCATAGAGTAGTACACTTAGAACATTACTCTTAAATATCCTGATTTTCATATTTATGCTTAGTTTTTTTTATTTCCATATATTCTGCAGCATTGCAAAAGCCTGGTTTGCTCTAGTAAGTCTGCTGTTGATGTCCTCTGTGCTGTCTCCATTTTCTACTACTCTGCTGCCAAGGTATACAAATTCGTTGACCTCCTCCACTAACTTGTTATCTACTCTGAGTACATTTCTGTTGTTCACATTTTGCTTCATTAACTTTGTCTTTCCTACGTTGATCTTTAGTCCTATGTTGTTTGCATTCTGAGTTAGCTTGTTTATTTTATCTTGCATATCTTTGTGACTGCTTGATAATAGACAAATGTCGTCCGCAAAGTCAAGGTCCTCCAGCACTGTGTCAAGGGTCCATTGTAATCCTCTGCGTTTGTCTGATGTTGCCTCCTTCATTAACCAGTCTACTGCCAAGATAAATAATGTTGGTGATAGTACACATCCCTGTTTCACTCCTGTTTGTACCCTAAAGCTGCTGGAGGTATGTTCTCCACAGATAACTTTGCACTGAAAACCCTCGTATATGGCTTTAATTACATTAACTATTTTATGGGGGAGGCCATGCCATCTTAGGATTTTCCACAGTGCATCTCTGTTGACACTGTCAAAGGCTTTCTCAAAATCTATGAATAATGCATATGTTGTACTATGCCACTCATTTGCCTGTTCTAATATGTGTCTAAGTACAAATATGTGGTCTATGCATGCTCTTCCTTTCCTAAATCCTGCCTGCTCTTTCCGAAGTTTTTCCTCAAGTGTTGGTACAATTCTGTTGATGATTATTCTGCAAAATACTTTACTGGTGAGTGGCAGCAGGGTAATGCCTCTCCAGTTCCCGCAATCTCTGAGGTCACCCTTCTTTGGTAGTTTTACTATAAGACCAGTTTTCCACTCCTCTGGGGCTTTTTCTAAATCCCAAATTTGTTGTAATATCCGGCAAAGTTGTTTTGGTGTTTCTGTTTCTTCTGCTTTCAACATCTCAGCAGTCACTTCATCTTCACCTGGTGCCCTGTCTGATTTTAGCTTCTTTATCGCCTCCTTTACTTCATTTATTGTTATTGGTCCTGTATTGATGTTTAGTTCCGTTTTTGCTTCAGGTATGTCTATTGTTTGTGCTCCTTGTGTTCTGTTTAGTAGGGTGTTAAAGTGTTCCCTCCATCTTTCAATTGTTTCTCTTTCTCCACTGACCAGTTGTCCATTTTGTGTTCTTACTGCACTTTCACATCTTGTGTTGAAGATACCTGTCATCTGCTTTGTGATTTTATATATGGTTTTCATGTCATTTGTATATGCTGCTTTCTCTGCTGTTTCTGCTAAGTTGTCATAATATTGACGTTTATCTTGACGGCATGATTCCTTCACTTCTTTGTCTTTTTGTGCATAATTACTTAAAACCCGTTCTTTAAGCCGTTGTGATTTGGTGTTCAGTAATTTTCCCTTGATTTCTTTTCTTTGCTCTATCTTTTCCCATGTGGTCTCGCTTATCCATTCCTCTTTTCTCCTTTTCCGATATCCTAGCACCTCTTTTACTGTTTCCTGTAGTGTTTTATTGAACTCTAATATGGACATTTCTGCTTCGTCTTGTAGGACACTGAAGCGGTTCTTAAGTACTATTGAGAATTCATTTCTTGTTTGCTGGTCTATCAGTTTTCTTGTATCAAAATGTATCTTTCTGTGTTCTCCGATTTTGGCTTTCCTTAATTTTAGTTTTATTTTTGCTACCAGAAGGTTGTGATCACTTCCTACATCTGCTCCTTTCCTTGCTCGCACATCTTGTAGTGACCGTTTCCACTTGTTGTTTATTAGTATGTGATCAATTTGGTTTTCTGTGGTTTTATCTGGTGACCTCCAAGTCACCTTATGAATGTTTTTGTGTTGGAAAATTGTCCCTCCGATGGTCATCATGTTTTCTTCACAGAAACTGCACAGTCTTTCTCCATTTTCATTTATTTCTCCGATTCCTTCTCTTCCCATGATTCTTCTTCTATCTTCATTTCCTTCACCTACTTTTTCATTGAAGTCGCTCAAGATGAGTAGCATATCATGCTTGGGTATTGTTTCTACTGTTGCTTGGAGGCTGTTGTAAAAATCTTCTTTTAATTCCTCTTCAGCTGCTTCTGTTGGTGCATAACAAACTATAATAGACAGCTTCGTGAATCTTGAGTTGAACCGTGCATATATAATCTCTCATTTATTGGGTCCATTTCAGCAATGCTCTTGATGCTTCTTTTGTTATAATCAATGCTACTCCTCCTTCATGAAGATCTTCTTTACCTGACCATATTATTGTATCTTCTGTGTGCTGTGTTGTTAATTTCCTTCTGCCTTGTCCTGTCCATCTTGCTTCTTGTATTCCTAGTATGTCTAGTTTATATCTGTGCATTTCCTTGATGGTTTGTGCTAGTTTTCCAGTCTGGTTTAGTGTTCTTACATTCCAGCTGCCTATTTGCATCTTATGTTTAGGTTCCAGGAGGTCTGCAGTCGGGCTGGGGACTTCCAGTGGCTGGCTTTCATCCACAACCTTCATGGGCTCAGTTTCCTGATACGCATTTCTCCTTCCACCTGCATTTGCTTTTTCCCTTGCTTCCGTTTCTGTAGCAGTCTGATAGTTTTTTTTCCAGATAGGGTTGCTGGCCCTATGCTGAACCCTCCTTAGTCGCCTTTTACGATCATGCATGGTAGGGTACAGTGGTCCTATTCTTTGCAGATCCCGAGTACCACACGTTGGCTATTATGCTTCTCCAGAGTACGCGATCCTTCATGCAGGCCATCAGCTCAGTTGGTGATCTCCTCTCACACCATCCCGTCAGACTGTCCTTCTATTTTTCCTGTTCTTATAATATTTTCAATGCCCCCTCTTCTCATTGCATGTCCTATGAAAGTACATTTTCTCTCTCTTATCTTTTTATTACTGAAAATTTTGCCTAATACATATAATTATATATATATATATATATATATGTATATATATATAAATATATATATATATATACATATATATATATATAATTATATGTATTAGGCAAAATTTTCAGTAATAATATTCATCCTTTATTACTAACAATTTTAAATGCATAGTTTTTCGAAAGTGAAATAAATTTTTCTTTAGGACCTTTATTTCTACTACATCTACTTTAGACATATTTCAGTGTTTGAGTATAACGATTGCATTATTTCGATAACTGCTCGAAATTGACTTTATTTGCATAGTTATCGATCGCAATATGCGACACAGCAACTAAAAACAACTTGATGTAGATGGATGGATGGATGGATGGATGGATGGATGGATGGATGGATGGATGGATGGATGGATTATTTATTCCACATTTAGAAGGAAAGATAGATAGATGGACAGACGGAGCATAGATAACTAGACAGATACAGAAATAGACAGATAGACATATATTCGGGAGAACGAAAAGGGACACAACAGACTGGCAGAAAATAGATTGAAAGATGTATAGATGATTACATACATACACACAATTATATACCCATAAATACAAATATTCGAAGTTTTGCACTTAACATTAATATTTGGTGTCTACTGTCATACCACCGCGGGCACGTAATTCGATCTCAAGAACTGTAGAATTACACGTCATAAGACTGAGATCCAGCAAAGCAAAAGAAACAAGGTTATAGACGAAGTCAGAATCACAGCAGACATGCTAAAGGCCGATACTGCCGTAGTGCTGAGAACCTGAAAGACGTTTTCAACAAAGTTTAGAAAGAAGAGAAGACACCAGAATCTATGTAAAATCGGTATCATTGTTAGAATCCACAAAAGAGGTATCATTGTTAGAATCCACAAAAGAGGTATCATTGTTAGAATCCACAAAAGGCCGATCTAAAAAAATGTGAGAACTAGAGATGAATCAACCTCCTGTCAGTGCCCAGCAAAATCTTCTGTAGGGTACTTTTACACAGAATCAGGGGCAGCGTGGACAGAATACTTAGAGCTGAACAGACATGATTCAGAAAGGGTGGATCATGTACAAGATAGGAGATGATCGACCAGTCACTAGAATGGAACTCCCCATTATACATGAACTTTGTGGACTTCTTGAAGACCTTCGATAATCATATATATATATATATATATATATATATATATATACATACATACATACATATTATTCTTTCTTGTTTAAGATACTGTTGGCCTATGAACTCCCTGAAAAAAATTATAAATATTATGAAAGCTATATATGCGAACAACCAGAGCTGCGTCAAACATGATAGACAACAAACTACATGGTTCCAGATAAAAAAAGAAGTAAGACGAGAATGCATGCTGTTCCCTCCCCCCCCCCCCACCCCCATATTTTCCTGGTCGTAATGGACTAGATAATGAAGACTGCCACCAAAGACAGACCTAAGCAATTAACCAGGGGGCTCACAGATCACCTAGAGGATTGCGAATTCACAGACAATACTGGTCTACTTTCACAGACCCAAAGAGAAGACAACTCATTCTTTCATTCATTTGCATGTCCCTTTCGGAACTTTGCGTTCCAAACAGCACTCCTGTAGGCCTCTCAAAAAAAAACGAAATGGGCATTGAGAACATTACTAAAGAGAACATAAGAGGAAGAAGGAAATGGCTGGGCCACGTACTAAGAATAGAAAGAACAAGACGTCCCTAAACCGACTTGACTGGGACACCTCAAGGAAAAAGAAAGAGAGGCAGGACAATGGGGACATGGAGACACACAACACAGGAAGAACTAAAGGAAGCGAAAAAGACATGGTTTGAGGTATCCCGATTTGCTCAAGACAGGATGGCTGGAGAACATTTGTTGATGTCTTATGCTCATTGGGAGTACAGAGGACAGATCATAATGTTTACTGATATTTATAAAATACAAATTTAAGGGATTTTCGTCACACTGAGAGAAATGAAGGAAAAAAACAGACTCTTTTGAAAACAAATGTCTAAGGAAACTATTCAGTATAAATTGGAACGTATTCAAGAACAACGTAGAGATAAGGCAGGGGAGTGAACAATACCTGTCTCATATGTGATCAGAAAAAGGAAACGAACATTTAATTCTAGACAAGACGTTCTTAAGGGAGGACAACTTAGTAGGCATAAAATCCCCTGATGAGGTTGAAAACCTCAGACAGAAGAACTTGCTGAACTACCATGCGAGCCCTATGTGACATTTAGGGGCACGGGAACCATTTAAGATCAAAGATGTAAGAACAAACCGTTCTAAAAAATAAATTTTCTAAACTACTGTTTGTTTTTCAAATTCTTTTCAGTTTCAAAAGAGAAATATTGTTATAGTAACATTAGAAATAATTTCACTAACGTCCGTATTATCTTTGATTTTTCTGTTCATATTTCGAAACATTAAAAGATGGTAGGTATTTCATTTCACCAAAATTAAACGAAATAGTTCATTTGTGTAAACAAAATTTAAACCTAACATCGGCTGTGATTACTGTTTCTTGTACATCGTTTTCAGGCCTGATATAGCTTCTTTATGACTGATAATATTAACTGCATGTTTCTGCTAAATGTAAATAATCGTTTCTTTAGCACAATAATTTTTTATGTCATTATTCTAGCAATTAATGCTTCTTTCAGTACTTCTTCTTCTTCTTTGAACAGTTGCTGAATTCAGCGTCCTTCTGAGCAATGAGGCTTTTCTTTAGCCAACCATGTTCCTCTCTTTCTTTCAGGTGCTTGAAGCTATATCTATGTCATTTGTATATCTTCATATTTTCCTTCTGCTAGTGGTGATCTGCACAGAATAGGACCACTGTACCCTACCACGCATGATCGTAAAAGGCGACAAAGGAGGGTTCGGCATAGGGCCAGCAACCCTATCTGGTAAAAAAACTATCAGACTGCTACAGAAACGGAAGCAATGGAAAAAACACTGAAAGTCCCCAGCCCGACTGCAAACCTCCTGGAACCTAAACACAATGTGTACTATCACCAACATTATTTATCTTGGCAGTAGACTGGTTAATGAAGGAGACAACATCAGACAAACGCAGAAGATTACAATGGACCCTTGACACAGTGCTGGAGGACCTTGACTTTGCGGACGACATTTGTCTATTATCAAGCAATCACAAAGATATGCAAGATAAAATAAACAAGTTAACTCAGAATGCAAACAACATAGGACTAAAGATCAACGTAGGAAAGACAAAGTTAATGAAGCAAAATGTGAACAACAGAAATGTACTCGGAGTAGATAACAAGTTAGTGGAGGAGGTCAACGAATTTGTATACCTTGGCAGCAGAGTAGTAGAAAATGGAGACAGCACAGAGGACATCAACAGCAGACTTACTAGAGCAAACCAGGCTTTTGCAATGCTGCAGAATATATGGAAATAAAAAAAACTAAGCATAAATATGAAAATCAGGATATTTAAGAGTAATGTTCTAAGTGTACTACTCTATGGAAGTGAATGCTGGAAAATCACCAAAACCATAGAAAACAAGTTGAATTCTTTCCAGACTAAATGTTTACGAAGAATTTAAAAAATATTTTGTCCAAACACCATAAGAAATAACATCTTACTGGCAGAAATGCAGATGAAGCCACTGACAACAATTATTGAGGAAAGACGCTGGCGATAGTTGGGACATGTGCTCCAAATGACTGACAACTCACTACCAAAAATAGCACTAAGATGGACACCACAAGGGAACAGAAGTAAGGGTAGACCAAAAGAGACATGGAGAAGAAGAACTGAAAGGATGTTAAGCAATAGAGGGCTCACCTGGGCAAGAGCTGAAAAGAAGGCGAAGGACAGGCATTTGTGGAAAACCCTTGCGGAAGCCGCATGTGCCCTGGGCACTTAAGGTTCAGAGAGAGAGAGAGTGTGTGTTGATTTACTCCGTGTCTGTTGTTCTTTTAATGTTGACATATATGCGTTCATACTTCCTATACATTCTTCTTCTTCGTACACACACTGGCGATGATGCGTGGCACCCTGATTTTTGCGATGCTCCTTTTGGCTGAATACCTCCGACTTCAGCACCTTTCCTTGCTAGGGCAGACTGTGGTCTTGCTCGGACAGCCATGAAGACAGTGGTGTTCGCTGACCTGACCAAAACTCTGTTTTCCAGCCTCTGGTGGCTGTACTTAACACCCCTCCTCCATGTCAGACGGCTTTGAGACAGTTCCACAGAGACAATCCGACTTTGGGACGAGGAATCTGATGAGTGCCTCAACGATATCCATTCCCCGCCACCCATAGTCTACTGGCTCTGTTTTGTTTACATCATTCTGATAGCCATTGTTGTAGAGACCCATAGGCTTGTCACGTCCTGGATTCGTTGGTTTCACACCAGACTTTCCTCATCCCCGCCGGCGATCTCCATGTCCCCACCCATCCACCAACCTGACATTACATTTTACAAAAATAACAATTACAATTAGTGTCGACTGTTACAGGTTTCTGTGCTACAGAAATAGGTCAGAGTTTTTAAGCAAACAGATCTATGTTCCCTGTCTCACAAAGACTGTGCTAAGATAAGTGTGTTCTTAACACAACTCTTCCCGGGGGGGGGGGGATTTACTATACATAAATACACACATACATACATACATACATACATACATACATACATACATACATACATAACACAGCAATATTCTCAACGATTACATTATTAAAGAAGATGAAGTTGTTCTTCCTTACTGTCTTATAATACTTCTGATTAATATATCTTGTAATCCTTCCACTCGTGTCGCTGATGCTGCTGCATTATAACACAGAATATTTCTGAATGATTATAGTATTGAAGATTGAAGATGTTCTTTGATTAATACGTAAATTATCTTCACACATAACTTCGTTCCTGTTATCTAGATTAGCTTTCACATATATTACAACATTCGCTAGACCAAGTCCGATCAAAAGTTCACTGAATCCATTCAATTCTGGCAGATAAGATGAAGATGTATTGTTGATAAGATCACTTGGAATAAGATGTAACCTTCTTCTTCAACTTTCCGAGCCGTTAAGGCTGATTGCTGCAGATAGAGTTCGCCTCCATTCCTTTCTATTCTTAATCTTCTCTCTCCAGTTGGTGACACCAATCTCTTTTATATCCTCTTCTATGTTGTCTTTCCATCTCTGTCTTGGTCTACCCCTTGGTCTTGTTTCAATCATCTCTTGTGCATACATCATCTTCGTTTGTCTGTTCTCTTCCATTCTTTCTACATGCCCCTGCCAGCGTTGTCTGTTCAGTTTCAAGACATTTATGATTCACTGGGATTTATATAAGCTGTTCAGTTCAGTGTTCTTTCTAGCTCTCCATTCTCCACTGTTGCTATCCTTTATGGGCCCAAATATTCTTCTCATGATCTGCAAGTGTTGTTACATCTTTCTTTGTTGAACTCCACGTTTCTGATCCATACATGACGGCTGGTCTTATTATAGTTTTGTAGATTGTTATTTTGGTGTTTTTGGTCAGGATTTTGAATTTTAACAGGTGTTGCAAGTCAAAGTATATTTTATTCCCTATCTGTACTCTGACTTTAATTTCCTGGCTTACTGTGTTGCTTCTGTTGAAGGTTGTGCATAGATATTTGTATGTTTCTGTTTTCCTAGTAATCATCTCTCCAACATTTATATAATCTGGATCATTCTGCCTCTGGTCTTTTGATATCTTCATATACTCCGTCTTATCTTGGTTACTGGTTAAACCCATAGCCTATTTTTAGCGCTACATCTCTCAGGTATATGCAGGTATTGATATCTTCTTGCATAGTTCCCCACACCAGGTCGATGTCATCAGCGTATCCTAGTACTGCTTTCTTCTTTCGCTTTTCTGATTATCTTTTCTAGTAATAGAAACAGTGTATCACCTTGTCTTAAACCAGTTCTTATAGAGAAGGGTTCTGACTTTCTTCCTTTATATATTACTATATTCTGTGTATCATCCATACGTATTCTGGTCAGATTGATTAATTTATTAGGTATCTCAAAGTATTTCATAATTTTCGATAAGCTCTTCTCATTGCATGTGCTATGAAAGTACATTGTCTCTCTCTTATTTTTTGACAAGACTTTCTCCTATTTCCAATTTTTCTCAAACATTCTCCATCAGTTATTTTTGCTGTCCAGGGAATTCGCAACATTCTTCTAATAACCACATTTCTGGTGCTTCCAATGGTTTTTGTGCAGACCTGCCTATTGTCCATGATTCACTTCCATATAACAAGATAGGTTCAATATAGCATTTTAGGATTCGTTTTCTAACATTCATTGATAAGGATGTGTTGGTTAATATGTTTCTCATTCTCTGAAATGCAGTCTTTGCTTGGCTTATTCTGTTCTTACTTTCTGTTTTGCATTTCCCATCTGATGTTATTACTGCTCCAAGATATTTAAATTCCTGCACCTCCTTTAGAATAGTTCCATTTAATTTTATAATGAATTTTGGTGGATTCTGTTTCCTGGATATAACCATAGTCTCTGTCCTTTTTATGTTCAAACTAAGCCCTTTCTGTTCATTTTCTTTGGCGTCTTTATCCAAGAGATTTGCAGGTCTTGTTGGTTCTCAGCTATCAGTACTGTGTCGTCCTTCTACTTTTGTACCTAGTTCTCCAATAATCGTTCTTAAAATGTTCTCGCTGTAAAGAGAAAAAAGGTCTGGAGATAGTATACATCCTTGTTCCACCCCTTGTTTTATTGATTGATATTTTCCAGTTCTATTTTCAACTCGAACTGCTGCTTCCTGATGCCGGTATAGTTGTTTTACAATCATCAGGTCTATGCTTATGTCTTCAAGCATTTTAATAATCTTATCATTTTTCACCTTGTGTAATCAATTAAGCATAAGCAGAGATCTTTCTGTACTTCTAAAGCTCTTTCTGTTAGTTTTAGTAAAGCATAAATGGCATTGTGTGTTTCCTTTCCTTCAACAAATCCGAACTGTTTATCTATTTCCATTTCTATCCTTTTCCTTGTTCTTCTCATAATTATTCTCAGAAGTAGCTTCGTTATGTGACAAGAGAGGCTGATAGTCCGGTGGTCATCACATTCCTTTGCACCTGGTTTCTGTGGTAGTGCTATAAACGTGGATTTAACCATGTCACTGGGCATATAACCAGTGTTATAAGTGTCATTCAGTAACTTGGTTATTATTTTTATTCCTGTCTCCTCTAGTGCCTCTATTTCTTCTATTGTTATATTATCAGGCCCAGTCGCTTTTCCTTTCTTCATGTGTTTGATGGCATCTATGATTTTGTCTTCAAGTATTGGTGGTCCATCACAGTTTTCATTATTCATATGCAGTTTATTCAATGTGGCTCTTGCAATCTCCTCCTTTTTTAAGGGTGCCCTGAATTGATCCCATGTCCTATCCCTCATTGCCTATGTGTCCCGCAAGACCTGGGCAGTAGATCCACGTCAGACTGGATAACCGAGAGCCCAGTAGAAGCTGGGCCCACTCCCTGCAGAAGAAATGTCTCTCCATTCTCCGTATTTCTGGTCTTCCTCCACCATATAGCTCACCTATGTACTCTATCCACCTGTCCACAATGTCTTCTTTTCCCATTAATATTTTACCTTCTTTTGATTTCAGACATCCTGTGGTATATTTCGTCTTCCTGCATGTGAGTTCACTAATTCGTTTGTGCATGTTTTTGCTGTCTTTAATATGAGAGTCCTCTATTTATCTGCACTGTTCATTTAACCACACTTTCTTTGCTTCATTGCTTTTCGTCTTATTTCTTTATTTATCCTGTTATATTTTTCTTGGTTATTTTTACTAATCTTTCTCTTGTTCATCAGTCCCAAGATGTCATCTGTCATCCGTTTATTCTTGGGGGCTTGTGTTTTTGATGGTATTATCTCCTTAACAGTTTGGTGGATAGAATCTCTTAACATTGCCCACTGTTCATCTATACTATTTATCTTTGCTATTGCATTGTATCTATTTGTTATAATAACTCTGTATTGTTCTCGCAGTTCTTGGTCATTTTTATGGAGTTCTGTATTCAGTTTGATGTTTCTCACTTTTCTACGTGCTTTGTTTAGGTTTATTCAAATTTTTCCACAGAGAGGGTCATGGTCACAATTGCAATCATCTCCTGGCATGGTTTTTGTTGTCAGTAATGCATTTTGGAATCGTTTGTTGGTTAATACGTAGTCTATCTGGTTAAAAGTCTTTTTGTCAAGGCTGCACCACGTTGCCAGTCTTCGGGGATGTTGTTGAAACCAGTTGTTTCCTACAACCATGCTGTGTATTCTTGCCCATTCAATTAATTTACAACCTCTGTCATTCCTCTCCCCCAGTCCATAGTCACCAACAATGTCTGAAGTTCTTTCTTTACCAACTTTGGCATTAAAATCTCCCATGACTATGATAATTTCATGTAACTTTGTGTGTTTTAGGGCAGTCTCTATGTCATTATAAAATATCTTCTTCAGAACTATCAGATGTTGGAGCGTACACTTGTATAATATTTATGTTTATTGGTCGTCCTTTCAGTTGGGCTAGCAGGACTAGGTCCGAGGTGTTCATATATTCCGGAACTGTCCCTGCTGTTTGTTCGTCAAATATTATACCCACTCCTCGTTCATGTTTCTCACCTCCTGAATATATTATTGTATATTTGTCAGAGTTATTTATCTTCCCTGCACCTGTCCATCTAACTTCACTCATTCCTAATATCTTGATCTTCATCCTTTCCATTTCTCTTTTTACATTTTCTAATGTTCCAGCCTTTGTATCCTGGCTTTATTGTCGGCGTCGGGTCATAATATTACTCTCAAATTTTTCCGTCATTTCTGACCTACCTTCTAGGTATCACTAATAAAAAACTATGTTAAAAATACTAGTAGTAATAATAATCTTAACATTAATAATAATAATATAATAATAATAATCCAGCGGTTCTCAGACCTCTTTGCTGTACGTCCCACATTTAAAACTCAAACGTATTTGTGGCCCACTAATAAAGTGCTTTATATTTGCAAGGTATAAATCTAATTTTATAAAGTATTATGTAATATTTTCTCTACTTGTTTAACTGCATATTCACTGCTACACAAAGGATCTTTTCATTTACCTTAAAGATAGCACTGTTTCTGGTTGGATACAATATCTATTCTGGCTGGAATAAAACAACTGCTGAGAATTATATTTCACTTCTGCTCTCTCGCAGAATGTACACCGACTGTTCTCTAAAATTGCATTGTAAAACTGCACGCTTCAGCAACACGGTCAGAAAGACACCGGTGTCGCACTTCAAAACCGATGCCGCCTTTTTATGTGCGTCACATTTCTGTTTGATGCTGGAAGAAACGCTGTCTGGACCATCCTTTCTCCAATAGCCGCACTGCGGTCATACTAATAAAATGACCTACAACTCTTAGGCTTGCATCCGTGCAGTCTGCCCTTAGGGCATACGCATTGCGTGAAAAATGCACAATAATTTTTTTTTTATATCTACTTTTTCTCGTAGTTTTGTTTTTTTTTTTGGAGACTTCATCGCGGCCCACAATACTCTCTGTCAGGGAACACCTATGAGCAGCGGCCCATGGGTTGAGAACCACTTCTATAACCATTACTTACAAGGTTCTGTTACAAATACATCCACACAGGCATACATACAAACAAACATACTTACAAACTTGTACATACATGCATACGTTCATACATTACATACTTGTACATACATGCATACGTTCATACATTACATACTTGTACATACATACACACTTACATGCATACATACGTGTACATAACTACATACAGATATACTTACATACATAATACATACTTGTACATACATACAAACATACACACTTGTACGTACATACATACATACTTGTACACACATACATACATATTTACATATATATATATACACATTTGTACAAACAGACATGCATACATACATACATACATACTTGTACACACATACATACATATTTACATATATATATACACATTTGTACAAACAGACATGCATACATATATACATACATACATACATACGCATGTGTAATAAAGACATGATTACTTACATACATATATACTTGGACATACATACATATATACTTGGATATACATATATATATACGTACATACACATATACATATATTCATATAATGACTGTATTATTTCACTGTATGTGAATGAAATGAATTTTAGTTACATAGATAATTGCTGCAATGTGAACCACACATATACAGAAATACATACACACATACAAACGTGTGTAATCTGTAATCAGAGACTTGCTTTCCGCTCTCGAGCGTTCCCATACAAGCTCTGTCTCCGATTCCAACACTCACTCAGGCGTGCCCCAGCCAATTGAGCCAGTCTCACACTAGTTCTGAATAACTCGGGTCAAACCACAAAAAAACAAAACGTCCACTTCCCCGCTTCTCTGACAACTAGGTCATCCTTCTGATGTGATTGTTGACATTCAGCCCAATATCATCCTTCATACGCAGCTTATTCAATGTGGCTCTTGCACTCTCCTCCTTTTTTAAGGGTGCCCTGAATTGATCCCATGTCCTATCCCTCATTGCCTATGTGTCCCGCAAGACCTGGGCAGTAGATCCACGTCAGACTGGATAACCGAGAGCCCAGTAAAAGTTGGGCCCACTCCCTGCAGAAGAAATGTCTCTCCATTCTCCGTAACATGCTTTGGGAGTCTGTTACAATGACATCGCGCGAATCATCCTTCTCTACCAGCCAGGAAATTACTTCTCATCCTCGAAGTGGTTGCTAGGCTTCTGATTTACACAACTTAGCCTCATCCAAGTTTCTGGTCTCGTGCCACTGACCCGTCTATGAAGCTCACTTGGTCATGTGGTTTGAATTGAGACTGAAACTATTATTACACCTGGACGTCTCTTTTACACTGAGCCCAGGCTCGGCATTCATACATATACATACATAGAAGTTTAACACTTAACACAGTTTAATATTCATACATATACACATAAATAGACGTTTAACACTTAAGACAGTTTAATATTCATACATATACACATACGTAGAAGTTTAACACTTAACACAGTTTAATATTCATACATATACACATAAATAGACGTTTAACACTTAAGACAGTTTAATATTCATACATATACACATAAATAGAAGTTTAACACTTAAGACAGTTTAATATTCATACATATACACATAAATAGACGTTTAACACTTAAGACAGTTTAATATTCATACATATACACATAAATAGAAGTTTAACACTTAAGACAGTTTAATATTCATACATATACACATAAATAGAAGTTTAACACTTAAGACAGTTTAATATTCATACATATACACATACGTGAAAGTTTAACACTTAACACAGTTTAATATTCATACATATAGACATACGTAGAAATTTAACGCTTAATTGAGGTTAATATTCATAAATATACAGATACGTAGAAGTTTAATACTTAACACAGTTTAATATTCATACATATACACATACGTAGAAGTTTAACATTTAACACGGTTTAATATTTATACATATACAGATACGTAGAAGTTTAGCACTTAACACAGTTTAATATTCATACATATAAACATACATAGAAGTTTAACATTTAACACAGTTTAATCTTCATACATATACACATAAATAGAAGTTTAACATTTAACATAGTTTAATATTCATACATATACACATACGTAGAAGTTTAACATTTAACACAGTTTAATATTCATACATATACACATAAATAGAAGTTTAACATTTAACATAGTTTAATATTCATACATATACACATAGGTAGAAGTTTAACACTTAATCATTGTTTACTGGTATTTATGAAGTAAGTTAAGATAGATTCATAACAATAACAAACTGTTCTACAAAATTATTTTTCTGAAATATTGTTATATCTTTTAACAAGTTCTGTTTTTTTATTTTCAAAGTGAGTATTAATTATCAGAATATTGAAATTAATTTCACTACCGTTTGCCTATCCTTTTTTTCTATCAATATTTCAAAACATATATACAGCTCGTAAGTCTAAGTCCAAAAAAGCAGAAATATATATATATAATTCGATATGATTACATATGGCATACACACTTTTCTCTAGGACCTTTATTTCTACTACATCTACTTAAGACGTCTTGCAATGTTTGTGTGCAATGGCCGAATTATTTCAGTAGCTACACGAAATAGACTTTAGTTGCATAGTTATCAATCACACAATGCGACATGACAACTAAGACTTAAGTGATCTGCATGGATGGGTTAATGGATAGACGGATGAACTGATAAAAGAAGACAGACAGGATAAAAGAACAGATAGAATATAGAATATAGACAGAAAAAGTCACACATGTATAAGCAGACAGACAAAAAAGAGAGAATGACAGACATACAAAAATGATAGATAGATAGATAGATAGATAGATAGATAGATAGATAGATAGATAGATAGATAGATAGATAGATAGATAGATAGATAGATAGATAGATAGATAGATAGATAGATAGATAGATAGATAGATAGATAGATAGGGACGGACGGACGAACGGATGGATGGATGGATGGATGGATGGATGGATGGATGGATGGATGGATGGATGGATGGATGGATTAAAGAAAGATTAACTGAAGGACAGAAAACAGATAAATAAACAGATACAGAAACAGACAGATAGACATATCTAGGGACGATTGAAAATGGAGAAAATAACAGACACAAAAAAGAAACCGATTGAAAGATATATAGATTGTAATAAACACACACGATTATATATAAATATATACAAATATTCATACATACGTAAATACATACTTACAAACATTCATTCATTCCTTCGTTTGCATGTCCCTTGCGGAACTTTGCCTCCCTAACAGCACTCCTGTAGGCTTCTCGGTTGTGAGCAAGATGCCCTGCTGCTGCTGCATCCGTTTGCAGATCGTCAACGATGTCTTGCAGCCATCTTCGTTTTGGTCGTCCTCTTTTTCTTGTTCCCATTATGTATCCTTCCAATACGGTCTTCTCTAAATTATCATGACGTTTAATGTGTCCAAAATATTCAAGTTTTTTCTCTTTAATCCTCTTTACTAGCCAGCCTTCTTCAATATTAAGCTCTTGTAGTATAGATATATTCTTGACTTTCCATGATTGCTGTTTGGGTTTCTTGGTATATTTCCAGAAGATAGTTTACTTACAATCATACATAATTTTAAATACATACATTACACACAACATACATACATACATACGTAAACATATCGATAAACAAATATAAATACATTACATACATACAAACGAACGTACATACTCTTACATACATAGTACATATATTACATACACACATAGCTACATGCACTACATTTATAACATACATACATACATACATACATATATACTAGCGTAAATTATATATATATATATACATCATCATCATCATCATCATCATCAGATGCCGTGCCGACTGCCTTTGGCTATTATGCTTCTCCAGAGTACACGATCCTTCATGCAGGCCATCAGCTCAGTTGGTGATCTCATCTCACACCATCCCGTCAGACCGTCCAGTATCATTTCTCTTGGTCTTCCTCTAGATCTTCTTCCTTCTATTTTTCCTGTTGTTATAATATTTTCAATGCCCCCTCTTCTCATTGCATGTCCTATGACAGTGCATTGTCTCTGTATTATCTTTTTGACGAGGTTTTTTGTCCCTCCAGCTCTTTTCATACATTCTTCATTAGTTATTTTTGCTGTCCAGGGGATTCGCAAGATTCTACTAATAAACCATATTTCTGCTGCTTCCAATGATTTTTGTGAAGACTTGCCTATTGTCCATGATTCACTTCCATATAACAAGATAGGTTCAATATAGCATTTTAGGATTCGTTTTCTAACATTCATTGATAAGGATGTGTTGGTTAATATGTTTCTCATTCTCTGAAATGCAATCTTTGCTTGGCATATTCTGTTCCTAATTTCTGTTCTGCATTTCCCATTTGAAGTTATTACTGCTCCAAGGTATTTGAATTTCTGCACCTGCTTTAGAATAGTTCCATTTAATTTTATAATGCATGCTGGTGGATTCTGTTTCTTAGATATAACTATAGTCTCTGTCTTTTTGATGTTCAAAGTAAGGCCTTTCTGTTCACTTTCTTTAGCGACTTTATCCAAGAGATTTTGCAGGTCTTGTTGGTTCTCAGCTATCAGTACTGTGTCGTCAGCATACCAAAGGTTGTTAATATTGTATCCTCCAATTTTTATGCCTGGTTCTGTGATGATAGTTCTTAGAATATTCTCGCTATACAGAGAAAAAAGGTCTGGAGATAGTACACATCCTTGTCGCACCCCTTGTTTTATAGGTTGATATTTTCCAATTCTATTTTCAACTCGAACTGCTGCTTCTTGCTGCCAGTATAGATGTTTTACAATCCTCAGACCTTTGCCGTCTATATTGATGTCTTCAAGCATTTTAAGAAGTTCATTAAGTTTCACCTTGTCAAATGCCTTGGTGTAATCAATGAAGCATAAGTAGAGATATTTCTGTACTTCTAAAGCTCTTTCTGTTAGTGTTCGTAAAGCATAAATGACACTGTGTGTTTCCTTTCCTTCAACAAATCCAAACTGTTCATCTGCTATTTCTATTTTTATCTTTTTCCTTGTTATTCTCAGAAGTAGCTTCATTATGTGACATGAGAGGCTGATAGTCCGGTGGTCATCACATTACTTTCCACCTAGTTTCTTTGCTAGTGCTATAAACGTGGATTTAATCAGGTCATTGGAAATATAACCACTATTGTAAACGTCATTCAGTAACTTGGTTATTATTTTTATTCATGTCTCCTCTAGTGCCTCTATTTCTTCTATTGTTATATTATCAGGCCCAGTCGCTTTTCCTTTCTTCATGTGTTTGATGGCATCTATGATTTCATCTTCAAATATTGGTGGTCAATCACACTTTTCAGTATCTGATGTTAATTCTGGTCTTTCTCCTCCATATAGTTCACCGATATACTCTGTCCACCTGTTCACAATGTCTTCTTTTCCAATTAACATTTTACATATATACATACATACATACATTTTATTACACATATAATATATATACATACATGCATATATTACGTCCATACATACATACATTACATATGTAACATACATACACACATACATACATAATACATACATACATACATACATACATACATACATGCGTAAATATATAGCTTGCAAAACATACATACATGCATACATACGCACATGCAATACATGCATGAGCACATAACATGTATATCATACATTCATACATATGCTTCACAAGGCGCAAATCCGATGTGGAGGTCACGTAATCAGAACGAGTAACACTGTACTGCCCAAACAACTCCTTCCTGTGAACAACTGAAAACAGAAAACGTAGGGCGAAAAGAGCATTCCGGTGATACCCTCAAATGTCGCACAAATTAATTGATTCAACTACTATTTTATTTTAAAATAGCAATTCTTATTTCCCAAGTGTAAAAACTTCTTGAATAATTTTACAAATAAAATCACAAATTGATGTACTGCTTTTCTTCTGTTCATATTTCAAAACACTGCTACAGACCGTAAGTATTTTATTTCAAAAAGTATAATGATGTCCACTAATACAAAAATTTCTATACATACCATCTGGATATAATAAATTATACTCCAACACATATTCAGTAATAATACTCGTACATTTTATTAAAGCAATTTACATTATCTTTTTATTACAACATTTCTTTATACAGATAATAGTCTGAAATTTAGTTTTTAGTTTAATGTTAAAATAAGATAAATTTGTTATTTCAAGACCTCAGAATGAAATAACTATTACAATTTGCAACACTGTTACCAAGAACAACTCGTATGGATGGATGGATGGATGGATGGATGGATGGATGGATGGATGGATGGATGGATGGATGGATGGATGGATGGATGGATTATTAATTCCTAAGTTACAAGGTCCGACAATTAAGCAATGAGACAGATCTTATTATGGCCTAGAAAAAAAATGCCTTCTATGAAACAATGCATGGAATCCAAAGAGGAAACCTTCATTTATAGTCTGGAAACTATTCATGGCCGCGCGATAAGCAGACGACAAACAAGCAATCATTTTGTTGATCTAGTTAGAGGTAATCAGCATAGAGCAAAAAGCTAACATTAAATTCTGTTTAAAACTTGGAAAAAGTGCCATTGAGACAGTTCAGTTGAGGTGACAAATTTATAGCGACAATTGTTTATCTCGTGCACAGATATTCAGATGGTATTTAGGATTCAAACGCTGTGTGGAAACTATTACAATTGCAATTAGACATGGACTCCCAATTTCTGATAGTAATGAGGAACTCGTTGCAAACGTCAGAGAACGGATACAAGAAGATCATTGTTTGACTGTGAGGATGATAGCAAATGAATTTGATGTTAACCGAGAGACTTCATAATGAAAATATGTTGCAAGGGTAAAACGAGCATTAATTGGATATCTGAGACCCAACTGGAAGATCTTGATTTTGCAGATGACATAACTCTTATCAACGACAATATAATATCACTGCAAGTAAAAACAGATACCCTGTCTTCAATAAAAAAAATAGTAAAATATGATTTGAAATTAACAAAGATAAATAAAAAATAATGAAGGTTCTAATTAACAACGAAGGACAAATATACGTAGAAGGAATAGCTGTTGAAGAAGTAAACCATTTTGCATATCTCGGCAGCTATATAGACCAGGATGATGACAGCAGAAAAGAAAGTAGAATTTGAATTGCCAAAGCATCACTGACCTTCAAGAATCTTGAGAACATATGGAATTCAAAAGTTATAAGCATAAAAAAACAAGTTCAAATTATTCAATTCAAATGTAATATCCACCCTCATTTATGCACGTGAAAGCTGGAAAACAACTAAAGAAACAGACAAGAAATTAGACTCTTTCTAAAACAAATGCCCAAGGAAAGTACTCGGCATAAAGCAGAATGAATTCAAGAACAATGGAGAGATAAGGCAGATGAGCAAACAACCATCTGTCTCATGGGTGATCACAAAAAGAAGATGGACATGTGTCGGTCATGTGATGAGACGAAACAATCAGAGAATCAGAAGATGGACATATGTCGGTCATGTGAATAGAAGAAACAATCAGAGAATCCCAAAACAAGCTGTAAAGTGGAACACAAACAGATCGAAGAAAAAGAGGTCGACCACGTGAAACTCTAAAGAGGACATTGTTAATACAAGCCAATTCAGTGGGCATAACATCACTTGATTAGACTGAAAAACTCGCCGAAGACAGGACATCTTGGCGAACTACCATGCGGGCCCTATGTGACGTTTAACGGTACGGGAAGGATGAAAGATGTAAGATTGAAAAGGAATCTCCTAGTCTGACCCGAGTATTCAACACCTGGCAGTTTTTTCCTTCTTCATGATAATGCACCGGCTCACCGGGCGGTAGTTGTACAGGAATTTTTGGGCCAAAAACAAGTGTGTGTTCTCAACCATCCACCCTGTTTCCCAGATTTGTCTCCCTGCGATTATTTTCTATTCCCACAATTTAAATTGCCATTGAAAGGACATCTCCAACCCGGCTCGTCACAGGTGGCGGATGGTGGAAGTCCTCCAGATATGGAGGATCCCTGTGAATAAGAAGTTTATAGCACTACCAAAGAAACCAGGTGCAAAGGAATGTGATGACCACCGGACTATCAGCCTCTCAAGTCACATAATGAAGCTACTTCTGAGAATAATTATGAGAAGAACAAGGAAAAAGATAAAAATGGAAATAGCAGATGAACAGTTTTGGTTTGTTGAAGGAAAGGGAACACACAATACCATTTATGCTTCACGAACACTAACAGAAAGAGCTTTACAGAAATATCTCTATTTATGCTTCATTGATTACACCAAGGCATTCAACAAAGTGAAACATAATGAAATTATTAAAATGCTTGAAGACATCAATATAGACGGCAAAGACCTGAGTATTGTAAAACATCTATATTGGCAGCAAGAAGCAGCAGTTCGAGTTGAAAATAGAATTGGAAAATATCAACCTATAAAACAACGGGTGCGACAAGGATGTGTACTATCTCCAGACCTCTTTTCTCTGTATAGCGAGAATATTCTAAGAACAACCATCACAGAACCAGGCATAAAAATTGGAGGATACAATATTAACAACCTTCGGTATGCTGACGACACAGTACTGATAGCTGAGAACCAACAAGACCTGCAAAGTCTCTTGGATAAAGTCGCCAAAGAAAGTGAACAGAAAGGCCTTACTTTGAACATCAAAAAGACAGAGACTATAGTTATATCTAAGAAACAGAATCCACCAGCATGCAGTATTAACTTAAATGGAACTATTCTAAAGCAGGTGCAGAAATTCAAATACCTTGGAGCAGTAATAACTTCAAATGGGAAATGCAGAACAGAAATTAGGAACAGAATATGCCAAGCAAAGACTGCATTTCAGAGAATCACATATTAGCTAACACATCTTTATCAATGAATGTTATAAAACGAGTCCTAAAATGCTATATTGAACCTATCTTGTTATATGGAAGTGAATCATGGACAATAGGCAAGTCTGCACAAAAATCATTGGAAGCAGCAGAAATGTGGTTTATTAGAAGAATGTTGCGAATCCCCTGGACAGCAAAAATATCTAATGAAGAATGTATGAGAAGAGTTGGAGAGACAAAAAACCTCGTCAAAAAGATAAGAGAGAGACAATGTACTTTCGTAGGACAAGCAATGAGAAGAGGGGGCATTGAAAATATAACAACAGGAAAAATAGAAGGAAGAAGATCAAGAAGAAGACCAAGAGAAATGATACTGGACAGTCTGATGGGATGGTGTGAGAGGAGATCACCAACTGAGCTGATGGCCTGCATGAAGGATCGGGTACTCTGGAGAAGCATAATATCCAACGGCAGTCGGCACGGCACATGATGCTGATGATGATGATGATGATGGTGATGATGATGTTGATGATGATGATGATGATTGAAAGGACGCTTCTTTGACGATTGTGATGACGTAACATCGAGTTTAAGGGCCATACCAACAGAAGAACTGCAGAGGTCGTTCCAGTGTTTGTTAGATCGTTTCACTCGCTGGATCAGTGCGCAAGGGGCATAATTAGAATAAAATACATGTTATATCTTCACCTGTTGTCTATTTTACTTTTATGTAATTAGTCTCATTACTTAATTGTCGGACCTTGTATAAAGAAAGCAGGATAGATGGACAAAACACACATGAACAAACAGAAAAAGAAACAGACAGATACACTATACAGGGACGATCGAAACTGGACAACAAAAAAGAGACGGAAGAGAAACTGACTGAAAGATATATAGATTGATACTTAAACACACACAGTTATACATACATATGTACAAATATTCATAACTATGTATAATACCCATATATACATATATATATACAAGTATCTACTCGTACATATAATACATGTGTACACACATACATCCATACAAACATACATGCATTAAGTATATATAATATAAATACACACATATATACATTCAGTACTTCCATACATACACATAAACACATAAACATTACATACATACAATAAATACATACATACACACATACATACAACAACATCACTCATATGTAGACACATACGTACTTACATATATACATATATACATACATACATACATACATAACATACATATTTTATCTTATTATATCTTATATCCTTCCCATGCTGTTAAACGTCACATAGGGCTCGCAAAGTAGTTTGCCAATTTTCCTTATCTTCGGCGAGCCTTTCAACCTCGTCAAATTATTTTATGCCTGTAAATGTGCCTCTCTTAATAATGTTCTCTTTAGAGTTTCACGCGGTCTGTCTCTTTTTCTTTACCCTGTTGTGCTCCACTTGACAGCGTGTTTTGGGATTCTCTGACTGCTTCTTCTCATAACGTGACCTACGTATGTCCATCTATTTTTCCTGATCACCCATTAGACTGGTTGTTGTTCAGTCATCTGTCTTATCTCTGCATTGTTCTTGAATTCGTTCCACTTGATGCCGAGTATCTTCCTTAAGTATTTATTTTCAAAAGAGTCTGATTTCTTGTCTATTTCTTTAGTTGTTTTCCAGCTTTCGCATGCATAAATGAGGGTGGATATTACATTTGAATTGAATAGTCTTAACTTGGTTTTTGTGCCATGTGTTTTTTTGAACGCCATGTGTTCTCAAGATTCTTGAAGATCGATGTTGCTTTTGCAATTCTAATTCTAACTTCCTTTCTGGTCTCACTATCCTGGTCTATGTAGCTGCCAATGTATGAAAAATGAGTGACTTATTTAATATCTGTCCTTTCTACGTGTATTTTTCCATTTTAATTAATGGAAAGTTTCAATATTTTTCTTTTGTCCTTATTAATTTCAAGTCCTATTTTGCTAGCCAGTGAAGACAGGCTATCTGTTTTTTCTTGCATGGAATTCACATTATTACTGATAAGAGTTATGTCATCAGCAAAATCAAGATCTTTTAGTTGGGTCTCATGTACCCAGTCAATACCTGTGTTACCTGTGCAGCATTTTTTCATTATGAGGTCTAATGTAATTCCAAAAGCAAAGGAGACAGTATACATCCTTGTTTCACGTCTTTTTCAATCTGGAACCATTCACTCATCCCTTCTTCTGTCTTGACTGCACAGACATATCCATTGTAGAAGTCCTTAATGATACTGACAATTTTAGATGGTATTCCATATAGATTTAAAATTCTTCATAATGAATCTCTGTGTATGCTATCAAATGCCTTTTTAAAGTCTAAGAAATTCAGTATTAATGGTTTCTGCTTTTCAATATGTTCTGAAAGTATTAATCTTATAGTAAAGATCTCGTCGAGACATCTTCTCTATATTCGAAATCCTGCTTGTTCTTCTCTCATTGCGGTATTCACTATATCTTTAAGTCTATTCAAAATGCACAATGCTTTTAACACAACTGATATTAAGGTTACTCCTCTCTAATTGTTATAGTCACTAAGGTTGCCTTTTTGGCATTTTAACAATGATTCCTTTTTTCGATTTAGAAGGGACCTTTTCTTATTTCCGAATCTTTTTTTAAAGTTTTTTAGTTTTCTCATATTGTCACTATTGATAGCTTTTAACATTTCAGATGTTATTTCATCTTCAACTGCAGCTTTGTTGTTAGCCATTAAATTCACTGCTGTTTCAATTTCATGCAATGTAATTTCATGTAGGTTGACATTTAGCTGTGGAGCTGGTAAGTTGGTTTCAAGGTTTAACAATTTTTTTCGGTGTTTCCGATTAAGTATTTCTTGGAATTGTTTAGCCCATCTTTGCTTTTGGTCGTTACTTGATGTTAATAGGGTTCCAGTTTTGCTAAGGACTGGTCTTTCTTTAGACGTAATAATACCTGTTAGCCTCTTTTGTATGTTATATAAAGTTTTGCTGTCTCCTGTTTTTTCTGCTTTCTCTGCCTCTTTCGTCATATTGTCTATGTATTCTCTATTATCACTTGTAGCTGAACTTTTTACTTTCTTGTCTATTTCTTGGTATGTTGCTTTTGCCAAATCTTTTCCAAGATCTGTTTTTGCATTCAACATGTCTAGTTTGTCTGCCCGTCTTTCATGTATGTACTTACATGTGTTTTCTGATATCGATGCTTTTCTATTTGGTTTTTTCAGTCCAGCGCTTTCTTTTGATGCTGTTATTATGGCTGTGCTGTAAGAATTCCATAATTCATCTATACCTATCTCCTCAACGTCACTGCTTGTTGTGGAATGATTGGCAAGTTCCTGATTGAAATTACTGTTAGTATTTTCTTCTTGTAGAATGTGGCTGTTTATCTTTCTGTGTACTGATTTCTTATGTTTGCTTTTCAGTTAGTTTTAGTTTTATTTTCACTTTACACAGATTGGGATCATTGTTGACATCTGCACCCTTATATTCCCTTACATCTATCAGAGATGTTCTGTATTGCTTTCTAATACAAAAATGATCTATCTGGTTTCTAGTTCTATCATCTGGAGATATTAACAGTTTTATGTATCTATTTGTGTGGAAATATTGTGCCTCCAATGACCATGCCCTCAGTTAGACATATTTCAATTAATCTTTCTCCATTCTGATTAACCACGTCAATTCCTTCTTCCCCCATCACTTTTTCAACGTCGGTGTTATCTTTCCCTATCTTAGCGTTGAAGTCCCCCATAGCAATTAGGATGTCGTGTTTAGGCACTTTGCTGATTATTTGTTGTAGTTGTGATAGAAATCGTCTTTCACATCATCATCTGCATCGTTCGTGGGTGCATAACACTGTATTATTGCCATTCCTCCATGTCTTAGGTTGTATTATGCTCTTATTATACGACTGTTTACTGGTTCCCATTCTATAAGGCTCTTTACTGCTACATTTTATATAATAATACCTACCCACTCTTGATGTTTACCATCGTCTCTGCCTGAATGTATTATTAACTTACCTTTTTCCGCCGATCTTTTACCTGCTTCTGGCCATCGAATTTCTCTGATGCACAGTACATCTATGTGGTATCTCTCCATTTCTCTGATGTCCTGTTGGTGCTGCCATCGTTCTTACGTTCCAGAATCCAATCTTTGTCACATGTTTGTGGCCGACGAATGAGCTCTTTGGAGTTGGCATCCCTGATGTTCGGTTGGTTTCTCTGCGAGTTTCCATAACGATATCTTTTTTTCCCATCTGGAGTCGCCTCTATATAGGTCCCAGGATAAGGTTGTTACCCTTATGCCCAGCGACCGGTACAGGATATGTGACAGATCAAGCGAAATTCCGCTGATTTCTGCTTGCGGGCCAGAGCTAAAACAAAATTTCCGCTATCTTGCACGTCACGCAGGAAGACATGTATAACATACATATATAAAAATATACATAAACACAGTACATACATATATACATAATTTCATGTAGTATATATAACATACATACATACATTCACACATTACATATATATTATACATACATTAAATATATAATATACATATATATATACATATATTACATACTTACATACAAACATTACATATATAACTTACATGCATTAATTTATAGAACATACAAATATACTTATATACGTGCATTACATACTTACATACATACATATATACATACATACATACATACATACATACATTACATTCATGAATTAATATATTACATACATAACATACATACATAATTACATTTATGCATACATTACATTACATGTATACATGTGTACATTGCGTATATAACATTCATACATACATCTTATCTTATATCTTATATCCTTCCCGTGCCGTTAAACGTCACATAGGGCTCGCAAAGTAGTTCGCCAATTTTTCCTGTCTTCGGCGAGTCTTTCAACCTCATCAATGGATTTTATGCCTGTTAGTTTGGCGTCTCTTCAGAGTTTCACGCGGTCTGCCTCTTTTCTCTTCGGCCTGTTGTGTTCCACTTGATAGCTTGTTTTGGGATTCTCTGATCATTTCTTCTCATCAAGTGACCAACATACGTCTATCTCCTTTTCCTGATCACCCATGAGACTGGTTGTTGTTCAGTCATCTGTCTTATCTCTGCATTGTTCTTGAATTCGTTCCATTTTATGCTGAGTATTTTCCTTAGGCATTTATTTTTTAAAAAGTTTAATTTCTTGTCTATTTCTTTTGTTGTTTTCCAGCTTTCGCATGCATAAATGAGGGTTGATATTACATTTGAATTGAATAGTCTTTTTTTTTTTTGCTTCTAACTTTTAAATTCCATATGTTCTTAAAATTCTTGAAGATTGATGCTGCTTTTGCAATTTTGATCCTAACTTCCTTTCTAGTGTCACCATCCTGGTCTATGTAGCTGCCAAGGTATGCAAATTGATTGACTTCTTCACTATCTGTCCCTTCTATGTGTATTTTTCCATTTTGATGGAGAGGAATTTTCATTATTTTTATTTTGTTCTTGTTAATTTCAAGTCCTATTTTGCTAACCAGTGAAGACAGGCTATCTGTTTTTTATTGCATGGAATTCACATTATTACTGATAAGAGTTATGTCATCAGCAAAATCAAGATCTTCTAGTTGGGTCCCATGTACCCAGTCAATACCTGTGTTACCTGTGCAGCACTGTTTCATTTTGAAGTCTATTGTAATTCCAAAAAGTAAAGGAGACAGTATACATCCAAGTTTCATGCCTGTTTCAATCTGGAACCATTCACTCATCCCTTCTTCTGTCTTGACTGCACAAACATATCCATTGTATAAGTCCTTAATGATGTTGACAATTTTAGATGGTATTCCATATAGACATAAAATTCTCCATAATGAATCTCTGTGTATGCTATCAAATGCCTTTTTAAAATTATGAAGTGCAGTATTAATGGTTTCTGCTTTTCATACATACATACATACATACATACATAAAAATATGTGTACACAAAAGTTAATATATTCATGAAAAGTAACACTTTAAAACGTAATATAAAATCTTTCCATTTTCTCATTACACTAAAAAGGTGTTGTGCAAATTAATTGTTTCAGTTTCTATTTTATTTTAAAATAGCAATTCCTGTTTCCAAAGTGTAAATTCTTAGCTTTCTGGAAGTTAAATTATGGGAAACCTATACTGGCAGACTTTCAGAATCCTATAAAAGGAACATCGATGATGGCATTGGAGTCACTAGTATGCCACTAAAAGAGCTGAAAATTTTTAATGACTTCGCCAACTCACTTAATAACAACATAAAATTCACTTATGAAATTTCTTACAAGACTGTCAACATTTTAGGCATTAAAATTTCTATTGGCACAACCAGGACTGTCACCTCTGTATTTTACAAGCTCACCGACGGCCACACCTATTTGCTTTATACCTCCACCCATCCTGAAGCCATACTCCCAACTCCTCCGTATACGCCGCCTATGTCAGGATAATTTGGACTTTATAGATCAGTCCAACAAGTTATTAGAATTTTTCCGTCATCGCCACTACCAAGAAAATGTCCTTCGTGAAGCCTTCAACCGTATCCAACTAGTGAGCCGCAAAAAACAGCATTCACAAAATTAAAAACCTGTTATCTCATCTGGCAGAGTTAAGTTAGTACTGTCTTTCCACCCGCATGGTCAGATGGTTAAGAAAAGTCTTTATCGTCATCTGCCGATAATCCAACTCGACCCCGACACTAGCGACATTTTCTCTGATCCACCCCTAACTGCATACAAGCGTGAGCCAAATCTTAAGAACATCTTCGTCCACAGCCACTTGAAGCAGAGCCTTACATATGATGGCACCAGAAAATGTAACTGCCCTCGCTGTGTTACCAGCCCTGTCGTCTGAGAAACGAAAACAATCACCTTTCTTAAAACTATCATCACTCTTCATGAGGGATTCACATGCAAGTCCCGTAATGTAATATATGTCATAGTATGCAAAAGATGCAGGATACCTTATATAGGTGAAACTGGCCTCAGACTAGGGGACCGCATACAGAAACTTCTGTACGATATTACCCAGCATGCTTCGAAAACAGTCCCGAATCATTTCAATTGCCCCAACCACAAAGGCAAATATTATTTTCTGGTAACAGCCATCAAACAGTGTTACGCAGATGACACAAGCCACCTAGTGCTTGAGACGTGCTACATTAAGAACTATGGGACGCTGCAACCACAGAGTTTGAACTCGTTTTTCAGCTATACATAACATTCTCCTCTTCCACAATCATAATCCCTCTCCACTCAGCATCACTTCTTTCTAACTTGTTACACATAGTTCAGAACCTCCCCATAGCATCACATTACAACCGCTCTACAGCAACCATAACCATTTATTTCACTTTCTCCTGTCTAGGTTGTAGCACACTCTCTCCCCTCATCAGTTCTCCTGACATACATCACAAGTCTCTATTTATATATTTTAGTATCGCAGCTTTACTGCAGTGCTTCGTGTATAGTTGTATACTTATACACTAATTACTGTGTACAACATTTATAATAACGTTTGAAATAATCTCACAAATTGCCATACTCCTTTTTCTGTTCATATTTGAAAACATTGCTACAGTCAGTAAGTATTCTATTTTAAAAACTATAATGATGTCCAGTTATATAAAAATGTACATACATAACATTCGTAAATGATTAGGTTTACTTCAACACACTTTTCAGAAAAAAATATACTTTTTTAGGCATGCTACATTAACTTTTCAGTACAACATTTATTTTACAGATTATATGCAATTACAGAAAAGAACAAATATATCCATATTGAAAGAACTTAATAATGAAGAAGGCTGGCTAGTAAAGGGAATTAAAGAGATAAAGCTTAAATATTTTGGACACATTAAACGTCATGATAATCTAGAGAAGACCGTCTTGGAAGAGTACATAATGAGAACAAAATGAGAGGAAGACCAAGCCGAAGATGGCTGCAAGATATCCTTGATAATCTTCGAATGGATGCATCAGCAGCAGACCATCTTGCTTACAGCAACAGATCTACAGGAAAGTAAGAGAACAAATATTGTAGGATTAAACCTCGAAAAAATCGTAGACAAAACACTTTAGTGAGACGTGAGAGAAAGAAAAATCACAAGAGAATTACCTGGGATTCGAACACGGACTCCTGTTGGACGAGCAGCCGTCTAGCCACGAGAGAATAGCGTACTATCGACTTAGCCAACTAGCACTAGGGCTTATTCGTTTAGCCAGTTGTCATTAATTTAGTTTTCTTCTCATTAAGATAAAGGTTTTGCTCTTCACTATTCTTACGGACTGACATAATTAGTTTTTTCATTCATTTTTGTGTTATGGACAGTAATACTGTGTCATCAGCATATCTAATCTCTGGTATTTCATAGCCTCCAAATTCTGTGACATCGTAATAATCTTCGTCTACATCTTCTCTAATATTATTCGTTATATTTTCAGTATAGAAGTTAAATAAGTTAGACGGCAATATGCACTCCTGACGTACCCCTTGTTTTATGTCAAACCAAGTTGTTGTTTTACAAAAATACTACTCTTACTATTTAGCAGGATGTGGGAAGAAGAGAAGGTCCCAGAGGACTGGAAGGAGTCCCATCTTATAAAACTCCCTAAGAAAGGGGATCTATTAGAATGTAAGAACTATAGAAGCATCTCCCTGCTCTCAATACCCAGCAAGGTCTTCAGCAGGATTTTGCTAAATAGAATTAAAACATCAGTAAATAGTAAACTAAGAGAAGAGCAATCAGGTTTCAGGCAAAGAAAACTTTGTACTGACTGCATTACTACAGTGTAAACAATAGTAGAACAGTCAATGGAGTGAAATTCTTCACTGTTGGTTTCATTCATTGATTATGAGAAGGCATTTGATAGTTTAGAATGCTATGGAAACTACTGGAACACTATGCTATCCCAGCCAAGATAACAAAGCCTACATGAAGGAACAACTTGTAGAATCGTGCATGGAGAAACTATCACAGAAAGTTTTATAGTGGAAACAGGTGTGAGGCAGGGATGTTTGCTATCACTATTCTATTTCTTCTAGAAATTGATTGGATCTTGAAACTACTACATATGGGAAAGGAAATGGGATACAATGGACAATTGGAACCAATTGGACGATCTTGACTTCGATGACGATGTGGCACTTCTGGCACACAGCCACACACAGACGCAAGAGAAACTTCAGATCTTAAGCAAGAATTCAGCTAAACTGGGACTATATGTTAACAGACGAAGAAAAAAGATAATGAAAAGTAATAGTTCAAGCAATAGCCTCATGGTAACTGTGGGAGTGCCAACTGAGAAAGTAGAGTATTTCACATATTTAAGCTGCATAGTTGATAAATATGGAGGAACGGAAAAGGATGTTAAAGCTAGAATAACCAAGGCCAGGACAGCATTTATCCAACTTAACAACATATGATCATCTAAGAACATCAAAACAAGAACCAAACTTAAGATTTTCAGTACAAACGTAAAGACTGTCCTACTATATGGGTCGGATACATGGGTTATGATCAAGACAATAAAACAGAGGATACAAACATTCATGAACTACTGCTTGATGAAGATTTTAAACATTAAAAGGCAGGACAAGATCAGGAAAGAGAAGGTATGAGAAATGGCAGGACAAGAACTTATGAACATACAAATCATCTCTAGGAGTAGAGGTGGATTGGCCACAATCTGAGGAAACCCAACACCAACATAGCAAGACAGGCACTGACATGGAATCCTCAAGGAAATAGAAAATGAGGAAGACCTAGACTTACTTGGAGAAGAGAAATTATGACAGTGCTCAGAGACAAGGGATACACATGGAAGGAAGCAGAGAATAATTCCAAGAACAGGGATGACTGGAGAGCCTTTATCAGTGGCCTATGTTCTCAAGGGAGTGAAAGGCGATGATGATGATGATGATGATGATGATGATGATGATGATGATTGATGATGATGATGATTTATCTTTTATTCTTACAGCTGCCTGTTGATCTAGGTACAGCAGTGATATTAATTGTACCACATGAGTTTAAAATCTCATTTTTTCCGTTCTTTCCCAAAATTTCTCGTATTGTACATCTTCGAATAGTTTATGAAAGAAATATAACTTCACATTACATTCTCTGCATTTCTCCAATATTATTCTTATATTGAATATATGATCTCTTGATCTTTTCTCTTGTTTAAAACCAGGTTGAACTAGATTGATTTCTCCTTATGAAGTCTATCCATTATGATTTATTAGAGACACTGGCCAAACAGCATATTCCCCAATATGCCTTAATGGCAAGGAAACAGGAATTTTACCTTATATCTTATAGACACGTATATACAGACACATACACATACAAATGTAAAACTTCGCAGAATTTAATATTTATTGCCTACTTACCTTTATAAAATAAATTTAAATATATACTGTCCAAAAAAGTAACGCATAACTACTGATGACCCAATTTTAGCCATAACTTTGATATTCTATAGCTTTTTAAATTGAATGAATAAAATTTTCCAATTGCACACAATAATACCTAAGGGTTTAAACACTCACTTGACAGTTTCTTGCATTTGTGTGACGAGAATTTGTTAGTATCATGGGTTCTCAAGTTAGTATGGTGTGTGGCCTCTGCTTGCGTCGATCAGCGACTGGCATCTCCTGGGCATAGATGTGATCAGAAGTCTGATGTGCGCCTGTGGGATGGTTGCCCACTCTTCCTGGAGTGCCTGCCACAGATCACGACGATTGGCTGGAGGAACGTTTCGGCGAAAAACACGTCTTTGCACCTCATCCCATAGGTGCTCGATCGGATTCATGTCTGGAGACATGGATGGCCAAGGAAGGATGAGAATGTTGTTTGCAGTCAGGAATTATGTGGTGAACCGTGCAGAATGAGGTCTGGAGTTGTCCTGTTGAAACACAAACCTTTGCGCAGTCAAAAAATGGAAGGACATGGGGTCGAAGAATTTCACTGACGTATCGTTGCACATTCAAGCCTCCTTCAATCTCCACCAATGGACTCCTTCCATTGAAATTGATCATTCTCCATACCATTACACCTCCAACACCGTGCGACGGAGCTTCACCAACGCAATTTTGAGCAAAATGTTCATCTGGCCTACGGTAGATCCTTCTCCGCATATGATGGCAGTGCAACAAAAAGGAAGATTCGTCACTAAACCAGACACGTCTCCATTGATTGTCACTTGTCCAGGGCCGATGCTGGTTGGCCCAAACAAGTCGATTTTGGTGATGGCGTCTCGTTAACACAGGACCTCGGTGACGTCGTCGTGCCACCAGTCCAGCTTCATGCAGTCTATTCAAGATAGTTTGATCAAACACACGACGTCCTGCAAGCAATGACTGGCCACTTGAGGAAGCTGTTGTAAACCTGTTTCTGAGGTGTTGTCGCCCTGGGTCGTCCACTGCGGTGCCGGTCTTCAACTGATATAGCAGTATTCGTGTAACAATGATAGTAAGGGCATTATTATAGGTTTTTCCTTTTCAATTTTCTCCTGTTGAGATCCCTCGGGAAGGTCATGTGGGCTGCAAAACCCGTGACAGGAAATTGTAGGGGCAATGCCGAGTCGGTGGAGTTTGAGTCTTGGTTTGAACGTGTAACTGTGTGGACGTGTTTTGTCGAGCTGTGTGATGTCTTCGTGGAACAGATGAACATTTTAGTTGTACGTATGAATGGACTGGCCACATGGCAGGGATAACCAGCCGGCAGTCGAATTTAATGTTATTTTCATCAGCATTATCATCATTCCATCAATAAATGTTCACCGTTACCCAGGATTTACTTGACTATCTGTACCAGTTGTCGTCAACGTGAGGTTTTGAACGAGCCTGTATGAGAAGTATGTCTGGAACAGTGTGTAACTAATCCAGCAGGTGAGAGTGAGAGCTGGAATTATGTGTATAACTAGTCCAGTAACCTCAACTCTCGAAGAGCAAGATGGAAGTCGACCCTGTTATTTACGTGCGTAACGTGAATCAGCACAACTCCACGGCCCAGCTAACGAGTGTCATACACACAGCAAAGTCTGTGTCACCAAAAGATTACCCTGTTATTTCAGGATGCACCACGGCAAAATGCTATTATACTGAGCCAGTGGCTTGAAACAGTGCCAAAGTCGATTGATGGTACTCTGCTGCACATTTAAATGCCTGACAACCTGACTTGGACTTTTGCCTGCTTGCAGGCGACCAATAGCAATGTTTCGTAAATTGTGCGATAGACTTGCCACAATTGTCTGCTTGAAAATTAAAAGAATCTGTTTGCGTAATATCAGCCTTTTATAGGGTTTCATTTGCGTTGGAAGTGAGTTGTGCTGCCACAAAAATCACGACTTTTCCATAAACGCAACGTGAGTTATGGTAAAAAAAATGCGTGATTAGCAAGGGCAGCTACTACGTTCTGATTATACATGAGGATAGCAAAATTCACGCTAAATTATGGACCTGATATCTTGTGACAATTTTTTATTTGGTTTGAGACACCCGAGAAAAAAACATTCTTGTCATAACATATAAAAAATGAAGCTTATATAACCTATGTGTTTCTTTTTTTTTACACAGTATAATTAATCTTAATGCGAAGAAAACTAAATTGATGACAACTGACAAAACAAAACACACAATGCAGCTGAAATATGTATCAATGAGGAAAAATTGGAAGACGTGGATAGTTTTGAATATATTGGATCACTACTAACAAATAATAGAGATACAATGAGAGAAATTAAAAGGAGGACTTCTATCGCTCTTCAGAAAGTAAAACAACTAAAGAATCTGTGGAGAGGAACAAACAGAACTACAAAAATAATATTTTTAAGGGCATGCATCTTTCATCTCGCAACATATGCCTGTGAGACCTGGACACTTAACAAAACAACTGAGAAACACTTAAATGGCTTTGAATGTAGATGCTACAAATGTCATGGACACAAAAAAGAACAAATATATCCATACTACAATAATTTAATATTCAAGAAGGCTGGCTAGTAAAGAGGATTTAACATAGAAAACGTAAATATTTTGGACACATTAAACGTCATGATAATCTAAAGAAGACCGTCTTGGAAAGGTACACAATAGGAAAAAGAAAAGGAGAAAGACCAAGGCGAAGATGGCTGCAAGACATCGTTGATGATCTGGAAATGGGTACATCAGCAGCAGGCCATCTTGCTCACAACATAGAGGCTTACAGAAGTGCTGTTAGGGAGGCAAAATTCCGCAAGGGACATGCAAATGAATGAACGAATGATTAAGAAATTTTCAAAATAGTAAAATCCACTCCAAACTATATATTTCTTCATTTCTCTTTTCTTTCGAAAAAATTATTTCCTTTTTTACAAAGTGTTATGTTGTTATATGAACATTTGAAATATTTTCTGTAGCATGTAAACTATCTTTCTTTTTCTGTTCATATTTCAAAACATCCATACAGTCTGTTAGTATTGCAATTCACAAGATATATAGTCTATATTTGGTTAGACAATTGTGTTCTTAACATCAGGTATTGCTGATGCTTTATTATACTTCCAAAACTAATATACCTCCTTCATTGCTGGCAGTATTAGCTGTAAGCTGAAAGTTCAAATAACTATACTTTAGGATATTTTATTTTTACTGTTATAGTCTCCTATTTAATTTTTCTTCAGTTGCCAAGTTAAAGTAACAGTATTATTTCAATAATATTGAACAACGCGGATTTCAGTATATGTTTAACTATTAGAATTAGCAACATAAAGAACAATGGATGGATGGATGGATGGATGGATGGATGGATGGATGGATGGATGGATGGATGGATGGATGGATGGATGGATGGATGGATGGATGGATGGATCAGACTCTATCACCATGGGGACTATGGTGATCCCTGCCCTGTTAGCCAGTCTATGCCTGTTACTGAGGGTACCAACAGAGAGGTGGGACAGGGTCTTGGTCAGCTATGGTTGGCTAACACTAACATTAGCATATCAGCAGTGGGTAGCTGACTGTCTAATCTGACAGCGTCCCCCCACACACACACAGACATAGAGACTTATTAGCGTGGTAAAAGCTTATTATGTTGGTGATAATCTTTATCAAGTAAGAATGTTTGAGGTGTTCATTTTACTGCTAAACCGTTTAAGGAAGTCTCTCTCTCTCTCTCTGTCTCACTCTATCTGTCTCTCTCTATGTCTCTATCTCTCTGTCTCTCTCTATGTTTCTATCTTTCTATCTCTCTCTGTCTCTCTCTGTCCCTCTCTGTCTCTGTTTGTCTCTCTGTCTCTCTCTGTCTGTCTGTCTCTCTCGCTCTCTGAACCTTAAGTGTCCAAGGCAAATGGGGCTTTCTGCAAGAGAGTTCCACAAACGCTTGTCCTTTGCCTTCTTTTCCGCTCTTGTCTAATAGAGCCCTCTAGTACTCAACATCCTCTCTGTTGTTCTTTTCTCTGCCTCCTGTGGTCTACCCTTTCTTCTGCTCCGTTTAAGGAAATGGCTTCCCAGAATTATTCAAATTATAAAATCTTTACTGTTTTCTGAAGCGCGTAGATTCTTATAGAAACTTTAGAATTGATTTCACCAGCGTCTTTGCTTTCTGTCCATATTTCAAAACATTAAAACAGAGATCGGTAAAAATTTTATTTCATAAAATATAACGTTGTAGCACTTTCTGTTAAAAAAGTATAAAACAAACTTTTAGTAGTATTACTACATGTACATATTTTTCTCAGCACATATAAATACTTTACTATTAGAAATGTTAGTAAGAGAGTTATATAAAACTTCAACATTTCTTCAGCATATTTAAGTTATTCACTGTTGCATACTACAAGAACTTAAGAAGGTTGGCTAGTAAAGATGATTAAACAGAGAAAACATAAATATTTTGACACATTAAACATCATAAGAATTTAAAAAAGACTGTCTTGGAAAGATACATAATGGGAAAAAGAAAGAGAGGAAGGCCAAGGCGAAGATGGCAGCAAGACATCGTTGATAATCTGTACATGATGCATCAGCAGCAGGCCATCTTGCTTACAACCGCGAGGCCTACAGGAGTGCTTTTTGGGAGGAAAAGTTCCACAAGGGACATGCAAATGAGTGACTGACTGATTCGTCTGGTTAAGATTTTTTTTCATTTAAGTTCAGTGGTTCTACCATTTCTCTAAGTCAGCAGCACAAATCAGACAAACAGACAGAAGTGTCGTTTGAAATTTTTTTAAATTCTACATATTTTCTTTCTGGATTTTATTCCTTGATAAAGATTATTTCCTTAGTTACTGTTTTGATCAAAGTAATCTGTTCAGTTTGAGAAAAAGAGAGGAAATCTTTGAAATAAATTCATTACATTCCCATTTAATATTTTCTCTTCCTTGTATATTTCATGATCGTTAATACAGGAGGTAAGTATTCAGCACATAGTACATAAACATTCAGTCAATTCTGTCGAAACAGGAAAAGAAAACGAAACATTCATCAGCATTACTTCAACATTTACACATATCAAAATAACTATAGCACATTATCTTACATCCTTCCTGTGACATTAAACGTCACATAGAGCTCGTATGATAGTTCGCCAAGTTTTCCTGTTTTCGGTGAGCTTTTCAACCTCATCAAGGGATTTTGTGCTTACTAAACTGGCCTCTCTTAACAATGTCCTCTTTAGAGTTTCACGTGGTTGACCTCTTTTTCTTTGGCCTGTTGTGTCCCACTTGATAGCTTGCTTTGGGATTCCTGATTGTTTCTTCTCATCACATGACAGACATATGACTACCACTACTTACATTCTTCATTCCGAAGTTACAGAAAATGTTAACTAAGTTATTTTTAATACTTAAAATGTTTACTTTTTCCACTGAAACCATATATAGCAGTTGGTTTACGGTTTAGTTTAGACCTGATATTGGACCACATGAGGAGATACCACTAACAATTTCTAAGTAGAGTCTACGGAGCAGTGGTACAAAAATGTAAAACTGTTCTAAGGCGCATTTTCTTCTCTTCAACAAGACGATCTGCAAAACATCTATGATAATGTACTAGCTAAATGATTTATCACATCATTATACATACATACATACATACATACATACATACATACATACATACATACATACATACATACATACATACATACATACATACATACATACATATACATACATACATACTTAACTACATGCATACATACATACATACATTCATGCATACATACATACATACTTAACTACATGCATACATACATACACTCAAACATACATACTTGCGTATATGCATACACGTATACAAGCATTAATACATCCGTACATAAAAAATTAACACTTTAAAATATAACACCTTTACATATTTTCCTAACACTAAAAAGTGTTTTACAGAATTAATTGTTTCTACTATTATTTTATTTTAAACTGGCTGATTACCCGGCGTTGCTCGTGTATTTATTTATCCCAATCAACAAAAAGAGAAGAGAGAGACAATGTACTTTCATAGGACATGCAATGAGAAGAGGGGGCATTGAAAATATTATAACAACAGGAAAAATAGAAGGAAGAAGATCAAGAGGAAGACCAAGAGAAATGATACTGGACAGTCTGACAGATGGTGTGAGAGGAGATCACCAACTGAGCTGATGGCCTGCATGAAGGATCGCGTATTCTGGATAAGCATAATAGCCAACACCAGTCGGCACGGCACATGATGATGATGATGAATCAACAAAATTCTATTCATTTCCACAGCCTTCCAGAAGGTTCTACAGAGGTTTGTTCAATTCGACAATCTTCTAGAACGTTCCACAATGTTCTATTCATATCAACAAACTTCTAGAAGGCCCTATAGAGTCCAGAAAATAATACAAAGTTCTGTTCCTTCTATTCGACTAAACGTGGGCTTAAATGTCATCAGTATTGTCACCAATCAGTTTAGCAACCCCGAACACTGTGGATTCGAACTAATCTCGGTCAATTTGAACATTTTACTTTTCATCACTTCTCACCCCCCCCCCCCCGCCCCCCATGCCGATGGTGGCTGAACTTGCAAGTGCCACTATTCATCTTAGCGACCTCGAAAACTATGGATTCGATACTAATATCGGTCGTTTTCGAATATTTGTACATATCACCACATCCCCCCACCCCTGGGACCCCATGCCGATTAGGGCTGAACTTGCACTTAAACGAACCGAGAGTGTCACTATTCATCTCAGCGAGCTCAAAAACTATAGATTCGACACTAATATCGTTCATTTACGATTATTTTTACATGTCACCCTATCCCACCTTCACTCCTAGGCCCCCCCCCCATGCCGATGGAAGCTGAACTTGGACTTAAACTGCATCGTGTGTGTCACCATTCCTCTCAGCGACACCAACAACTATGGATTTGACACTAATATCGGTCGTTTTCGTTTATTTGTACAAGTCACCCCCATCCCATCCCCGCCCCTATGACCCCCCCCCCCCCCCCCCCCATGCCGATGGTGAAACAACCTGGACTTAAGCGGCATCGGCAATTCACTATTCATCTCAGGGACCCCGTAAACTATGGATTCGACATTAATATCGGTCGTTCTCGATGCTTGGTACGTGCCACCATCTTCCCACCTTTAGCCCGAACCCCCCCCCCCCTCCACACCCAAGCCGATTGGGCTGAACTTGGACTTAAACTGCATTGGAACTGTCACTATTCATCTCAGCGACCCAAAAACTATGGATTCGACACTAACATCGGTCGTTTTAAATAATTTGTAAATGTCACCCCCATACCACCCCACTGTTAGCCCCCCCCCCTTGTAGTTGGTGGCTGATCAAACACTGTATAGGCGCTCTCTGTTATGAAATAAACACTCTGACCATTTTCTAAATGGACGCTGAGGTGAACAACAGTAGAGTGTCTTTCGTGAATCAGAAATATGCTCCGTGGATCATGTTTCTCGTTATCAACCCCAAAGGTTCGACATCTCAGCAGATATAACGTCACTGATTTGTGTTGGGTGACCTTTGTCCGTCACAGCCGACAATCCAAAGCAGGCATAATTATCACTGGAGTTACTTCCCATCGTTAGTGGAGTATGTTTCTATCGGTCGGTTGCAACACCACACCCACTACCCAGGCCCCCCTAGGGGTCCTATGGATGATCTAACCCCACTATACCTTGTCAAGATGGTAAGTCATATGTGTGTCAAGTTTGGCTGAAAATGTTCCAGGCTGGAACACACAAACACGTTCATTTATGTATATATAGATGAATTAGCAAATTATTGTTTCCAAAATGTAAAAACTTTTATAATATTTGAAATAAACCCACACATTGATAAACTACTTATTTTACTCATAATTAAAATCACAGAGACGCTTAGTAAGTATTTTATTTCAAAAAGTATAATTATGTCCTGTTCTATAAAAATTTTATTTACATAACTTCCGGATATGATTAGGTTTACTTCAACACACCTTACAGGAATAATACACTTTTTTAGGCAATTTACTTTAACTCTTTATTACAACATTTCTTTTTACAGATGATAGCTTGCATATTAGTGTTTCTTTTAATGTTAAAGTATAATGATTGTGTTATTTCAAGACCTCAGAACGAAATAACTATTGAAATTTGCAACACTGTTACCAAGAACAACTCTGTCAGATGGATGGATGGATGGATGGATGGATGGATGGATGGATGGATGGATGGATGGATGGATGGATGGATGGATGGATGGATGGATGGATGGATGGATGGATGGATGGATTATTAATTCCATAGTTACAAGGTCCGACAATTAAGTAATGAGACAGATCTTATTATGGCCTAGAAAAAAAAGCCTTCTATGAAACAGTGCATGGAATCCAAAGAGGAAACCTTCATTTATAATCTGGAAACTTTTCATCGCCGAGCGGTAAGCAGACGACAAACAAGCAGTCATTTTGTTGATCTAGTTAGAGGTGCATTGTCATATAATCAGCGTGGAGTAAAAAAACTAACATTAAATTCTGTTTAAAACTCCGAAAAAGTGCCATTGAGACAGTTCAATTGATGTGACAAATTTATAGCGACAATTGTTTATCTCGTGCACAGATATTCAGATGGTATTCAGGATTCAAAAGTGGTGTGGAAACTATTAAAATACAACTAGACATTGACTCCCAATTTCTGATAGTAATGAGGAACTCGTCGCAAACGTCAGAGAACGGATACAAGAAGATCATTGTTTGACTGTGAGGATGATGGCAGATGAATTTGATGTTAACCGAGAGACCATTCGTAAAATTTTAGTGGAAGGTTTGGGTAAGAAAAAATTGCTTGCTGGTTTGTAACCATATTCGTTGTCTGATGACCATAAACACCAGCATGTTGAGTACGAGCAAAAGACATCATTAAAACGCGTCGCAGAAATAAACTTTTCTTAAATTTGATTGTTGCAGAGGCTGAAACATGGATTTTCCGCTAAGATCCCACAACTAAACGCCAAAGTGCTCAGTGGAAGTCATCATCATCACCAAAAGGCAAAATATTTGGTCTTCAAAAGTGGAAAGTGAAGACAATGTTGGTGTGCTTCTACGACAGCAACAGAATTAGTCACAAAGAATTTATTCCAGAGGGACAGGCTGTCACTGCCAAAGTGTATTTAAGTATCTTGAAACGCCTATTGAAATGTTACATTCTGGAGTGTAAGAACAATGGCCGCACCAGCGAAAACTGCTCTGGTAATCCAAGAAATGGATAAATATCACCTAGACGTACTGGGCATCTGTGAAATGAGATGGCCAGAAGCAGGTAAAAGATCGTCAGAAAAACGTAAGTTAATCATACATTCAGGCAGAGACGATGGGAAATTTCACAAAGGAGTAGGTATAAGTATGTCAACTACGGCAGCAAAGAGCCTTACAAAATGGGAAACAGTGAACAGTCGTATGATAAGAGCACGATACAAAATAAAGCAGAGAAGAATGACAGTCATACAATACTGTGCACCCACGAACGATGCAGATGACGAAATAAAAGACACTATCACCAACTACGACAACTGATTAACAAAGTTCCTAAACACGACATGTTAATTGTCATGGGAGATTTTAATGGTAAGTTATAAAAATATAAAAAAAAAGTTATGGGAAAAGAAGGGATTGATACGGTAAATTAGAAAGGAGAAAGATTAATTGAATTATGTCTAACAGGGGGCTTGGTCATTAGAGGAACAGTATTTCCACACAAAGAGATACATAAAAGAATATGAATATCTCCGGATGATAGAACTGGAAAACAGATAAATCGATTTTATATTAGAAAGCAATTCGGAACGTCTCTGATATATACAAGTGCATATAGGTGTGCAGATGTCAACAGTGATCACAATCTGTGTATAGGGAAAATAAAACTAAAACTGAAAAGCCAACACATTAAAGCAATACTCAGAAAGAGAAACAGTCAAAGTCTACAGGATGAAAATACTAAGAGTAATTTCAATCTGGAACTTACCAAACAGTTCGCTGCATTCACTGAGGTAGAGGAGACAGATATAGATGACCTATGGCATTCTTATAGCACAGCTATAACTAAAGCAGCTAAAACAAGGGCTGGACTGCAAAAAATAAATAGAAAAGCATGGATATCAGATAATACATGGAAATCCATACATAAAAGACGAGCAGCCAAATTAGCCATGTCGAATATAAAAACAGATCTTGAAAGAGATTTGCCAAAAGCAACATACAAAGAACTAGACAGTAAAGTAAAAAGTTCAGCTAGAAGGGATAAAGGAGAATACATGGACAATATGACGAAAGAAGCGGAGAAGACAGCAGAAACAGGAGACAGCAAAACTCTACAAGGCATACAAAAGAGGCTAACATGTACTATTGCATCCAAAGAAAGACCAATCCTTAGCAACAAAAGCACACAACATCAAGTAAAGACCAAAAGCAAAGATGGATCGAACACTTTCAAGAATTACTTAATTGACTACTTCCAAAAGAACTGATAGACCTTGGAGTTGATTTACCATTTCCACAATTAAATGTAAACCTAGATGAAATTACATTGCATGAAATTGAAACAGCAGTGAATCTAAAGGCTAACAGAAAAGCTGTAGGTGAAGATAAAATAACATCCGAAATGTTAGAAGCTATTAATATAGACAACATGAAACAACTACAGAGAATGTCTGGAAGTTTGGACAGAAGAAAAACTACCTTCTAAATGGAAAAAAGGAATCATTGTTAAAATACAAAAAAGGGCAGCTTTAGCGATTGCAACAACTGGAGAGGAGTAACCTTACTATCAGTTTTATCAAAAGTATTTTGCAAAGTTATTCTGAATATAATTCACGACATAGTGGATGCTGTAATAAGAGAGGAACAAGCAGGATTTCGACAAGAGAGAAGCTGTCTCGACCAGATCTTTACTCTAAGAATAATACTTAAAGAAAATATCGAAATCCAAAGACCATTAATACTGAACTTCATAGACTTTAAAAAGGAATTTGATAGCATACACAGAAAATCAGTATGGAGGATTTTAAGAATATATGGAATACCATCTAAAATTGTCAACATCATTAGTGACCTCTACAATGGATATGTTTGTGCAGTCAATACAGACGAAGGAATGAATGAATGGTTCCAGATTGAAACAGGTGTGAAATAAGGATGTATATTATCTCCCTTGCTTTTTGGAAGTGCCATAGACTTCATAATGAAAATATGTTGCAAGGGTAAAACGAGCATTAATTGGATATCTGAGACCCAACTGGAAGATCTTGATTTTGCAGATGACCTAACTCTTATCAGCGACAATATAACATCACTGCAAGTAAAAACAGATACCCTGTCTTCAATTTTTAAAAATAGTAAAATATGACTTGAAATTAACAAAGATAAATAAAAAATAATGAAGGTTCTAATTAACAACGAAGGACAAATATACGTAGAAGGAATAGCTGTTGAAGAAGTAAACCATTTTGCATATCTCGACAGCTATATAGACCAGGATGATGACAGCAGAAAAGAAAGTAGAATTTGAATTGCCAAAGCATCACTGACCTTCAAGAATCTTGAGAACATATGGAATTCAAAAGTTATAAGCACAAAAAAACAAGTTCAAATTATTCAATTCAAATGTAATATCCACCCTCATTTATGCACGTGAAAGCTGGAAATCAACTAAAGAAACAGACAAGAAATTAGACTCTTTCTAAAACAAATGCCCAAGGAAAGTACTCGGCATAAAGCAGAATGAATTCAAGAACAATGGAGAGATAAGGCAGATGAGCAAACAACCATATGTCTCATGGGTGATCACAAAAAGAAGATGGACATGTGTCGGTCATGTGATGAGACGAAACAATCAGAGAATCAGAAGATGGACATATGTCGGTCATGTGAATAGAAGAAACAATCAGAGAATCCCAAAACAAGCTGTAAAGTGGAACACAAACAGATCGAAGAAAAAGAGGTCGACCACGTGAAACTCTAAAGAGGATATTGTTAAGACAAGCCAATTCATTGGGCATAACATCACTTGATTAGACTGAAAAACTCGCCGAAGACAGGATATCTTGGCGAACTACCATGCGGGCCCTATGTGACGTTTAACGGTACGGGAAGGATGAAAGATGTAAGATTGAAAAGGAATCTCCTAGTCTGACCCGAGTATTCAACACCTGGCAGTTTTTTCCTTCTTCATGATAATGCACCGGCTCACCGGGCGGTAGTTGTACAGGAATTTTTGGGCCAAAAACAAGTGTGTGTTCTCAACCATCCACCCTGTTCCCCAGATTTGTCTCCCTGCGATTATTTTCTATTCCCATAATTTAAATTGCCACTGAAAGGACATCTCCAACCCGGCTCGTCACAGGTGGCGGATGGTGGAAGTCCTCCAGATATGGAGGATCCCTGTGAATAAGGAGTTTATAGCACTACCAAAGAAACCAGGTGCAAAGGAATGTGATGACCACCGGACTATCAGCCTCTCAAGTCACATAATGAAGCTACTTCTGAGAATAATTATGAGAAGAACAAGGAAAAAGATAAAAATGGAAATAGCAGATGAACAGTTTTGGTTTGTTGAAGGAAAGGGAACACACAATACCATTTATGCTTTACGAACACTAACAGAAAGAGCTTTACAGAAAGATCTCTACTTATGCTTCATTGATTACACCAAGGCATTCGACAAAGTGAAACATAATGAAATTATTAAAATGCTTGAAGACATCAATATAGACGGCAAAGACCTGAGGATTGTAAAACATCTATATTGGCAGCAAGAAGCAGCAGTTCGAGTTGAAAATAGAGTTGGAAAATATGAACCTATAAAACAAGGGGTGCGACAAGGATGTGTACTATCTCCAGACCTCTTTTCTCTGTATAGCGAGAATATTCTAAGAACGACCATCACAGAACCAGGCATAAAAATTGGAGGATACAATATTAACAACCTTCGGTATGCTGACGACACAGTACTGATAGCTGAGAACCAACAAGACCTGCAAAGTCTCTTGGATAAAGTCGCCAAAGAAAGTGAACAGAAAGGCCTTACTTTGAACATCAAAAAGACAGAGACTATAGTTATATCTAAGAAACATAATCCACCAGCATGCAGTATTAAATTAAACGGAACTATTCTAAAGCAGGTGCAGAAATTCAAATATCTTGGAGCAGTAATAACTTCAAATGGGAAATGCAGAACAGAAATTAGGAACAGAATATGCCAAGCAAAGACTGCATTTCAGAGAATCACATATTAGCTAACACATCTTTATCAATGAATGTTATAAAACGAGTCCTAAAATGCTATATTGAACCTATCTTGTTATATGGAAGTGAATCATGGACAATAGGCAAGTCTGCACAAAAATCATTGGAAGCAGCAGAAATGTGGTTTATTAGAAGAATGTTGCGAATCCCCTGGACAGCAAAAATAACTAATGAAGAATGTATGAGAAGAGTTGGAGAGACAAAAAACCTCGTCAAAAAGATAAGAGAGAGACAATGTACTTTCGTAGGACAAGCAATGAGAAGAGGGGGCATTGAAAATATTATAACAATAGGAAAAATAGAAGGAAGAAGATCAAGAAGAAGACCAAGAGAAATGATACTGGACAGTCTGACGGGATGGTGTGAGAGGAGATCACCAACTGAGCTGATGGCCTGCATGAAGGATCGGGTACTCTGGAGAAGCATAATAGCCAACGCCAGTCGGCACGGCACATGATGATGATGATGATGATGATGATTGAAAGGACGCTTCTTTGACGATTGTGATGACGTAACATCGAGTTTCAGGGCCATACCAACAGAAGAACTGCAGAGGTCGTTCCAGTGTTTATTAGATCGTTTCACTCGCTGGATCAGTGCGCAAGGGGCATAATTAGAATAAAATACATGTTATATCTTCACCTGTTGTCTATTTTACTTTTATGTAATTAGTCTCATTACTTAATTGTCGGACCTTGTATAAAGAAAGCAGGATAGATGGACAAAACACATATGAACAAACAGAAAAAGAAACAGACAGATACACTATACAGGGACGATCGAAACTGGACAACAAAAAAGAGACGGAAGAGAAACTGACTGAAAGATATATAGATTGATACTTAAACACACACAATTATACATACATATGTACAAATATTCATAACTATGTATAATACCCATATATACATATATATATACAAGTATCTACTCGTACATATAATACATGTGTACACACATACATCCATACAAACATACATGCATTCTTATCTTATCTTATATCCTTCCCGTGCCGTTAAACGTCACATAGGGCTCGTAAAGTAGTTCGCCAATTTTTCCTGTCTTCGGCCAGTCTTTCAACCTCATCAAAGGATTTTATGCCTGTTAACTTGGCCTCTCTTAATAATGTTCTCTTTAGAGTTTCACGCGGTCTGTCTCTTTTTCTTTACCCTGTTGTGTTCCACTTGACAGCTTGTTTCGGGATTCTCTGACTGCTTCTTCTCATAACGTGACCTACGTATGTCCATCTATTTTTCCTGATCACCCATTAGACTGGTTGTTGTTCAGTCATCTGTCTTATCTCTGCATTGTTCTTGAATTCGTTCCACTTGATGCCGAGTATCTTCCTTAAGTATTTGTTTTCAAAAGAGTCTGATTTCTTGTCTATTTCTTTAGTTGTTTTCCAGCTTTCGCATGCATAAATGAGGGTGGATATTACATTTGAATTGAATAGTCTTAACTTGGTTTTTGTGCCATGTGTTTTTTTTTAACGCCATGTGTTCTCAAGATTCTTGAAGATCGATGTTGCTTTTGCAATTCTAATTCTAACTTCATTTCTGGTCTCACTATCCTGGTCTATGTAGCTGCCAGTGTATGAAAAATGAGTGACTTATTTAATATCTGTCCTTTCTACGTGTATTTTTCCATTTTAATTAATGGAAAGTTTCAATATTTTTCTTTTCGTCCTTATTAATTTCAAGTCCTACTTTGTTAGCAAATGAAGACAGGCTATCTGTTTTTTATTGCATGGAATTCACATTATTACTGATAGGAGTTATGTCATCAGCAAAATCAAGATCTTTTAGTTGGGTCCCATGTACCCAGTCAATACCTGTGTTACCTGTGCAGCATTTTTTCATTACGAGGTCTAATGTAATTCAAAAAGCAAAGGAGACAGTATACATCCTTGTTTCACGTCTTTTTCAATCTGGAACCATTCACTCATCCCTTCTTCTCTCTTGACTGCACAGACATATCCATTGTAGAAGTCCTTTATGATATTGACAGTTTTAGATGGTATTCCATATAGACTTAAAATTCTTCATAATGAATCTCTGTGTATGCTATCAAATGCTTTTTTAAAGTCTACGAAGTTCAGTATTAATGGTTTCTGCTTTTCAATATGTTCTGAAAGTATTAATCTTATAGTAAAGATCTCGTCGAGACATCTTCTCTATATTCGAAATCCTGCTTGTTCTTCTCTCATTGCGGTATTCACTATATCTTTAAGTCTATTCAAAATGCACAATGCTTTTAACACAACTGATATTAAGGTTACTCCTCTCTAATTGTTATAGTCACTAAGGTTGCCTTTTTTTTTTTTGGTATTTTAACAATGATTCCTTTTTTCGATTTAGAAGGGACCTTTTCTTATTTCCGAATCTTTTTTAAAGTTTTTTAGTTTTCTCATATTGTCACTACTGATAGCTTTTAACATTTCAGATGTTATTTCATCTTCACCTGCAGCTTTGTTGTTAGCCATTAAATTCACTGCTGTTTCAATTTCATGCAATGTAATTTCATGTAGGTTGACATTTAGCTGTGGAGCTGGTAAGTTGGTTTCAAGGTTTAACAATTTTTTTCGGTGTTTCCGATTAAGTATTTCTTGGAAGTGTTCAGCCCATCTTTGCTTTTGGTCGTTACTTGATGTTAATAGGGTTCCAGTTTTGCTGGTCTTTCTTTAGACGTAATAATACCTGTTAGCCTCTTTTGTATGTTATATAAAGTTTTGCTGTCTCCTGTTTTTTCTGCTTTCTCTGCCTCTTTCGTCATATTGTCTATGTATTCTCTATTATCACTTGTAGCTGAACTTTTTACTTTCTTATCTATTTCTTGGTATGTTGCTTTTGCCAAATCTTTTCCAAGATCTGTTTTTGCATTCAACATGTCTAGTTTGTCTGCCCGTCTGTCATGTATGTACCTACATGTGTTTTCTGATATCCATGCTTTTCTATTTGGTTTTTTCAGTCCAGCGCTTTCTTTTGATGCTGTTATTATGGCTGTGCTGTAAGAATTCCATAATTCATCTATACCTATCTCCTCAACGTCACTGCTTGTTGTGGAATGATTGGCAAGTTCCTGATTGAAATTACTGTTAGTATTTTCTTCTTGTAGAGTGTGGCTGTTTATCTTTCTGTGTACTGATTTCTCATGTTTGCTTTTCAGTTTTAGTTTTATTTTCCCTTTACACAGATTGGGATCATTGTTGACATCTGCACCCTTATATTCCCTTACATCTATCAGAGATGTTCTGTATTGCTTTCTAATACAAAAATGATCTATCTGGTTTCTAGTTCTATCATCTGGAGATATCAACAGTTTTATGTATCTATTTGTGTGGAAATATTGTGCCTCCAATGACCATGCCCTCAGTTAGACATATTTCAATTAATCTTTCTCCATTCTGATTAACCACGTCAATTCCTTCTTCCCCCATCACTTTTTCAACGTCGGTGTTATCTTTCCCTATCTTAGCGTTGAAGTCCCCCATAGCAATTAGGATGTCGTGTTTAGGCACTTTGCTGATTATTTGTTGTAGTTGTGATAGAAATCGTCTTTCACATCATCATCTGCATCGTTCGTGGGTGCATAACACTGTATTATTGCCATTCCTCCATGTCTTAGGTTGTATTATGCTCTTATTATACGACTGTTTACTGGTTCCCATTCTATAAGGCTCTTTACTGCTACATTTTATATAATAATACCTACCCACTCTTGATGTTTACAATCGTCTCTGCCTGAATGTATTATTAACTTACCTTTTTCCGCCGATCTTTTACCTGCTTCTGGCCATCGAATTTCTCTGATGCACAGTACATCTATGTGGTATCTCTCCATTTCTCTGATGTCCTGTTGGTGCTGCCATCGTTCTTACGTTCCAGAATCCAATCTTTGTCACATGTTTGTGGCCGACGAATGAACTCTTTGGAGTTGGCATCCCTGATGTTCGGTTGGTTTCTCTGCGAGTTTCCATAACGATATCTTTTTTTCCCATCTGGAGTCGCCTCTAGATAGGTCCCAGGATAAGGTTGTTACCCTTATGCCCAGCGCCCGGTACAGGATATGTGACAGATCAAGCGAAATTCCGCTGCTTTCTGCTTGCGGGCCAGAGCTAAAACAAAATTTCCGCCATCTTGCACGTCACGCAGGAAGACATGTATAACATACATATATAAAAATATACATAAACACAGTACATACATATATACATAATTTCATGTAGTACATATATAACATACATATATACATACATACATACATTCATACATTACATATATATTATCCATACATTAAATATATAATATACATATATACATACATATATTACATACTTACATACAAACATTACATATATAACTTACATGCATTAATTTATAGAACATACAAATATACTTATATACGTGCATTACATACTTACATACATACATACATACATACATACATACATACATACACACATACATACATACATACATGCATGCATACATACATACACACATACATCCATATTTGCATCCATACATACATACATACATTACATTCATGAATTAATATATTACATACATAACATACATACATAATTACATTTATGCATACACTACATTACATGTATACATGTGTACATTGCATATATAACATTCATACATACATCTTATCTTATATCTTATATCCTTCCCGTGCCGTTAAACGTCACATAGGGCTCGCAAAGTAGTTAGCCAATTTTTCCTGTCTTCGGCGAGTCTTTCAACCTCATCAAAGGATTTTATGCCTGTTAGTTTTACCTCTCTTAACAATGTCCTCTTCAGAGTTTCACGCGGTCTGCCTCTTTTCTCTTCGGCCTGTTGTGTTCCACTTGATAGCTTGTTTTGGGATTCTCTGATCATTTCTTCTCATCAAGTGACCAACATACGTCTATCTCCTTTTCCTGATCACCCATTAGACTGGTTGTTGTTCAGTCATCTGTCTTATCTCTGCATTGTTCTTGAATTCGTTCCATTTTATGCTGAGTATTTTCCTTAGGCATTTATTTTTTAAAAAGTTTAATTTGTTGTCTATTTCTTTTGTTGTTTTCCAGCTTTCGCATGCATAAATGAGGGTGGATATTACATTTGAATTGAATAGTCTATTTTTTTTTTTTTGCTTCTAACTTTTAAATTCCATATGTTCTTAAAATTCTTGAAGATTGATGCTGCTTTTGCAATTTTGATCCTAACTTCCTTTCTAGTGTCACCATCCTGGTCTATGTAGCTGCCAAGGTATGCAAATTGATTGACTTCTTCAACATCTGTCCCTTCTATGTGTATTTTTCCATTTTAATTGAGAGGAATTTTCATTATTTTTATTTTGCTCTTGTTAATTTCAAGTCCTATTTTGCTAACCAGTGAAGACAGGCTACCTGTTTTTTCTTGCATGGAATTCACATTATTACTGATAAGAGTTATGTCATCAGCAAAATTAAGATCTTCTAATTGGGTCCCATGTACCCAGTCAATACGTGTGTTACCTGTGCAGCACTGTTTCATTTTGAAGTCTATTGTAATTCCAAAAAGTAAAGGAGACAGTATACATCCAAGTTTCACGCCTGTTTCAATCTGGAACCATTCACTCATCCCTTCTTCTGTCTTGACTGCACAAACATATCCATTGTAGAAGTCCTTAATGATGTTGACAATTTTAGATGGTATTCCATATAGACATAAAATTCTCCATAATGAATCTCTGTGTATGCTATAAAATTCCTTTTTAAAATTATGAAGTGCAGTATTAATGGTTTCTGCTTTTCATACATACATACATACATACATACATAAAAATATGTGTACACAAAAGTTAATATATTCATGAAAAGTAACACTTTAAAACGTAATATAAAATCTTTCCATTTTCTCATTACACTAAAAAGGTGTTGTGCAAATTAATTGTTTCAGTTTCTATTTTATTTTAAAATAGCAATTCCTGTTTCCAAAGTGTAAATTCTTAGCTTTCTGGAAGTTAAATTATGGGAAAACTACACTGGCAGACTTTCAGAATCCTATAAAAGGAACATCGATGATGGCATTGGAGTCACTAGTATGCCACAAAAAGAGCTGAAAATTTTTAATGACTTCGCCAACTCACTTAATAACAACATAAAATTCACTTATGAAATTTCTTACAAGACTGTCAACATTTTAGGCATTAAAATTTCTATTGGCACAACCAGGACTGTCACCTCTGTATTTTACAAACTCACCGACGGCCACACCTATTTGCTTTATACCTCCACCCATCCTGAAGCCATACTCCCAACTCCTCCGTATACGCCGCCTATGTCAGGATAATTTGGACTTTATAGATCAGTCCAACAAGTTATTAGAATTTCTCCGTCATCGCCACTACCAAGAAAATGTCCTTCGTGAAGCCTTCAACCGTATCCAACTAGTGAGCCGCAAAAAACAGCATTCACAACATTAAAAACCTGTTATCTCATCTGGCAGAGTTAAGTTAGTACTGTCTTTCCACCCGCATGGTCAGATGGTTAAGAAAAGTCTTTATCGTCATCTGCCGATAATCTAACTCGACTCCGACACTAGCGACATTTTCTCTGATCCACCCCTAACTGCATACAAGCGTGAGCCAAATCTTAAGAACATCTTCGTCCACAGCCACTTGAAGCAGAGCCTTACATATGATGGCACCAGAAAATGTAACTGCCCTCGCTGTGTTACCAGCCCTGTAGTCTGAGAAACGAAAACAATCACCTTTCTTAAAACTATCATCACTCTTCATGAGGGATTCACATGCAAGTCCCGTAATGTAATATATGTCATAGTATGCAAAAGATGCAGGATACCTTATATAGGTGAAACTGGCCTCAGACTAGGGGACCGCATACAGAAACTTCTGTACGATATCACCCAGCATGCTTCGAAAACAGTCCCGAATCATTTCAATTGCCCCAACCACAAAGGCAAATATTATTTTCTGGTAACAGCTATCAAACAGTGTTACGCAGATGACACAAGCCACCTAGTGCTTGAGAAGCGCTACATTAAGAACTATGAGACGCTGGAACCACAGAGTTTGAACTCGTTTTTCAGCTATGCATAACATTCTCCTCTTCCACAATCATAATCCCTCTCCACTCAGCATCACTTCCTTCTAACTTGTTACACATAGTTCAGAACCTCCTCACAGCATCACATTACAACCGCTCTACAGCAACCATAATCATTTATTTCACTTTCTCCTGTCTAGGTTGTAGCACACTCTCTCCCCTCATCAGTTCTCCTGACACACATCACAAGTCTCTATTTAAACATTCTCTACACTTAACCATGAGCATTTCTGTACGTTTCTGAAAGAGCACATTTTGAACGTAGCAACGGGCGCATTTCTGTCTGAATGCCAGAAAAGTTTCCATGCATTTTTGCAAGAGCTTCGGAAAATCTTCAAGCTAAGGCTCTATTTATTTTATTTTTTTAACATAAGATTCACGTGAATATATACTTTATCTCCTCTCTCTAATTCTTCATCATGTATGTGTTTGTATGATTAAGGCTCACGCCGAAACGACATAACTTTGTGGTCGTTAAGTAATAAAGCTGTTCCTACTTTTTTCCTAGTTTATATATTTTAGTATCGCAGCTTTACTGCAGTGCTTCGTGTATAGTTGTATACTTATACACTAATTATTGTGTACAACATTTATAATAACGTTTGAAATAATCTCACAAATTGCCATACTCCTTTTTTCTGTTCATATTTGAAAACATTGCTACAGTCAGTAAGTATTCTATTTTAAAAACTATAATGATGTCCAGTTATATAAAAATGTATATACATAACATCCGTAAATGATTAGGTTTACTTCAACACACTTTTCAGAAAAAAATATACTTTTTTAGGCATGTTACATTAACTTTTCAATACAACATTTATTTTACAGATTATATGCAATTACAGAAAAGAACAAATATATCCATATTGAAAGAACTTAATAATGAAGAAGGCTGGCTAGTAAAGGGAATTAAAGAGATAAAGCTTAAATATTTTGGACACATTAAACGTCATGGTAATCTAGAGAAGACCGTCTTGGAAGAGTACATAATGAGAACAAAATGAGAAGAAGACCAAGCCGAAGATGGCTGCAAGATATCCTTGATAATCTTCGAATGGATGCATCAGCAGCAGACCATCTTGCTTACAGCAACAGATCTACAGGAAAGTAAGAGAACAAATATTGTAGGATTAAACCTCGAAAAAATCGTAGACAAAGCACTTTAGTGAGACGTGAGAGAAAGAAAAATCACAAGAGAATTACCTGGGATTCGAACACGGACTCCGGTAGGACGAGCAGCCGTCTAGCCACGAGAGAACAGCGTACTATCGACTTAGACAACTAGCACTAGGGCTTATTCGTTTAGCCAGTTGTCATTAATTTAGTTTTCTTCTCATTAAGATAAAGGTTTTGCTCTTCACTATTCTTACGGACTGACATAATTAGTTTTTTCATTCATTTTTGTGTTATGGACAGTAATACTGTGTCATCAGCATATTTAATCTCTGATATTTCATAGCCTCCAAATTCTGTGACATCGTAATAATCTTCGTCTACATCTTCTCTAATATTATTCGTTATATTTTCAGTATAGAAGTTAAATAAGTTAGACGGCAATATGCACTCCTGACGTATCCCTTGTTTTATGCCAAACCAAGTTGTTGTTTTACAAAAATACTACTCTTACTATTTAGCAGGATGTGGGAAGAAGAGAAGGTCCCAGAGGACTGGAAGGAGTCCCATCTTATAAAACTCCCTAAGAAAGGGGATCTATTAGAATGTAAGAACTATAGAAGCATCTCCCTGCTCTCAATACCCAGCAAGGTCTTCAGCAGGATTTTGCTAAATAGAATTAAAACATCAGTAAATAGTAAACTAAGAGAAGAGCAAGCAGGTTTCAGGCAAAGAAAACCTTGTACTGACTGCATTACTACAGTGTAAACAATAGTAGAACAGTCAATGGAGTGAAATTCTTCACTGTTGGTTTCATTCATTGATTATGAGAAGGCATTTGATAGTTTAGAATGCTATGGAAACTACTGGAACACTATACTATCCCAGCCAAGATAACAAAGCCTGTATGAAGAAACAACTTGTAGAATCGTGCATGGAGAAACTCTCACAGAAAGTTTTATAGTGGAAACAGGTGTGAGGCAGGGATGTTTGCTATCACTATTCTATTTCTTCTAGAAATTGATTGGATCTTGAAACTACTACATATGGGAAAGGAAATGGGATACAATGGACAATTGGAACCAATTGGACGATCTTGACTTCGATGACGATGTGGCACTTCTGGCACACAGCCACACACAGACGCAAGAGAAACTTCAGATCTTAAGCAAGAATTCAGCTAAACTGGGACTATATGTTAACAGACGAAGAAAAAAGATAATGAAAAGTAATTGTTCAAGCAATAGCCTCATGGTAACTGAGGGAGTGCCAACTGAGAAAGTAGAGTATTTCACATATTTAAGCTGCATAGTTGATAAATATGGAGGAACGGAAAAGGATGTTAAAGCTAGAATAACCAAG
>CM019709.1:3588375-3601775 GCA_009760885.1 Achatina immaculata | reverse complement strand
CATCTTCCTTCACATAATCCAAGTATGTTGATTTCTACTCTCTTCATTTCTCTGTTGATGTTGTCTAACTTCCATAATTCTGTTTATGTTCTGAATTTCCACGTTTCAAACTTTATACTCTTATTAATATTACTCACAGTAGCTTGTGACGGTCTCATAACACCTGTCGCAGGTGATTCTCCCTACCGGACAAGGTGACACCTTAAAACATTATACCTTCTTACATGTGGCTCTCGAACAGGCCGCAAGTAAGATAGTGTTCCAAATTACACTTTACAGCTGGCGTGCCAATATGGTATCCACTGAACTGTGATCATACTATTACTAGAAATTGTGGTTGTTCTACAGGTTGAGAACAGCTGAAAACTCAAATGTTTAGTGTCTATATGGATTTTTAACATCAGTTGTGAACTTATCTAGCGTTTTAGCTAACCACATAATGAACACGACATCTCAGATACTTGGACACTAAAACAATGACAACAACTCAGACGGCACGAGCAGACCCTCTCTGGCAGCACTGTTGATGATCAGCTAAGTCAACAGACACGTGACGTAGTGACAGGTCTACAAATATTTATTGATGAAGAAAATGAGGATGAAGACAACGAAGATGAGGAATGCTACTGCCACACAAGAGACCAACACACGTAACAACAGATCTTCCCGGGCAAGAATTTGTTTGTCATAGGGAAGTGAAAGACAACTGCAGCATACCTAGTACTTACAATGTACAGAAATTCCAAAAGACGTCCAAGATAACAACACATCTTCCAAACAGTGAAAGCCACTAAAGAACATTTACTGTCCTGTCAAGGACAATATAACAACTGCCTACATTTTAACTAACCGAAACATTGTCCTAAAGGACAAATGTCACTGCGACTGAATCTAAAACATGACTGAATTTCTGAACTGACTGAAACACATGAGAAAACTTCTAATGAACTAGACTATCGAAAATCCTCTCTTAATTTGTCTCTCTTTTTTCTCCCTTTAGCTATTATCCTGGTTCTTTTATATAACCGACCTTTTCTGAAATAACTGTATTAATGCTTTTATAACATTTTCTTTCATTGATATATCTCAAAACATGAATGCAGCTGGCAAGTATTTTTTTATTCAGAAAATATAACATATAAATGAAATATAATGTTTTCCTACTTTAGGTTTGAAAAACTGTCACATGGTGCGGGTGTCTTGTCCTGGCGTGACAGCTTGCGTACCCTGACCACCCACAGAGCTATACCAGAGGGAGATTTTTTCCTGGCAGATCCAGCCAAGCTGGGAAGGTCTACGCGGGTACGGGTCAGACGAAACTTCCACCGGAGCATAGACTCAGCCACCCCATCTCTGTGACACTGATTAGCGTTATGGAACAGAGAGAGAAGCCTCGAAGTTGGGCGCATAAAAATGGATTACGACCTTGGAATGCCAAAAATATTATGAGATTTGGAACATGGAATATAATAAGTTTATGCAGACAGGGGGCAGCTAAAGAACTAGCAGATGAACTAAGTAGGTATGACATGGATGTTACAGCATTGCAGGTAATCAGATGGCTTGGAGAATATATAACAGTTATATGAAAAATGGTACTGGTATACGGAGGTATTACAAATGGAAGACATGAACTTGAGACAACTTTTGCTGCCAAGATAAAAGTCTGGGACTTGGTGATGGACTTTAGTGCCACCAATGAAAGAACCAGCAGACTCCGCATCAAGGGAACAAAGAAAAATATAACAATGATTAATATGCATGCACCAACAGAAGATACCGAGGATGAAATCAAAGAAGAATTTTACAACACGTTAGAGAGAGAGAGAGAGAGAGAGAGACAGACAGACAGACAGACAGACAGACAGACAGATACAGAGACAGAGAGAGAAAGAGAGAGTAACAGAGAAGATCCAAAAACTTGATATATTGATAATACTAGGAGATTTCAATGCAAAGATAGGAAAGGAGGAGTCACACAGACACATCATAGGAAAAGAAAGTCTGCATGAAACATCTAATTATAATGGATGGGCACTAATAAATATGGCAGAAGCTTATGGAATGAGAATATTTAGCACACGTTTTCAAAATAAGAACATCCATAAACAAACATGGAAATCACTCGATAATCTAACATACAATCAGACAACGTTTAAATTGATACCAAGCACACAACAAACTTACTTCAGATCAGAAGTTACAGAGGGGCTGAACGCAGAACTCACCGCTATCTTCTGGCAGCCAAAGTTCAGACTGAAGAAACATTTTTATAGTAAATAAAATAAAACTCAGAAATAAATAAAGATATTTTTAAAAGAGAAGACATTAAACAAAAATGCAGAAATGAGCTAAACCATAAGATACACACAAGAGGGAATGAAGAAAATAAAACCAATGATAAAAGATAGGAAGATATAAAAATCATTATAAAGAACACATCGAAAGAATATCTGGGAGTCAAGACCACAACTAAAAAAAAGAACTGGTTCGATGAAGTCTGCAGAGAGGAAATCATAAAGAAAAGAATAGAAAGACAGGTATTGTTAAATGACACGAACAATAACACAAATGAAGAAAAGTACCACACACAATGTAAAGAAACTTGAAAAGTTAATCGTCAACAAAAACGAACAATATATAAAATACATGGTAAGAGATATGCAGACATGCTATCAGAATAAGAAAATCAGGGACTTCTATAAAGAATTTGGAACAGTAAAGCAAGTATATAAACATCCTCTGTAGAGCTTGAAGGATAGTAATGGAAACATGATAAATAATGAAGAGAAAATCTGTACTAGATGGAAAGAATATTTTGAAAAACTAATAAACTGGGAAGAACCTATAAGCACATTACCATGTGAAGAAATACAGACTTGTGAACCTGAAATAGAGAATCGGACTTAGAAGTCACCTACCGTATCATGCTTCTACGAAACAACAACGTAACTGGTTCAGATGGAATTACTGCAGATCTGGTTAAGGAAGGAGGTCTAAATCTATATGAACAGATATATGCACTAATACAACAAATATGGAGAGAAGAAAAGGTCCCTAGTGAATGGAGAGAATAATTACTGATCCCAGTATTCAAAAGAGTTGATAAGAACAAGTGTGAAAACTGCAGAGGAATATCATTACTACAAACAAGATACAAAATCCTGACTCAGAATAACACTTCCTGATTTTTTTTTACATCCGGGCTAAAATTAGCATACACTCAGAGAGAATTAACTCTGCCTTAAGTACTTTCTTTTAACAAAATAGTCTCCCTTTGACTACCAAAATTCGATCTTCGTTGATCTCAACAATATACTAATACAACCTTTTAGTGTCACCATTTACGTCGTTCCTGATTGAATAGTGAAACTCTCAGTGACTTTTTCTTGGGAAGCTACATTGGTGGTTTTCCCTTACCTTCCAAAGGGTTTGTCATTGCTTTGTGTAAAAAAAAGTATGTGATAAGTTGGTTCTTCATTGTTCTACATTGGGTTTTATCTTTTGTATGTATTACTTTATACTGTGCCCTCAACCTTAAACTTTGTTAAAATGTAACATTTTGTCCCAGGGTTCTTACAATCTATCATATTGGATATGTGTATATGACAACCAACTCTGTGGCCGGTTGAAAATCACTATCTCCCCGTTTATATACAGAACCCAAACCCTTCAACCCTTTATTACTCTTTTGTTTGGGAGCACGGCTTATCTTTAGCCTACAGCATGAGAGGCACTCCACTTCCCCACTGTTGCTCCAACTATTTCCCAACCCAGGTTCTTTTCTTCTTTTGGCGTTCCTCTTGTCTGGGTCCACTACCCTGGGTGATCATACGTATAGTGGTAATAACTGGCCTGATCTAAAATATAATCCTGTCATTCATCACTGGCAGGCAAAATATAACTCCAACGCCATGTATATAAATATTCCAACACATACTCTTTAATACTAATAATGTTCTATGATCTCAATATTCTGCCAATTCAGATCATGCACAAGCATAGTATACATTACATGATACATATTCTATGTAGCTTCTAAATCTAAGGAGAAGTTACCCGACTTGGCAATCCACAACAAGAGATTAACGTTTCATATAAGAATATAGTAATATATAAGATAGATGACAATTCAACATTCAAAATAATTCATAAACATATGCATACATATCTATATAACTTCAACATGCTGAATATACATATATTTTTCCCACATATGAGTCTGCCAGCCTTAACTAAACATATGCCACTGACAGCTGACAACAAACATTACGTGACCTTTACTGGACATTATAATAACTGATAATTATGATGCACAAACGAAGTCGGCAATCCAAGATTTAATAATTACTAATAATTTCATACTCACGACCTCTTCATAAATTGAAATACACATTCATTACTACACTTGTAAAACCTTCCTAGATTTATACTGCCGCCCAAGCCATGTGCCATGACAGGACTGCCTTAGTGCAGCTCTCCTCGCGTCTCTATTCCAGATTCCTAGGTCACGTGATACGTCTCCATTTGCATACTGGTGGTAAAGTGGGACCTTGTGAGCTAACTACGTGTTTCGGTTTTCGTGGCTAGGCCCTGTCACACTAACTGAACCCTCTCTTTCTCGTGGCTAGGCCCTGTCACTATCTGAACCCTCTCTTTCTCGTGGCTAGGCCCTGTCACACTAACTGAACCCTCTCTTTCTCGTGGCTAGACCCTGTCACACTAACTGAACCCTTTCGTTCTCGTGGCTAGACCCTGTCACACTAACTGAACCCTCTCGTTCTCGTGGCTAGACCCTGTCACACTAACTGAACCCTCTCGTTCTCGTTTACTCAGTTAGCCCTTGGCTCTGGGTACATACAGACGTGGTAATAAAAATTATGTAATCATTTCATTAAGGCATATGGGGAATAGGATTATAAGACCTTTTGTCCAAGACCATAGATACACGAATTTTCGATTTAGTCAGTATCATGTCAGTAGACTGAGCATATAATCACTCTGCTAACTAGGCCACAGTAGACTTGCAGTTCCTATAAAATACATTGTAAGAGATGTCTTCTATACTAACAAACCGTTCCAGTCTATGACTTCCAAGAAATACTGATTTATTTTATTCACATAATTTACCATTTTCTGAAATGAAAATACTGTTATACGAAATTTTAAAATATTTTAAAACATGAATTCAGCTGGCAAGTATTTTAATTTATTCAGAAAATATAATATATAAATTTGATGTTTTCGTACTTAAAGTTGAAAAAAGTAATATTTGAAATATTCAGAGGTAGCATTTAGTAATTTACACACTTTTCACAAAAATATAAGTAATTTGATATTTATAAATGCCAGTTTCACTGCTAAGCACATTAATGCCCATTCGTTTATACATTAAAATTAACAAATGTTTATAGTTTTATGACTAAGTGCTTTAATTGAAGCTGTTTCATTTCTTCTGTATCTCTGAACGGTAAAATAGAAAGGCAGGCAGTAAGAAAAACAGGAAAATAGATAAGGAGGCAGACAGATAGACAATTAATCAGATATTCTCTTTTAAATTTTCTTCTCCTTTTTTATATCAAAATATTTATATACAGCCCGTAAGTTGTATTTTACATAATTATACATTTTTGTTACAACAATATATATATATATATATATATATATATATATATATATATATATTGTGTTATATGTTTCACTGCAATATGTTTTTTTTTTAATTCGACAATACAAAATAGATAGAGAGAAAGACAGACAGACAGATAGATAGATCTGCTACTGATACGTACATATGGATGAAGTTTATGTCTCATGAGTGTCCTTAGAGCTTTATTAAAAGACTCATATCTGATATACGTGAGAATACTTTAACGAAATCTTCTGTCACTTTATCGAAAGTGGCCACTTATCCATGTTCGTGTCTGTTACTTCTAGAGTATATTACGCTGTATCCTTCAGACATTACAAGTGTCTTATCACTTCATTTTCCTTCTAATAATCCAAGTATGTTGAGTTCTAGCCTCTTCATTTCTCTGTTGATGTTGTCTATCTTCCACAATTCTGTTAATATTCTAAAGTTTCATGTTCCAAACTTTATACTGTTATTAATATTACTCACAGTAGTTTGTTGACGGTCTCGTATCACCTGTCGCAGGTAATTATCCCTACTGAACAAGGTGACACCTTAGAATAGTATGGCTTCTTACATGTGGCTCTCGAACAGACAGAAAGTAAGATAGTGTTCAGATGTACACTTGATAGCTGGCGTGGCAATATGGCATCTGTTGAACTGTTGGCATACTCTTACTAGGAATTATGGTTGTTCTATAGACTGAGAACCACTAAAGACTCAAATGTTTAGTGTCTATATGAAATGTTAACTCCAGTTGTGAACTTATCAAGCGTTTTAGCTAACCACACAATGAACGCTACATCTCAGATACATGAACACTAAAACAATGACAACAACTCAGACGGCACGAGCAGACCCTCTCTGGCAGCACTGTTGATGATCATCTAAGTCAACAGACACGTGATATAGTGGCAGGTCTCCAGAGATTTATTGGTGAAGAAGATGAGGATGAAGACAACGAAGATGAGGAAAACTACTGCCACACAGCAGTGACTAAACAAATATAACAATAGGTCTTCCCGGGCAAGAACTTGTTTGTCATAGGGAAATGAAACCTTACAAAAGACTAACTACAATATAAATATTACTTCATTCATTTGCATGTCCCTTGCAGAACTATGCCTCCCAAACAGCTCTCCTGTAGGCCTCTCAGTTGTTAGCAAGATGGCCTGCTTCTGATGCATCCATTTCAGATCATCAGCGATGCCATCATCTTGCAGCCATCTTCGCCGTGGTCTTCCTCTCTTTCTTTTTCCTATTATGTACCCTTCCAAAACTCTATATCATGACGTTTAATGTGTCCAAAATATTTAAGTTTTACTTGTTTAATCCTCTTTACTAGCCAGCCTTCTTCAATATTAAGTTCTTGTGGTGTGAATAGTTACAATTTAACTATTACTTACAATGTACAGAAATTCCAAGAGACGTCCAAGATAACAAGAAATCTTCCACACAGTGAAAGCCACTAAAGAACACTTACTGTCCTGTCAAGGACAATACAACTGCTTACATTTTAACTATGTAGAACTTTGTCCTAAAGGACAAATGTCACGGCGACTGAATATAAGGCATGACTTAATCTAAGGCATGACTGAATCTAAGGCATGACTGAATCTAAGGCATGACTCATTTTAAGGTATGACTGAATTTCTGAACTGACTCAAACTCCTGAGAAAACTTCTACTGAACTAGACTATCTAAAATCCTCTCTTAAGTTGTCTCTCTTTTTCTTTCCTTTAACTATTATCCCCGTTCTTTTATGTAAGCGACCTTTTCTGAATTAATTGTATTAATGTTTGTATAACATTTTCTTTCACTGGTATATTTCAAAACATGAATGCAGCTGGCAAGTATTTTTTAATTCAGAAAATATAATAAATAAATATAATGTAATGTTTTCGCACTTTAAGTTGAAAAAAATGAATATTTGATTATTCAGAGGTTGCATTTGGTAGAACAGAAATTAGGAACAGAATAGGTCAAGCAAAGACTGCATCAATGAATGTTATAAAACGAGTCCTAAAACGCTATACTGAACCTATCTTGTTATATGGAAGTGAATCATTGACAATAGGCAAGTATGCACAAAAATCATTGGAAGCAGCAGAAATGTGGTTTATTAGAAGAATGTTGTGAATCCCCTGGACAGCAAAAATAACTAATGAAGAGTGTATGTGAAGAGCTGGAGAGACAAAAAATCTTGTGAAAAAGATAAGAGAGAGACAATGTACTTTCATATGACATGCAATGAGAAGAGGGGGCATTGAAAATATTATAACAACAGGAAAAATAGAAGGAAGAAGATCAAGAGGATGACCAAGAGAAATGATACTGGACATCTGACTGGATGGTGTGAGAGGAGATCACCAACTGAGCTGATGGCCTGCATGAAGGATCGTGTACTCTGGAGAAGCATAATAGCCAACGCCAGTCGACACGGATGATGATGATGATGATGATGATGATGATGATGATGATGATGATAAGCATTTGGTAATTTACACACTTTGCGCAACAAATATAGTAATTTAATATTTAAAAATTACCGAGTCCATTGCTAAACACATTAATGCACATTCCTTTAAACAATAAAATTCTCTTTTAAAAAATTCTATCCCTGAAGACACACAGATTTCCGAACTTCACTGTTTTTGCATCCCTACTCATCTAGAAAATTATAAACTGTTAAAAAACAAAAAGAAACGCGGCAAATACGATGTTGCAATTTAAACTGAATTTTGCTGATCAGACAAGAGCAAATTGATTCAAACGTTCACTTGGACATCAACTTCACATGCTTACCTGAATTCTGTTCAGCAGATGATTCATGAGCACAGAAAAAGACACTAGTCAAAACAGCATTTTTGAAAAGAACAGGTTCACGAGAATCCCTTGGAACTTACTGAACACAAAACTCACTGACCATGTTATTGAATGCCTATAAAAGACTGACGCTCCTCGAATCAGTTCATATGAAAATTCAGTGCGCGTGTATGGCTCATCTTACTACAGAACAACGACTCATCATCATTGGACGTTTACAGACTGGACAGTCACAAAGTGGTTAGAAGCACCATTATTCGCCTTTGGAGACGATTTAAAAAAACTTGTTCAGTTGCAGATCGATCGTGCAGTGGAGGACCCATAGTAAAAACTCCTGCCAAAAACCGGTTCATACGGCTGCGTCACCTCAGGAATCGATTTGCATCTTCGTCCTCAACAGTCCAGTCAATGACAGCAGCTCGTCGAATTTCAGATCAGACGGTCAGGAACCGGCTGCATGACGCTGGTCTTTGGGCTAGATCACCCTACAGAGGTCATGTTCCTACGGACCAACATCGTCAGAACCTACTTCAGTGGGCGAACCAGCATCATCAATGGACTGTTGCGAATGATTGGAGAAGAGTTTGATTTACTGATAACTCATTCTTTTTGCTGCAGCTACTCGATAGACGAGAAGAGTTTACCGCAGATTCCGCGAGCGCTATGCCCAGAACTGCGTGGATGAGGCTCCTCCACATGGTGGTGGAGGTGTACTGGTGTGGGTGACGATCAACTTCATGGGAAGAAGTGACCTGGTGCAAATTGAAAGACTCCTGAATGCCCAACGATTCGTCGCTAAAATTCTTCATCCTCACGTGATTTCCACTTCTGTCTGCACCAGGGTCGATTTTTCAGCAGGATAACGCTCGACCTCATGTGGCACAACTCACCACCCAGTTCCTCGCTGACAACAACGTCCAGACCATTCCATGGCCTTCCTTGTCATCAGACATGAATCAATTAGAACACTTAAGGGATGAACTCAACAGGCAAGTCCGGCACCAAAACGTGGCGCCAACCAATCTACGACAGTTGTCTCTTGCACTGCGGGAAGAGTGGGCAGCCATCCCACAAAAACAGATCCAACGGCTAATCGGATCCATGTCAAGGAGATGTCGTTCTCTGATACAGGCCAAAGGATTCTTACACATTACTGAAACAGAGGCCTCAGTCGCAAACCAAATTTAATGAACATCATTTCATTGTTAAAGTCTTAAAGTTTCTTCATGTCAGGATTGAAACATTAATTCCATAAAATAAAATTTTGATACAGGCTTGAAATTTGATGTCCATTACGACTACAGTAGCGTTGCCTTTTTTTTAGCCGTATAGTTTTTAAAGACCAAACTTTGTACTAAAGTTCACAGCTGCTGTGACTGTTTCTCCTACCTACTGGTCACTTTCCAGCGGGAGTTGTCCATCCTGCGCTCAGAACGAGAATAACAATTACTAGTCTCTTTGTTTACCTCGAGCCGAGTTCAACTGACCTACATAGAGAGGGAGTTAACTCTGCCTTAAGTACTTTCTTTTAAAAAAATAGTCTCCCTTAGACTACCAAAATTTCATCTTTATTTATCTCAACAATAAACTAATACAACATTTCGGTGTCACCATTTACGTCATTCCTGATTGAATGATTGAAGATCTTAATGACTGGTTCTTGGGAAGTTACATTGGTGGTTTTACTTTGCCTTCCAATGGATCAGTTCTTTCTTTACTCTGTTAGCCCCTATCTCTGGGCACATACATAAGTGTTAATAAGAATTCTGTATCCAGTCCATCAAGGCATAAAGGTGATAGGATGTTAAGAGCTTTTCTCCAAGGTCATCGGTATATGAAAGTGTGATTTGATCAGTATCACACGCCTAGCAGCTTCTGGCTTCCAAGATTTTTCTGGTACACATTTTTAGAGGATGGGTGGACTCCAGAGCCTTCTTGTGGTGGCACCAGAAAAAATAACAACTCCTTTGGCTTGAACCCGGTACCACCGCTTTAGTAGTCCGAGCATCTAACCACTCTACTAACCAGGCCGCAGTAGACTAGTGGTTTTTATAAAATAAACTGTAAAAGAAGTCTTTTATACTAATAAACCGTCCCACGATGACTTAAAAGAAAGATTTATTTATTTTAGTAACACTATTTATTTTTTTCTGAAATGAAAATACTGTTATAGGAAGTTTCAACATATTTTGTTTAATGTTTCAGTAACATTTTCATTTTTGTGGTTATGTTTCAAAACATGAATGCAGCTGGCAAGTTTTTTTTTCTGCAGAAAAATAACATTTAAATATGATATAATGTTTTAGTTATTTAAGTTGAAAAAAGGAAAATTTGAAATAATCAGAAGTATCATTTAGTAATTTACACACTTTTCACAATAAATGTAAGTAATTTAATATATAAAATGCGAGTTTCCTTTGTTAAACACATTAACGCATTTCTGTTTATACATTACACTTCTGAAATATTTATAGTCTTATGACAAAGTGCTTTAAGTGAAGCTGTTCCATATTTTCTGCATCTCAGAAGGTTAAATAGACATACAGAAAGACAGAAATCGAAACAGGTAGAAAGTCAGGCAGACAGACATTCATTCAGACAGACATTTTATTCTCTACTGAACATTTTCTCCGTTCATATGTCAAATTATTTATATACAGCCCGTAAGTTGTCTTTCACATAATATGCAGATGGATATCTTCTTTATTACAACCATATATATATATATATATATATATATATATATATATATGCAGGAAACTCTCTACCGTAGAGAGCGGAACAACAACACAACTCCTTCAGATCATCAGAGGAAGTACCCCCCCTCAGACAACTGTTTCGGCCCTTTAAACTCCTGACACTCTAAGGGGGGTGGGCCCCTCTGGGTCTTGACTGCCAGAGGTCTTGTGAGTTGTTGCTTTTTTTGGTCTCGGGATCGCACCCATGATCTATATATATATATATATATATATATATATATATATATATATATATCAATCTGTGTAATATTGCGTGTTTAATTTCTACAATTTTTTTGGCAGTATGAAATAAACAGACAGATAGACAGCCAGACAGGAATATGGAAAGATAAATAGATAGGTGCAATGAGAAATATATTTGCATACATAAATAAGGGAACAATGAAACATGTATGTATGTGTGTGTGAATGTATATATATATATATGTAAATATCTGTGTATATATATATATATATATATATATATATATAAAATAATTGCATGTATCAAAACGTACATAGGTTACATATATGCATATAAACATACAAACACTTAGGAATTTATATATATATATATATATATATATATATATATATATATATATATATATATATATATATATATATATAATAGTAATACACATAAACATATATTGGTACACTTATACACATATTTATACTTACATAAATTCTTATAACATTAGCTAATTGTTGTACAGAAATTATTTACCGATTTTAGAGCAACATATTCCGATTAAACGCTTAGACTAAAATAACTACCGTATGTACTATACTTTCCTCTGTCCCATTTGTGAAGACATTAATACAGATAGTAAGTAATTCATTTCACAAAATATAAAAATATGAGTGATGTGTGTTAAAAATAGATAGTAACATCCGGTAACTTTTACTATAGCACTATTTTGAGAACTAATATGCGTCAAATATTACAAAAATATTGCCAGCATAATTGTCCGAAATTGAAATAAAAGTTACATAAGAACTTTCATTTTTACTGTTACTGCTCTGTTACTTAATGCTTCTTTTAATGTTAATGTGAAATGACTTTATTTTTGTGAATAATTAAGTGGAGATTTTGATTTCTTTAGTTCATATCCTAATTTACAATACTCAACAAAAATTTCATACGGCTTTATACCCATCCAAGAGAATGGATGAAAGAATGGACGAATGGATGGATGCATGCATGAACAGATGGATGGAACAACAAACGAATGCATGAATAGACTAATGGATTGATAAATAGATGAATGGTGATTGTACACATTGATGGCTGTCCGGATAGAAAAGCACACAGAATGTATAAACAGACCAGTAACACATAATTGGACAGGTAGAAATAGATAGATAGATAGACAGACAGACAGACAGACAGACAGACAGACAGACAGATAGATAGATAGATAGATAGATAGATAGATAGATAGATAGATAGATAGATAGATAGATAGATAGATAGATAGGTAGTTAGGTAGGTAAATAGATAGATAGATAGATAGATAGATAGATAGATAGATAGATAGATAGATAGATAGATAGATAGATAGATAGATAGATAGATAGATAGATAGATAGATAGATAGATAGATAGATAGATAGATAGATAGATAGTATTCAGAGCGTTTTCCCAAACTTCTGGGACTTATTTTTTTGTTTGTGATTAACTGACAAACGTACCATCTTCTTGATCTATTCTCACTCAAAGCACTCTCCCTGTGATTATATATACGTGTTTTATATATGAAGAATCCCTGGAATAAATTTTGTGAGATAATCGCATTTGTCTCCTAACGTTTTTTTAAACTGTCTTCAATTTCATGGCATGGACGAACTTTCAGTGTATTTTTTTAAGATGTGGTAACAGGAGGAAGTCGCAGAGCGCATGTTCAGGCGATGATAAAGTATGTAGAAGGAACATAATATAATGTTTCGATAAAAATATTGTTGTTCTGATAGACATGTATGCAAGGTCTTTATCATGGTGAAGAAATCATTTGCCGGTACGCCAGCTCACAATACAATGTCCGTCAACAGCGTCAAGAAGGTGTGCTAGGACTTCTGTGTAGAATTCTAGATTCTATGTCTGCCCACAGCGTCAAGAAGGCGTTCTAGTACTGCTATGTATAATTCTAGATTCTATGTCTACCCACAGCGACAAGAAGGCGTTCTAGTACTGCTATGTA
>CM019709.1:3526439-3588275 GCA_009760885.1 Achatina immaculata | reverse complement strand
GGACTTCTGTGTAGAATTCTAGATTCTATGTCTGCCCACAGTGTCAAGAAGGTGTGCTAGAACTTCTGTGTAGAATTCTAGATTCTATGTCTGCCCACAGTGGCAAGAAGGCGTGCTAGGACGTCTGTGTAGAATTATAGATTCTGTGCCTGCCCTCTAATGCTGTATCCAAGATGAATTAGTTATCAGTCTAGAAGAAGGCAGTCAACATGATGTTAACATTAGTCTTCACTTGCCACGATTTCTTCTGTGAAGTAGATGATGACCTTCTTCACTGGGATAACGTTAGCTTTCTTTCCAGGTGCTGTCCGCACACTCAGCCTTCATCTCCAGTGATTGTCGATGAATAAAAGAAATTATTATCTTGTAGTCTGAATTCTTGGTCAAATAAGAAGATAAAAATGTTCTCTTTCTATTCTGCTTTTTCCCAAAACATTAATACAGTAAGGAAGTTTTTATATCACGAAATATTTAGATGCATGTATAAAGTGGCTATTTTCCATTCTGTAACAATGTACATTTGCACATATTTCAGAACAAAAAACTACTAAAAACATCAAGTGAAGGATGTAAGAACAAACTGTTCTGGAAACATAACGTGTGTGGTATACTGTTTTTTTTTTCAAATTCTTTTCAGTTTTGAAAGAGAAATATTCTTATAGTAACATGTGAAATAATTTCACTAACGTGCATACCATCTTTTATTTTTCTGTCCATGTTTCGAAACATTAATAAAGCTTGTAAGTATTTCACTCCAACAAAATGTGAAGAAATTGTCCATACAAGTAAAGAAATGTTAAACCTAACATCGGCCATGATAACTCTTTCTTGTAGACGGTTTTCAGGCCTGATATAGCTTCTTCATGACTGAAAGTATTAACTCCATGCTTCTGATAAACTTAAGTAAACTTTTTTACTCATGGAAAAAAGTAAGTGTGCAGTGGTGTCAAGCGCACCAATCACGTTGTCATGGGTGAAATGAAGTCAGATTTGGCACGAAGTTTTGTCTGAGTGTTGTCCACTTCTCCGTGCTGCACGAGGTTGATGGCACTATTCATGGGGAGATAACCACAGCTCCAGTGAAATCACATGCAGTGATCCATGATTGGTTACTGACCACGGATAAAATGGGGGAAAGTGTGTAATTCTGTTCCCAGAGATCTCTTCTCATAATCGTTGAAGAAAGAAGTAGTTGAATTCCAACATAAACATCTTTTTTCATCATGCCAAGATTGAATGAACATCAGCGAGATATAGCTGTTGGGATGTTAATTGCTGGATCAACAGTAGCAGCAGTATCTCAATATGTTAATGCTCACAGAAACACAATATCACACCTTCAAAGTAGTTTTAACCAAAATGGTTCCGTTGCTGACCGCCGTAGAAGCAGTAGACCACGAGTTACCACACTTGCACAAGACCGCTACATCCAGCTCATGCACCTTCGTAACAGGTTTCTCCAGGCAACATGGACTGCCAGCAACATTCCAGGTTTAAGACGTGTGGCGGGCAGGACAATGCGGAACAGACTCAGAGAGGTAAAAGTCTTACCTCATTGGACTGCAGTTAGACCAGTACTGACAGTTCGCTACAGACAAACCTGCTTGACCTGGGCCAGGCACCACGTGGCATGGACCAATCATCAATGGAGACGGATCTTATTCACTGATGAGTCCAGATTCTGTCTGCAAGGCATGATGGGCGTGCTTTAGTGTACAGGCGAAGAGGAGAACGCTTTGCGTATAACTGTGTGCTAGAGGTGGATAGGAGAAGAGGAGGCAGTGTAATGGTTTGGGGAGGAATTTCCTATGCTGGCCGAACAAACCTGGTCTTCCTCAATGGAAACCTTACAGGTTTACGATATAGGGACGAAATCATTACACGCTACGTAATGTCTTTTCTGGATGCTAATGGACAAGACCTGATACTACAGCAGGATAACGCTCGTCCACATGTCACACGTGTGATCAGGGACCACTTTCAGCAGCACCAGATTACAGTCTTGCCATGGCCAGCAGTTTCACCGGACCTGTCATCTATCGAGCACATTTGGGATGAACTGGACCACAGGTTGAGAAGACGACACAATCGTCCTGGAAACCGCCAAGAATTAGCCCAAGCGTTGCAAGAAGAATGGAATAACATGTCTCAACAACTGATACAACGTGTCACTGGTTCGATGAGAAGGTGGTGTCAAGCAGTGATCACAGGTTGAGAAGACGACACAATCGTCCTGGAAACCGCCAAGAATTAGCCCAAGCGTTGCAAGAAGAATGGAATAACATGTCTCAACAACTGATACAACGTGTCACTGGTTCGATGAGAAGGTGGTGTCAAGCAGTGATAACTACCCGAGGAGGACACACACGATAATGAAACTCTGATTTTCTTTTCTTGGAGTGGTGAGCCACATTATGTGAAATTTTTCCACTTTTTTGTGACATGTGACTGGCCTGAAAGTTATCATTTCATCTGTTATTGGATAATTAAACATAATGTATGTCAAATTTTATTTCAATCATCACCTGAACACGTTCATTGTGGTTTTAAAGCATTGCACACTTACTTTTTTCCATGAGTATACATTTATTTTTTTTCTGCTAGTATTCTGGTAATTAATGCTTCACTGAGTTCTTCTTCTTCTTCTTCTTCTTCTTCTTCTTCTTTTCTAACAGTTGATGAATTCATCAACTTTGCCAGAACACACCGAGTACTAACATCGTCTTCTAGGTTGTCTCGTCATCATCGTCTTCGTCGACCTCTTAGTCTGTCAACATTTATTACTTCTGTACAGGCCCTCTTTCTTTGTCTATCCTCCTCCATTCTAAGTGTCCCAGGCACCTAAGTCCGTTGTTTTACATAATGACTGTTATATAAGCTGAGAATTAAACACGGTGTGGATTTCTTTGTTACTTCTTATCTTCGTACATTTTATGTTGTATGTTTTTTTACGTCTCCACAAATCTTCTCCGGATTTTTCTCTCAAATATCTGTCTAGTTATCATCCATGTTTCAGACCAGTATAGTACCACTAGGCTGATTTGTATCTTATATGTGTTTAGTTTGGTGTTGTCAGATAGAAATTTGACTGTAACAGTTGTCTTAATGGCAGTTTTTTTTTTTTTTTTGGGGGGGGGGGGGGGGAGGGGGCCCAACAAGTCTAAGGGACTTAATCAGTGAAAATTGCAATAAAATGATAGTCTGCCCTTGGGCACCTGTTACCACACGACAGGTAGCTGTTTAATGTAACGTTGTTGTCACGAGTTTAGGTTGCGTAGTACAACTAATGTTTACTCTCGCATGAGTTTAGAAGAACTTTAGGTCAAGGTAAACATTTTGTTTTCCGTGCGAGTTGTGAGTGAACAAGTAAAGGAGATTTTCACTTGAAATAACAGTTTGGGTAAGAGTTAAGGTTAGAGGTACAGAGAAGGAGAGAGGGAGAGAGAGAGGGAGAAGGAGAGAAGAGAGAGAGAAAGAGAGGGAAAGAGAGAGAGGAAGGGAGAGACAGAGGGAGAGACAGAGGGAGAAAGAAAGAGGGAGAGAGAGAGATGGAGGAAGAGAGCTATGTTAGAGAGAGAGAAAGAGAGTGGGAGGGAGGGAGAGAGTTGAGGTTAAAGACAGTTAAGTAGAGAGAGAGGAGAAGGGAGAGAGGTCAGATTATAGACAGAGAGGGAGAGAGAGGAGAAGTGAGAGAGTTCAGGTTAGAGACAGAGAGGAGAGAGAGAAGAAATGAGAGAATTCAGGACATAGACACAAATAGAGAGAGGAGACAAAGAGGGAGAGAGAGGGGAAGGGAGAGTTTTCAGGATAGAAACAGAGATTGAGAGAGAGGAGGAGGGAGAGAGTTCAATTTAGAGACAGAGATTGAATGATTGATTGATTGATTGATCTTTATTTTAAATGGATTAAGAATTGGGCACGCAGGCCCGTCTGACATTCTCCCCTTTATCATACATCTTTCACTCTATTCCAGACATTCTACAAATATGCTGTTCATATAACAAACATAACTAACATTGAAGCTGAGAGACATAAAATAAAATATAACATTTACGTTTCGCTCTTAAACATTCACTCAGTACAGAAGTAACTACATACATTATAAATGACTATCTACTAAACAAAATTTTCGGGACTATTCAGAAAACAGTTAACTGTATTCGGTGTCTGTAACAGCAGCTTAAGATAACTTTGAAGTTTTATAATTCATGGAGGCATGTAGTCGACATCAAATAGATACTGGGAAAGCTTGTAATTGTAGGAAGGAGTATAATTTATATTTTTTATATAGGATAGGAGGGTATTCCAAAGATGAGCAGCAGAATAACTAAAGCTTTTCATGTAAAGATAAAGTCTAAGTTTTGGAAGACATATGTTGTTCAAGCGTTGGCTGCACTTTGTCTAAATTTAAACAGGTTCTATAGATAAGGCGGGGCATGCCGTGAAAGAATTTGATGTACTAACTTGGTTTTCGTTGGCTGCACTTTGTCTAAATTTAAACAGGTTCTATAGATAAGGCGGGGCATGCCGTGAAAGAATTTGATGTACTAACTTGGTTTCTTGAAGAGAAACCTGTTCTTAAGAGGTAGTATTTTGATATGTTTGTGATGATTAGTTGTTTGTGCTTGATCTTTGTCACTAATAAACTTTACTGCTCGCTTTTGGAGTGAACAAAACCTCTTTGTATTTGACACTGAGCAACCATCCCAAACTGTTGAGCAATAGTCTAAATGTGTTTGTATATGAGGTATGTAGTATGTCTTCCTAGTGTCTTGATCTATGAAGTGCTTAATTTTAGCTAATTGGTATACTTTTTGTGCGATGAGTTTTGTTAGACATTGCACATGAGAGTTCCAGGTCAGATGTTGGTCAATAATAAGACCTAGTGTTTTGTGCTCGTTAACGTTTTCTATCTGTGATGTTTCTGTACAGAGCCGAAGTGTTGTTTTTGTTGCGTTTTGTAGTTTCTGTCTTGTTGTTATGAGTTATTGATTTTGTTTTATCGGTGTTTATAATCATGCCATTATTTTTGCTCCATCCAATTAAATTGTATAACTCGACCTGAAGAGTTGATTATAGATTAACACAATCGTAATCACTGGTGTAGACTGTGCAATCATCGGCAAAAAGGTCACAAGAAGAGTGTTTAAGATGAAGTGGAAGATCATTGATATAGATAGCAAAGAGCAACGGGCCTAGAATAGAACCTTGCGGAACACCGGTGTCAACTTTAGCAGAATTTGATAGAGAATTGTTGAAGAATACTACCTGTTGTCTGTCTGAAAGAAACGATGCAATTAATTTTATTAGGTCAGGGTGCAGTCTATAAGTCTTTATTTTTCTTACAAGAATATCGTGGTCAATCATATCAAATGCCTTTTTAAAGTCGACAAAGATGGCACCACATAGTCTGTCGTCATTTATGTTTACTAACCAGTTTTCTGTCATTTTGATAAAAGCTGTGTAGCAGGAATGATTGGGTCTAAAGTCTGACTGACTGTCTATGAGTAAATTGTTCTCTTGCATGTGTCGTAGAGTTATTTTGTGTATGTGTTTTTCAAGTGGTTTTGATAATGACGATAATATGGATATTGGTCTATAGTTGGTAAGACTGTTGGATGAGCCAGATTTAAAGCTAGGATACACCTTGGCAGTTTTAAAAGCCTCAGGGAAATAACATTTCGCAATGCACTGGTTGTAAATATATGGTAGTGTATGTGCAATGACAGGTGCAGCATGATAGAGGGAGAGAGAGAGGGGGGAAGGGAGAGTTTTCAGGTTAGAGACAGAGAGGGAGAGAGAAGAGGAGACATAGAGTTCAATTTAGAGACACAGAGAGAGAGAGAGAGAGAGAAGAGAGGAGGAGGGAAAGAGTTAAATTTAGAGACATAGTGGGAGAGAGAGGAGCAGGGAGAAAGTTCAATAAAAGACAGAGAGGGAGAGTGAAGAGGAAGGAGAGAGTTCAATTTAGAGACAGAGAGGGAATGAGAGGGGAAGGGAGAGAGTTCAGGTTAGAGACAAAGAGGGAAAGAGAGCAGGAGGGAGAGAGTTCAGGTTAGAAACAAAGAGAGAGAGAGAGTAGAAGGGAGAGTTTTCAGGTTAGAGACAGAGAGGGAGAGAGAGGAGGAGGGAGAGAGTTCAATTTAGAGACAGAGAAGTAGAGAGAGCAGGAGGGAGAGAATTCAGTTTAAAGACAGAGAGGGAGAGAGAGGAGGAGGGAGAATTCAATATAGAGACAGAGAGGGAGAGAGAAAAGGAGGGAGAGAATTCAGTTTAAAAAACAGAGAGGGAGAGAGAGGAGGCGGGAGAGTTCAATATATAGACAGAAGGGAGAGAGAAGAGTAGGGAGAGAGTTAAATTTAGAGACAGAGAGAGAGAGTAGGAGGGAGAGAGTTCAATTTAGAGACAGAGGAGGAGATAGAGAGTCTAATTTAGAGAGGAAGAGAGAGGGAAAATGAAAGTTTTCAGAGGGAAAGAGAGGAGGAGGGAAAGAGTTCAATTTAGAGACAGAGACTGAGAGAGAGTAGGATGGAGAGATTTCAATTGAGAGACAGAGAGAGAGATAGAGGAGGAGGAAAAGAGTTCAGATTAGAGACAGACAGAGGAGTAGAGAGGGAGTTCAGGTTAAAGACAGAGACGGACAGAGAGGAGGAGGGAGAGAGTTCGATTTAGAGACAGAGAGGGAGAGAGAGGAAGAGGGAGAGATTTCAATTCAGAGACAGAGATTGAGAGAGAGAATAGGATGGAGGGAGTTCACTTTAGAAACAGAGAGGGATGGAGGGAAGTAGGGAGGTAGAGAGTTCAGGTTAGAGACAGAGAGAGAGAGAGAGGAGAAAGGAGAGAGTTCAGGTTAGAGACAGAGAGAGAGAGAAAGAGGGAAACAGTTCAGGTTAGAGAGGGAGAGAGATGTGGAGGGAGAGTTTTCAGTTTAGAAACGGAGAGAGAGGATGAGTGAGAATTTTTAGGTTAGAAACAAAGAGGTAGAGAGAGGAGAAGTGAGAGTTTTCAGGTTAGAAATAGAGATGTAGAGAAAGGAGAAGGGATAGAGTACAGGTTAGAAACAGAGAGAGAGAGAGAGAGAGAGAGAGAGAAGAAGGGAGAGTTTTATGGATGTAAACACAGAGGGAGAAAGAAGGTGAGGGAGAGTTTTCAGGGTAGAAACAGAGAGGGAGAGAGAGGAGGAGGGAAAGAGTTCAGGTTAAAGGCAGAAATGGAGAGAGAGGAGCAGAGAGAGAGTTCAGGTTAGAGACAGAGATTGAGAGATAGAAGAAGAGAGAGTTTACAGGTTAGAGACAGAGAGGGAGAGAGAGGAAAAGGGAGAGATTTCAGGATAGAGACAGATAGGGAGAGAGAGGAGAAGAGAGAGTTTTCAGGATAGAGACAGAGAGGGAGAGATAGGAGAAGGTAGAGTTTTCAGGTTAGAGACAGAGGGAGAGAGAGGGGAAGGATTAAAGTTCAGTTTAGAGACAGAGGGAGAGAGACGGGAAGGGAGATAATTCAGGTTAGAGACAGAGAGAGAGAGAGGAGAAGGGAGAGTTTTCAGGTTAGAGACAGAGAGGGAGAGAGAGGGAAGAGAGAGAGTTCAGGTTAGAGACAGAGAGGGAGAGAGAGGAGGAGGAAGAGAGTTAAATTTAGAGACTGAGAGGGAGAGAGAGGAGGAGGGAGAGAGTTCAATTTAGAGACAGAGAGGGAGAGAGAGGAGGAGGGAGAGAGTTAAATTTAGAGACTGAGAGGGAGAGAGAGGAGGAGGGACAGAGTTCTCTTTAGAGACAGAGAGGGATAGAGAGGAAGAGGGATTGGGTTCAGGTAAGAGACAGAGAGGGAGAGATAAAAGAGAGAGTTTTCTGGTTAAAGACAGATAGGGAGAGAGAGGAAAAGAAGAAAGTTCGGTTAGAGACAGAGAGGGAGAGAGAGGAGAAGAAAGAGAGTTCAGGTTAAAGACTGTGAGGTAGAGAGAGAGGAGGAGGGAGAAAGTTCAGGTTAAAGACAGTGAGGTAGAGAGAGAGGAGGAGAGAGAGAGTTCAGGTTAAATACAGTGAACTGCAGAGAGAGAGGAGGAGGGAGAGAGTTCAGGTTAGAGACAGAGAAGGAGAGAGAGGAGGAGGGAGAGAGTTCAGGTTAAATACAGTGAACTGCAGAGAGAGGAGAAGGGAGAGAGTTCCGGTTAGAGACAGAGAGGTAGAGTTAGGAGAAGGGAAAGACTTGATATTATAGACAGAGAGTGAGAGAGTTGAGAGGAGAGAGAGTTCAGGTTAGAGACAGAGAAGGAGAGAGAGGAGAAGTGAGAGAGTTCAGGTTAGAGACAGAGAGGTGGAGAGAGAGGAGAAGAGAGAGAGTTCAGGTTAGAGACAGAGAGGGAGAGAGAGAAAGAGGGAGAGAGTTCAGGTTAAAGACAGAGAGGGAGAGGGAGAGAGAGGAGAAGGGACAGAGTTCAGGTTAGAGACAGAGGGGTAGAGATGAAGGAGGAGAGAGAGAGTTCAAGTTAAAGACAGTGACCTAAAGAGAGAGGAAGACCGAGAGGGATCAGTTTAAACACAAAGAGTTAGAGAGAGAGGAGAAGCGTGAGAGTTCAAGTTAAAGACAGTGAGGTAGAGAGAGAGGAGGAGGGAGAGAGTTCAGGTTAAAGACAGTTAAGTAGAGAGAGAGGAGAAGGGAGAGAGGTCAGATTATAGACAGAGAGGGAGAGAGAGGAGAAGTGAGAGAGTTCAGGTTAGAGACAGAGAGGAGAGAGAGAAGAAATGAGAGAATTCAGGACATAGACACAAATAGAGAGAGGAGACAAAGAGGGAGAGAGAGGGGAAGGGAGAGTTTTCAGGATAGAAACAGAGATTGAGAGAGAGGAGGAGGGAGAGAGTTCAATTTAGAGACAGAGATTGAATGATTGATTGATTGATTGATCTTTATTTTAAATGGATTAAGAATTGGGCACGCAGGCCCGTCTGACATTCTCCCCTTTATCATACATCTTTCACTCTATTCCAGACATTCTACAACTATGCTGTTCAATAACAAACATAACTAACATTGAAGCTGAGAGACATAAAATAAAATATAACATTTACTTTTCGCTCTTAAACATTCACTCAGTACAGAAGTAACTACATACATTATAAATGACTATCTACTAAACAAAATTTTCGGGACTATTCAGAAAACAATTAATTGTATTCGGTGTCTGTAAGAGCAGCTTAAGATAACTTTTAAGTTTTATAATTCATGAGGCATGTAGTCGACATCAAATAGATATTGGGAAAGCTTGTAGTTGTAGGAAGGAGTATAATTTATATTTTTTTTATATAGGATGGGAGGGTATTCCAAAGATGAGTAGCAAAATAACTAAAGCTTTTCTTGTAAAGATCAAGTCTAGGTTTTGGAAGACATATGTTGTTCAAGCGTTGGCTGCACTTTGTCTAAATTTAAACAGGTTCCATAGATAAGGCGGGGCATGCCGTGAAAGAATTTGATGTACTAACTTGGCTTTGTTGAAGAGGAACCTGTTCTTAAGAGGTAGTATTTTGATACGTTTGTGATGATTAGTTGTTTGTGCTTGATCTTTGTCACTAATAAACTTTACTGCTCCCTTTTGGAGAGAGCAAAGCCTCTTTGTATTTGACACTGAGCAACCATCCCAAACTGTTGAGCAATAGTCTAAATGTGTTTGTATATGAGGTATGTAGTATGTCTTCCTAGTGTCTTGATCTATGAAGTGCTTAATTTTATCTAATTAGTATACTTTTTGTGCGATGAGTTTTGTTAGACATTGCACATGAGAAATCTAGGTCAGATGTTGGTCAATAATAAGACCTAGTGTTTTGTGCTCGTTAACGTTTTCTATCTGTGATGTTTCTGTACAGAGCCGAAGTGTTGTTTTTGTTGCGTTTTGTAGTTTCTGTCTTGTTGTTATGAGTTATTGATTTTGTTTTATCGGTGTTTATAATCATGCCATTATTTTTGCTCCATACAATTAAATTGTATAACTCGACCTGAAGAGTTGATTCTAGATTAACACAATCGTAATCACTGGTGTAGACTGTGCAATCATCGGCAAAAAGGTCACAAGAAGAGTGTTTAAGATGAAGTGGAAGATCATTGATATAGATAGCAAAGAGCAACGGGCCTCGAATAGAACCTTGCGGAACACCAGTGTCAACTTTAGCAGAATTTGATAGAGAATTGTTGAAGAATACTACCTGTTGTCTGTCTGAAAGAAACGATGCAATTAATTTTATTAGGTCAGGGTGCAGTCTATAAGTCTTTATTTTTCTTACAAGAATATCGTGGTCAATCATATCAAATGCCTTTTTAAAGTCGACAAAGATGGCACCACATAGTCTGTCGTCATTTATGTTTACTAACCAGTTTTCTGTCATTTTGGTAAGAGCTGTGTGGCAGGAATGATTGGGTCTAAAGCCTGACTTACTGTCTATAAGTAAAGTGTTCTCTTGCATGTGTCGTAGAGTTATTTTGTGTATGTGTTTTTCGAGTGGTTTTGATAATGACGATAATATGGATATTGGTCTATAGTTGGTAAGAGCTGGGTGAAGTAGAGAGTTCAGGTGAGAGACAAAGAGGTACAGAGAGAGGGGAGGGAGAGAGTTCAGGTTAGAGACAGAGAGGTAGAGAGATGAGAGGAGGGAGGGAGTTCAGGTTAGAAACAGAGAGGTAGAGGAAGACGTGGAGGGAGAGATTTTCGGTTAGAGACAGAAAGGTAGAGAGAGTGGAGAAGGGAGAGAGTTCATGGTAAAGACAGTGAGGTAGAGAGAGAGGAAGGTGGACAGTGTTCAATTAAAGACAGTGAGGTTGAGAGACAGGAGGAGGGAGAGTGTTCAGGTTAAAGACAGTGAGGTAGAGAGAAAGGAGAAGGGAGAGAGTTAGGGTTAAAGACAGTGACGTAGAGAGATATGAAGAGGGAGAGAGTTCAGATTAAAGACAGTGAGGTAGATGGATACAGTTCAGGTTAGAGACAGAGATGTAGAGAGAGGGGAGGTAGACAATTCAGTTTAGAGACAGAAAGGTAGAGAGAGACCAGGGAGAGAGTTCAGGTTAGGGAGAGAAAGGTAGAGAGAGGGCAAGGAGAGAGTTCAGGTTAGAGACAGAAAGGTAGAGAGAGAAGGGAGAGAGTTCAGGTTAGAGACAGAAAGGTAGAGAGAGTTGAGGGAGAGCGTTCAGGTGAGAGACAGAAAGTTAGAGAGAGATGAGGGTTAGAGTTCAGGTTAGAGACAGAAAGGTAGAGACAGGTTAGAGAGAAAGAGTTCATGTTAGAGACAGAACGGTAGAGAGAGAGAGGAGTGAGAGAATTCAGTTTAGAGACAGAGAGGTAGTAAATGACTATCTACTAAACAAAATTTTCGGGACTATTCAGAAAACAATTAATTGTATTCGGTGTCTGTAAGAGCAGCTTAAGATAACTTTTAAGTTTTTAATTCATGAGGCATGTAGTCGACATCAAATAGATATTGGGAAAGCTTGTAGTTGTAGGAAGGAGTATAATTATATTTTTTTTATATAGGATGGGAGGGTATTCCAAAGATGAGTAGCAAAATAACTAAAGCTTTTCTTGTAAAGATCAAGTCTAGGTTTTGGAAGACATATGTTGTTCAAGCGTTGGCTGCACTTTGTCTAAATTTAAACAGGTTCCATAGATAAGGCGGGGCATGCCGTGAAAGAATTTGATGTACTAACTTGGCTTTGTTGAAGAGGAACCTGTTCTTAAGAGGTAGTATTTTGATACGTTTGTGATGATTAGTTGTTTGTGCTTGATCTTTGTCACTAATAAACTTTACTGCTCCCTTTTGGAGAGAGCAAAGCCTCTTTGTATTTGACACTGAGCAACCATCCCAAACTGTTGAGCAATAGTCTAAATGTGTTTGTATATGAGGTATGTAGTATGTCTTCCTAGTGTCTTGATCTATGAAGTGCTTAATTTTATCTAATTAGTATACTTTTTGTGCGATGAGTTTTGTTAGACATTGCACATGAGAAATCTAGGTCAGATGTTGGTCAATAATAAGACCTAGTGTTTTGTGCTCGTTAACGTTTTCTATCTGTGATGTTTCTGTACAGAGCCGAAGTGTTGTTTTTGTTGCGTTTTGTAGTTTCTGTCTTGTTGTTATGAGTTATTGATTTTGTTTTATCGGTGTTTATAATCATGCCATTATTTTTGCTCCATACAATTAAATTGTATAACTCGACCTGAAGAGTTGATTATAGATTAACACAATCGTAATCACTGGTGTAGACTGTGCAATCATCGGCAAAAAGGTCACAAGAAGAGTGTTTAAGATGAAGTGGAAGATCATTGATATAGATAGCAAAGAGCAACGGGCCTAGAATAGAACCTTGCGGAACACCGGTGTCAACTTTAGCAGAATTTGATAGAGAATTGTTGAAGAATACTACCTGTTGTCTGTCTGAAAGAAACGATGCAATTAATTTTATTAGGTCAGGGTGCAGTCTATAAGTCTTTATTTTCTTACAAGAATATCGTGGTCAATCATATCAAATGCCTTTTTAAAGTCGACAAAGATGGCACCACATAGTCTGTCGTCATTTATGTTTACTAACCAGTTTTCTGTCATTTTGATAAAGCTGTGTAGCAGGAATGATTGGGTCTAAAGTCTGACTGACTGTCTATGAGTAAATTGTTCTCTTGCATGTGTCGTAGAGTTATTTTGTGTATGTGTTTTTCAAGTGGTTTTGATAATGACGATAATATGGATATTGGTCTATAGTTGGTAAGATGTGGATGAGGGCCAGATTTAAAGCTAGGATACACCTTGGCAGTTTTAAAAGCCTCAGGGAAAACATTTCGCAATGCACTGGTTGTAAATATATGGTAGTGTATGTGCAATGACAGGTGCAGCATGATAGAGGTAGAGAGATGGGGGAGGGAGAGAGTTCAGGTGAGAGACAGAGAGGTACAGAGATAGGGGAGGGAGAGAGTTAGGTTAGAGATAGAGAGGTAAAGAGAGAGGAGGAGGGAGAGAATTCAGGTTATAGACAGGGAGGTAGAGAGATGGGAGGAGGGAGAGAGTATCGGTTAGAGACAAAAAGGTAGATAGAGGTGTGGGAGAGAGAGCAGTTTAAAGATAGAAAGGTAGAGAGAGAGAGTAGGAGGGAGAGAGTTCATGGTAAAGACTGTGAGGTAAAGAGAGAGGAGGATGGATAGTGTTCAGGTTGAAGACAGTGAGGTAGAGAGAAAGGAGGAGGGAGAGAGTTCAGTTTAAAGAAAGAAAAGTAGAGAGAGAGAAGTGTAGACAGTGAGCTAAAGAGAGAGAGAGAGAGAGTAGGAACGTGAGAATTCAGGTTAAAAACAGTGAAGTAGAGAGAGAAGAGGAGGGAAAGAGTTCAGGTTAAAGACAGTGAGGTAGAGAGAGAGGAGAAGGGAGAGAATTCTGGTTAAAGACAGCGAGGTAGAGAGATGTGAGGAAGGAGAGAGTTCAGATTAAAGACATTGAGGTAGAGAGAGAGGAAGATAAAGAGAGTTCAGGTTAGAAACAGAGAGGTTGAGAGAGTGGAGGTAGAGAGTTCAAGTTAGAGACAGAAAGGTAGTGAGAGAGGGGGGAGAGAGTTCAGGTTAGATACCGAAAGGTAGAGAGAGGGGAGGGAGAGAGTTCAGGTTAGAGACAGAAAGGTAGAGAGAGACCAGGGAGAGAGTTCATGTAGAGACAGAAAGGTAGAGAGAGACCAGGGAGAGAGTTCAGGTTAGAGTCAGAAAGGTAGAGAGAGAAGGCAAGGATAGAGTTCAGGTTAGAGACACAAAGGTAGAGAGAGGGGAGGTAGACAGTTCAGGTTAGAGACAGAACGGTAGAGAGAGGGGAGAGGGAGAGTTCAGTTTAGAGACAGAAAGGTAAAGAGAGGGAAGGGAGAGAGTTGAGGTTAGAGACAGAAAGGTAGAGAGAGTGGAGGGAGAGAGTTCACATTAGAGATAGAACGGTAGAGAGAGAGGAGTGAGAGAGTTCAGGTTAGAGACAGAGAGTTAGTGACAGAATGGAGGAAGAGAGTTCAAGTTAGAGACAGAGATGTAGAGAGAGAGGAGGAGCAAAAAAGTTCAAGTTAAAGGCAAAGAAGTAGAGAGATAGGAGGAAGGAGAGAGTTCAGGTTAGAGATAGAGTTGTAATGAGAGAGGATGATGTAGAAAGTTCACGTTAGAGACAGAGAATGAGAGAGAGAGAGAGGAGGAGGAAACGAATTCAGGTTAGGGACAGAGAGGTAGAGATAGAGGAGGAAAGACAGAGTTATGATTAGAGACAGAGAGTTAGAGAGATAGAGGAGGAAGGAGAGAATTCAGCTTAGAAACTGAGATGGAGAGAGATTGGCATAAGGAAAGAGTTCATGTTAGGGACAGAGAGGTAGAGAGATAGAAGGAAGGTTCAGGTTAAAGAGAAAGAGGAGGAGGTAGAGAGTTTAGGTTAAAGACAAAGAGGTATAGAGAGAGGAGGAGGTAGAGATTTCAGGTTAGAGACAGAGAGGGAGAGAGCACGGAGGAAGTAGAGATATTGGGGTAGACAGTGACGTAGAGAGAGAAAAGGTGTGAGAGAGTTCAGGTAAAAGACAGTGAGGTAGAGAGAGAGGAGGATGGAGAGAGTTCAGGTTAGAGACAGAGAATGAGAGATGGAGAAGAAGGGGGAGAGTTCAGATTAGAGACAGAGAGGAAGAGAAAGAGAAGGAGTGAGAGAGTTCAGGTTAGAGACAGAGAAGGAGAGAGAGGAGAAGGGAGAGAGTTCAGGTTAGAGACAGATAGGGAGAGATAGTATGGAGAGTTTAGATTAGAGACAGGGGTAGGAGAGAAAAGAATGGAGAGAGTTAAGGTTAGATACAGAGAGGAAGAGAGAGGAGAAAATAGAATTTTTAGGTGAGAGATAGAGAGGGAAAGAGAAGCAAGGGAGAGAGTTCAGGATATAGACACACACAGAGAGAGAGGAGGAGGTCGAAACTGCAATTTAGAGACCGAGAGGGAGAGAGAGTGTAAGTGAGAGTTTTCAGGTTAGAGACAGAGAGGGAGAGAGAGCGGAAGTGAGAGTTTTCATGTTAGAGACAGAGATTGAGAGAGAGGAGAAGGGAGATAGTTCAATTTAGAGACAGAGAGGGAGAGAGAAGAGGAGGGGGAGAGTTCAATTAAGAGACAGAGGGGGAGAGAAAGTAGGAGTGAATGTGTTGAATTTAGAGACTTCGAGGAAGAGAGAGGAGGGAGAAAGTTCAGGTAAGAGACAGAGAGGAAGAAAGAGTAGGAGGGGGAGAGTTGAATTTAGAGATAGAGAGGTAGGAGAGGAAAAGGGAGTGACTACAATTTAGAGACAGAGAGGGCGAGAGAGGGGAATAGAGAGTTTTTAGGTTAGAGACAGGGAAGAAGAGGGAGGAATAAGAAGAGAGTTCAATTTAGAGACAGAGAGGGTGAGAGAGAGGGAGGGAGAGATTTGAATTTAGAGACAGAGAGGGAGAGAAAGGTGGAGAGAGAGAGAGTTCAATTTAGAAACAGAGATGGAGAAAGACGAGGAGGTAGAGAGTTCAATTTAGAGACAGATAGGGAGAAAGAGGAGAAGGGAGAGAGTTCAGGTTAGAGACACAGAGGTAGAGTTAGGAGAAAGGAAAGAATTAAGTTTAGAGACAGAGAGGGAGAGATAATAGCAGGGAGAGATTTCACGTTAGGGACAGAGAGAGAGAGACAGAGATAAGGAGAGAGAGAGTTCAGATTAGAGGCAGAGAAGGAGAGAGAGAGAGGCGGCGGCAGAGAGATAAGGTTAAAGACAGTGATGTAGAGAGAGAGGGGTAGAGAGATAGTTTAGGTTAGAGACAGTGATGGAGAGAGAGTGGAGGAGGGGGAGAGCTCAGGTTAGAGATAGTGCGGTAGAAAGAGAGGAGGAGTGATAGAGTTCAGGTTAGAGACGGTGAGGGAGATAGAGAGGAGGAAGGAAAGAGTTCAAGTTAGAGACAGTGAGGGAGATTGAGAAGAGGAGGGAGAGAGTTCAGGTTAGAGATAGTGCGATACAGAGAGAGGCGGGGAAGGAGATAGAGAGTAGGAGGTTGAGAGTTGAGGTTAGAGACAGTGAGGTAAATTGTGAGGAGGAGGGAGAGAGTTGATGTTAGAAACAGTGAGGTAGAGAAAGAGAGGAGGAAGGAGAGTGTTATTGTTAGAGAAAGAGAGGCAAAGAGAGAGGTTGAGGGAGAAAGTTCAGGTTAGTGACAGTGAGGTAGAGAAAGAGGATGAGGGAAAAAGTTCATGTTAGAGACAGTCAGGTAAATAGAGAGGAGGAAGGAGAGAGTTCAGGTTAGAGACAGGAGAGAGGAGTAGCGAGAGAGTTAGGTTAGGGACAATGATGTAGAGAGAGAGGAGGAGGGAGAGAGTTCAGTTTAGAGACAATGAGGTAGAGAAAGTGGAGTAGGGAGAGAGTTCAGGTTAGAGACAATGAGGTAGAGAGAGAGGAGGAGGGAGATAATAAAGGTTAGATACAGACAGGTAGATAGAGAGGAGAATGATATAGTTCAGATTAGGGACAGTGAGGTAGAGAGTGAGGGGACTGAGAGAGTTCAGGTTAGAGACAGTTAAGTAGAGTGGAGGGAGAGAGTTCAGGTTAGAGATATAGAGGTAGAGAGAGAGGCCAAGGAGATAGGTCAGGTTAGAGACTGTGAGGGAGAGAGCGGAGGGAGAGATTTTACGTTAGGGACAGAGAGGGAGCAGAAGAGAGTGCAAGTTAGAAGCAGAGAAGTAGAGAGAGAGTAGCAGCAAGAGAGTTCAGGTTAGAGACAGAAAGGTAGAGAGAGAGGAGCAGCAAGAGAATTCAGGTTAGAGACAGAGAGATAGAGAGAGAGGAGCAGCAAGAGAGTGCAGGTTAGAGACAGAGAAGTAGAAAGAGAAGAGTAGTAAGAGAGTGCAGATTAGAGACAGAGAAGTAGAGAGAGAGGAGCAGCAAGAGAGTTTAGGTTAGAGACAGAGAAGTAGAGAGAGAGGAGCAGGAAGAGAGTGCAGATTAGAGACAGAGAAGTAGAGAGAGAGGAGCAGCAAGAGAGTTTAGGTTAGAGACAGAGAAGTAGAGAGAGAGGAGCAGGAAGAGAGTGCTGGTTAGAGACAGAGAAGTAGAGAGAGAGGAGCGGCAAAAAAGAGTGCATGTTAGAGGCAGAGAAGTAGAGAGAGAGGAGCAGCAAGAGAGTGCAGGTTAGAGACAGAAAGGTAGAGAGAGAGAGGAGCTGCAAGAGAGTACACGTTACAGACAGAGAGGTAGAGAGAGAGAGGAACAAGAGAGTGCAGGTTAGAGACAGAGAAGTAGAGAGAGAGGAGCAGAATGAGAGTGTAGGTTAGAGGCAGAAGTAGAGAGAGAAGAGCAGCAAGAGTGTGCAGGTTAGAGGCAGAGAAGTAGAGAGAGAGGAGAAGCAAGAGAGTGCAGGTTAGACAAGTAGAGAGAGAGTAACAGTAAGAGAGTGCAGGTTAGAAGCAGAGAAGTAGAGAGAGGAGCAGCAAGAGAGTGCAGTTTAGAAGCAGAGAAGTAGAGAGAGAGGAGCAGTAAGAGAGTGCAGGTTTGAGAGAAAGAAATAGAGAGAGAGGAGCAGCAAGAGAGTGCAGGTTTGAGAGAGAGAAATAGAGAGAGAGGAGCAGTAAGAGAGTGCAGGTTTGAGAGAGAGAAATGAGAGTTCAGGTTAGAGATAGAAAGGTAGAAATAGGATAGGTTGAAAGTTCAGGTTAGAGATAAAAAGGTAGAGACAGGGGAGGGTGAGAGTTCAGGTTAGAGACAAATATGTAGATATAGTTGAGTGTGAGAGTTCAGGTTAGAGATAACAAGGAAGAGATAGGGGAGGGTGAGAGTTCAGGTTAGAGATAGAAAGGTAGAAATAGGATAGGGTGAAAGTTCAGGTTAGAGATAAAAAGGTAGAGACAGGGGAGGTTGAGAGTTCAGGTTAGAGACAAATATGTAGATATAGGGGAGTGTGAGAGTTCACTTTAGAGATAGAAAGGTAGAGATAGGGGAGGGTGAGAGTTCAGGTTAGAGATAGAAAAGTAGAGATAGTGGAGTGTGAGAGTTCAGGTTAGAGATAGAAAGGTAGAGATAGGGGAGAGTGAGAGTTCAGGTTAGAGATAGAAAGGTAGAGATAGGGGAGTGTGAGAGTTCAGGTTAGAGATAGAAAGGTAGAGATAGGGGAGTGTGAGAGTTCAGGTTAGAGATAGAAAGGTAGAGATAGGGGAGTGTGAGAGTTCAGGTTAGAGATAGGGGAGAGTGAGAGTTCAGGTTAGAGACAGAACTGGAGAAAGAGAGGAGGGAGAGAGTTCAGGTTAGAGACAGAGAGGTAGAGAGAGAGAAGCAGGAAGAGAATTCAGGTTAGAAACAGAGAGGTTGAGAAAGAGGAGCAGCAAGAGAGTCCGGGTTAGAGACAGAGAGGTAGAGAGAGAGGAGAAGCAAGAGAGTCCAGGTTAAAGACAGAAAGGTAGAGAGAGTGGAGCAGCCAGAGAGTTCAGGTTAAAGACAGAGAGATAGAGATAGAGGAGCAGCAAGAAAGTTCAGGTTAGAGAAAGAGAGGTAGAAAGAGAAGCAGTAAGAGAGTTCAGGGTAAAGACAGAGAAGTATAGAGAGAGGAGCAGCAAGTTAGTGCAAGTTAGAAGCAATGAAGTAGAGAGAGAGGAGCAGCAAGATTGTGCTCGTTAGAGACAGAGAAGTAGAGAGAGAGTAGCAGCAAAAGTGTGCTTGTTAGAGGCAGAGAAGTAGAGAGAGAGGAGCAGCAAGATAGTGCAAGTTAGAGACAGAAAGGTAGAGAAATAGGAGCATCAAGAGAGTTCAGATTAGAGACAGAGAGGTGGAAAGAGAGGAGTAGCAAGAGACTTCAGTTTAGAGACAGAGAGGTAGAGAGAGAGATGGGAGAAAGTTCAGGTTAAAGACACAGAGGTGGAGAGAGAGGAGCAGCAAGAGAGTGCAGGTTAGAGACAGAGAAGTAGAGAGAGAGTAGCAGCAAGTGAGTGCAGGTTAGCGACAGAGAAGTAGAGAGAGAGAGGAGCGGCAAGATAATAGAGGATAGAGACAGAGAGGTAGAGAGGGAGGATTATCAAGAGAGTGCAGGTTAGAGACAGAGAGGTAGAGAGAGAGGAGGAGTAAGAGAGTTTAGGTTAGAGACAGAGAAGTAGAGAGAGAGTAGCAGCAAGAGTGTTCAGGTTAGAGACATCGAAGTAGAGAGAGAGGATCAGAAAGAGAGGGCAGGTTAGAGACAGAAAAGTAGAGAGAGAGGAGCAGCAAGAGAGTTCATTAGAGACAGAGAGTAGAGAGAAAGGAGTAGGAAGAGAGTGCAGGTTAGAGACAGAGAGGTATAGAGAGAGGAGCAGCATGAGAGTACAAGTTAGAGATAGAGAGGTAGAGATAGAGGATCAGCAAGAGAGTTCAGGTTAGAAACAGAGAAGTAGAGATTGATTGATTGATCTTTATTTCAAAAGGGTTAAGAATTAGGCGCGCAGGCCCGTCTGACATTCTGCCCTTTATCATACATCTTTCACTCTATTCCAGACATTCTACAAATATGATGTTCATATAACAAACATAACTAACATTGAAGCTGAGAGACATAAAATAAAATATAACATTTACGTTTCGCTCTTAAACATTCACTCAGTATAGAAGTAACTACATACATTATAAATGACTATCTACTAAACAAAATTTTCGGGACTATACAGAAAACAATTAATTGTATTCGGTGTCTGTAAGAGCAGCTTAAGATAACTTTTAAGTTTTATAATTCATGGAGGCATGTAGTCGACATCAAATAGATACTGGGAAATCTTGTAGTTGTAGGAAGGAGTATAATTTATAGTTTTTATATAGGATGGGAGGGTATTCCAAAGATGAGCAGCAGAATAACTAAAGCTTTTCTTGTAAAGATCAAGTCTAGGTTTTGGAAGACATATGTTGTCCAAGCGTTGGCTGCACTTTGGGCTAAATTTAAACAGGTTCCATAGATAAGGCGGGGCATGCCGTGAAAGAATCTGATGTACTAACTTGGCTTTGTTGAAGAGGAACCTGTTCTTAAGGGGTAGTATTTTGATACGTTTGTGATGATTAGTTGTTTGTGCTTGATCTTTGTCACTAATGAGCTTTACTGCTCGCTTTTGGAGAGAGCAAAGCCTCTTTGTATTTGACACTGAGCAACCATCCCAAACTGTTGAGCAATAGTCTAAATGTGTTTGTATATGAGCTATGTAGTATGTCTTCCTAGTGTCTTGATCTATGAAGTGCTTAATTTTAGCTAATTGGTATACTTTTTGTGCGATGAGTTTTGTTAGACATTGCACATGAGAGTTCCAGGTCAGATGTTGGTCAATAATAAGACCTAGTGTTTTGTGCTCGCTAACGTTTTCTATCTGTGATGTTTCTGTACAGAGCCGAAGTGTTGTTTTTGTTGCGTTTTGTAGTTTCTGTCTTGTTGTTATGAGCATTGATTTTGTTTTATCGGTGTTTATAATCATGCCATTATTTTTGCTCCATCCAATTAAATTGTATAACTCGACCTGAAGAGTTGATTCTAGATTAACACAATCGTAGTCACTGGTGTAGACTGTGCAATCATCGGCAAAAAGGTCACAAGAAGAGTGTTTAAGATGAAGTGGAAGATCATTGATATAGATAGCAAAGAGCAACGGGCCTAGAATAGAACCTTGCGGAACACCGGTGTCAACTTTAGCAGAATTTGATAGAGAATTGTTGAAGAATACTACCTGTTGTCTGTCTGAAAGAAACGATGCAATTAATTTTATTAGGTCAGGGTGCAGTCTATAAGTCTTTATTTTTCTTACGAGAATATCGTGATCAATCATATCAAATGCCTTTTTAAAGTCGACAAAGATGGCACCACATAGTCTGTCGTCATTTATGTTTGCTAACCAGTTTTCTGTCATTTTGGTAAGAGCTGTGTGGCAGGAATGATTGGGTCTAAAGCCTGACTGACTGTCTATGAGTAAATTGTTCTCTTGCATGTGTCGTAGAGTTATTTTGTGTATGTGTTTTTCGAGTGGTTTTGATAATGACGATAATATGGATATTGGTCTATAGTTGGTAAGATTGTTGGATGAACCAGATTTAAAGCGAGGATACACCTTAACTGTTTTAAAAGCCTCAGGGAAATAGCATTTTGCAATGCACTGATTGTAAATATATGTTAGTGTATGTGAAATGACAGGTGCAGCATAACGTAAGATCTTATTACTAATATCATCAAGCCCAGCTGTATTGTTGTTTTTTAAGGTTAAGAGATAACTGTGAACTTCACTGACTGTTAAGAATGGAATGTGTAACTGTTTAAAATCAGTACATCTGCTGTCCAGGAATGTTTGTAGTTCATGTAAGTCGCATACAGGAGCTGATATTGATGATTTAAGAACGTTGATTTCTTCTCTGAAATGTGTACTGATATGTGCACTAGTGTATGCACGATTGATGGCTTGAGAATCAAATTCTTTTCTTTTATTTGATAGGGTATTTATGGCTTTCCAAATTGATTTACTGTCTGATTTATTCTGTATTAGATTCCTGAAATAATTTTTTTTCTCTTGTCTTATTAAGTATTGGACTTTGTTTCTGAGTGAGCGGTAGGTCATAAAGTCCTTGATTTTGTGCGCCCGATCACGCTCTCTCATGGATTGTAGTATTTCAGGTGTTATCCAAGGTGACTTCGTCTGGTGTTTTACTCTCACCTCTTTCATGGGGACATGTTTGTCTAATATATCTCTGAAGATCTTTAACCAATATTCTATTGCCTCATCAGGGTCAGTTAGTTGGTACACGTGTGTAAGTGAAGATTCTTGCAAATCATTAAGGAATAATTCTAGGTTAAATTTTCTGAAGCTCCTAAATTTCATACTGATGTGATTGTGTTTAGGAAGTTTATACCCCTTTCTTGTCCACGTACAGCAGACTGGGTAATGATCACTTAACGAAGTATGAGGGATGTTACATTCAATGATGTTTTCTGGCTGGGCTACACATATATATGATCTAATAATGTGGATGATACTTCTGTTACTCTGGTAGGTTTGGTGACAATTTGGCAAAGATTATAGGATAATATAATATTGCTCAAAGTTAGATTTGACTGTGTTAGATCTATGTTGAAATCTCCAAGAATGATAATATCTTTGAACCTAAAGGTTGAAACCTCATCCATCATAGTCGTGAAGTGATCGTACCACAGAGATGATGCATTTGGATTACGGTACAAAAGTCCAATAATTAATGGACTCTGGTTTGGCATTTTAACTTCCACCCAAATACACTCTACCTCTGATGATTCGAGGTCTTCTCTACGACTAAACTGAATAGTTGTGGAGACATACATTACTAGACCCGTTTCTAGTTTCCTGGTTGGGTCACGCCGGATCAGGTTAAAACCGTTAATTCTAATATCTTCATCGGTTATGTTCCTATTTAAACGGCTTTCAGAGAAGCCAAAAATGTGGAAATTTTGATGTAATATGTGTGTTACTTCAGGAATTTTACCTAATAGGTGATATATATTCAGATGGCCTAATCGAAGTCCTTCCTTATGTAACCATTTTTCGGTAGGTGGGGTCATTCTATTTTCCTGTCTCCTGTTACTGGTTTGAAAGTAATTCCTATTATGATACCTAATACTGAAGTAAATAAACTTTTAAATACTACACAGAGACACACTCTGTATATTAAACTTTCAACTGGTACACAACTCACTAGCTGAAATAATTGGAAGCTGTAAGAGAGACACTTCTAACTACTGAATAATTAAGCGCTGAAATATATGAATTCACTAACATGTTGAGTAATTAAGTATATAGTTCACACACACACACAGATACAACTCACAAACTGCAACGACCTATAGAAAGTTGACAAGAGTTAGAAAAATAGATACAAAAGAAAAGGGGCAAGAAATAAAATGCAATAATAAAATGTAAAAATTCTAAATAAACGTAAGAATGAAGATATCAGTCACTATGTCTTGCTGAGTAGTAATTCTTTTTCGACATTGCGGGTTGAAGGTTTCAGTTTGTGATGGATTACGATGTTACTGCCATCAGTTTAAGGCATGTGGTGTCTGTAAGGTACCGTGCCATGTGAATTATGCAGAGATAACATATAGGCATGACTCAAGGCTGCAGGGCTAAACTGCAACAAATACTGAAGCTCCAGATTTCTTTGAGGATGTTGCATGGAACGTGCTTGTGTGTTGAGCTCTTCCAATGAGCTCTGCGACGGAGGAAGAATCCTGACGTTGTTGACGCTCGTATCAGCTCGTCTGACCGTCTGAGGCTGACGTGAGGGTAGGGGTGGAAACAGTGTGTCATACTCGGTGGTTTGCTGTGGAACAGGTGGTGCAGAATTGGAGGTCCCTTTGGTTTTAGTGCTCGGAGTAGAGCTGGCTTTATGGGGGTTTTTTGTTGGACCTGGGTGTTGTTTGTGGACATCCAACTGTACCGCGTCTTTCTGTAGTGTACGTTCTGGAAACTTCAGATTTTTGGCAAGGATGCTGGTACCAAGTTTTGATGTATGTATGTGGTCCCTATACATCCGTTTCGTCGGGGCACCAGAGGCTGAGATGAAGAACACAGTGTGGTCTATGAAGACAATGTTGTTAACACGACAGTATGACTGAAGTGCCTTGTTGTTGATGTCTACCAGGCGGCGTCCAGGACCGGAGCAGGGTGGAATGATGGAAGATAGGAAGATTGCTGCAGTCGGATACTTTTCCTTGAAGGCGGAAGTCAAAGCCTGCATGTCGGAACGCCTGATGTTCTGGCCATTCATGCTGTCATTTATGCCAACATGTACGGAGATTTCCCTCACGCCCTGGTCTGTATTAAAACTTCTCAGTGTTTGCGTTATTTTTGCAATACCAGCTCCCGGTACTGCAACTACTGAGACAATGTCTTCGTCTGCTATGGACATCCGCTCGCTATACACGCCCTTTAGCAGAGAATCCCCAATGATTAAATGTGTTGTGCTGTCCGTGACTTTGTGAATGGGAATTTGCTGCGTATTTCGTTCACGTTGTTTTTGGTTAGATTGTGACTGGAGGTGGGATGCGTTGTTTGACTGAGGTGATTGTTGCGTCCTGTCTGTCTGCTGAGTATCTGGTACAGAGCTTTGTTGTAGAGCGTCGAATCTGTTGGTGATCTTGACCTCGATGGGGTACTCGTATTTTGTGATATGCTGGTCTTGCTCACCTGATAAAGAGTCACTGACTTCACTCTGTTTTTGTTGGTTGTTTTTCTTGTGAAGTTTGTTTACACCGGCTGGCGACGATGGGTGAGCCTTCGGCTTCATGTTGAGATTAGTTTGACTAGCAGCCACTGACTGACTGTGACTACCAGTTTCTGTCTGGATGTTTTTCTGTAGTTTTCTACTACTGCGGTTTTCGCTGTTCGCTGATTCAATGAGAAGCTTCAGCTTGATATTTTCTTCTCTCAGCTGTTCAACCTCTTTTTTGATATTATCATTCTCCTCACTGAGTGACTTTACAACTTTGGACTTCATGTCACTGATGAGTATTTTCACGAAGTCTTTAATAACTTCTGTGAAGTCATGGCCACAGAAACAAGTAGGTAGTTTTGTTCCTGTACCAACAGCTTGATGAGAACTAATAGTCTCACTAAGTCTTGGTACATTGCTCTCCAAAGATTTTTCGGAGTTTGGTTCCTTTATTACATCATTTTCGCTAGAACTGTTAGCTGGGTTTTCTTTATGAGTAAAGCTGTCTGAAGACAGTGGAGCTTTCTCAGTAGAAGCTGTTGCTCCTTGTTCTCCAGCAGTATCTGTGATTATTGGTTCTTCTGTAGCAATTGTTGGTGGTAATTCATGTCTGCTTGAGGTTTCTTTGCTAGTGATAATAACAGCGTTTTCTGGCACAGACTCTTCTGCTGTCATAATTTCCATTATATCGTCGACTATGTCAATAGTCTTCTTTACAGGACTTGCAAAACTTTCGGCCATGTTTGTAAGTGATGTGTTTGGTTCATCTGAGTTATCTTCTAGAGGGAGCTGACTGGCCATCACTTCCGTGCTGTGTTTATGTTTCCTTCTTGCAGCTCCATAAACTGTTGTGTTAGCCAGGATTCAACGGCCTCGGCGTCACCTTGTACCATCACTTTGTTCTTGGTGTGGTAAAGATGAACTGTGAGGACTGGTGTTTTTATGATGTCCTCAACATTAGCGCCTAGCTTGTCGTACAAGAGGAGCAGCAAGGGAGTGCAATGTTTGAGACAGAGAGTTAGAGAGAAAGAGTAGCAGCAAGAGAGTGCAATGTTTGAGACAGAGAGGTAGAGAGAGAGAGGAGCATCAGGGGAGTTCAGGTTACAGATAGAGACGTAGAGAAAGAGGAGCAGCAAGGGAGAGCAAAGTTTGAGACAGAGAGGTAGAGAGAGAGTAGCAGCAAGAGAGTTCATGTTTGAAATAGAGAAGTAGAGAGAGAGGAGCAGCAAGACTGTTCATTAGAGACTTAGAGGTAGAGACAGCGGAGTAGCAGGAGAGTGCAGGTTAGAGACAGAGAGGTAGAGACAGAGAAGTAGCAAGAGAGTGCAGGTTAGAGACAGAGAGGTAGAGAGAGAGGAGCAGAAAGAAAGTTCAGTTTAGAGACAGTAAAGTAGAGAGAGAGAGGAGCAGCAAGGGAGTTAAGGTTAGAGGTAGAGAGGTAGAGAAAGAGGAGCAGCAAGAGAGTTCAAGTTATGGATAGAGCGGAAGAAAGAGAGGAGCAGCAAGAGAGTTCTGGTTAGAGATAGAAAGGTAGAGAGAGAGGAGTAGCAAGAGAGTTCAGGTTAGAAACAGAGAAGTAGAGAGATAGGAGCAGAAAGAGAGTTCATTAGAGACAGAGAGGTAGAGAGAGAGAGGAGCAGCAAGAGAGTTCATTAGAGACAGATAGGAAGAAAAAGAGGATTAGTAAGTGAGTTCAGGTTAGAAACAGAGAAGTAGAGAGATAGGAGCAGCAAGAGAGTTCATTAAAGACAGAGAGGTAGAGAGAAAGGAGTAGCAAGAGAGTTCATTAGAGACAGAGAGGTAGAGAGAGAGGAGCAGCAAGAGGGTTCATTAGAGACCGACAGGTAGAGAGATAGGAGCAGCAAGAGAGTTCATTAGAGACAGAGAGGTAGATTGAGAGGAGCAGGAAGAGAGTTCATTAGAGACAGAGAGGTGGAGACAGAGTAGTAGCTTCACTCTGTTTTTGTTGGTTGTTTTTCTTGTGAAGTTTGTTTACACCGGCTGGCGACGATGGGTGAGCCTTCGGCTTCATGTTGAGATTAGTTTGACTAGCAGCCACTGACTGACTGTGACTACCAGTTTCTGTCTGGATGTTTTTCTGTAGTTTTCTACTACTGCGGTTTTCGCTGTTCGCTGATTCAATGAGAAGCTTCAGCTTGATATTTTCTTCTCTCAGCTGTTCAACCTCTTTTTTGATATTATCATTTCCTCACTGAGTGACTTTACAACTTTGGACTTCATGTCACTGATGAGTATTTTCACGAAGTCTTTAATAACTTCTGTGAAGTCATGGCCACAGAAACAAGTAGGTAGTTTTGTTCCTGTACCAACAGCTTGATGAGAACTAATAGTCTCACTAAGTCTTGGTACATTGCTCTCCAAAGATTTTTCGGAGTTTGGTTCCTTTATTACATCATTTTCGCTAGAACTGTTAGCTGGGTTTTCTTTATGAGTAAAGCTGTCTGAAGACAGTGGAGCTTTCTCAGTAGAAGCTGTTGCTCCTTGTTCTCCAGCAGTATCTGTGATTATTGGTTCTTCTGTAGCAATTGTTGGTGGTAATTCATGTCTGCTTGAGGTTTCTTTGCTAGTGATAATAACAGCGTTTTCTGGCACAGACTCTTCTGCTGTCATAATTTCCATTATATCGTCGACTATGTCAATAGTCTTCTTTACAGGACTTGCAAAACTTTCGGCCATGTTTGTAAGTGATGTGTTTGGTTCATCTGAGTTATCTTCTAGAGGGAGCTGACTGGCCATCACTTCCGTGCTGTGTTTATGTTTCCTTCTTGCAGCTCCATAAACTGTTGTGTTAGCCAGGATTCAACGGCCTCGGCGTCACCTTGTACCATCACTTTGTTCTTGGTGTGGTAAAGATGAACTGTGAGGACTGGTGTTTTTATGATGTCCTCAACATTAGCGCCTAGCTTGTCGTACAAGAGGAGCAGCAAGGGAGTGCAATGTTTGAGACAGAGAGATAGAGTGAGAGGAGCAGCAAGAGAGTGCAATGTTTGAGAAAGAGAGTTAGAAGGAGAGAAGCATCAAGGGAGTTCAGGTTAGAGATAGAAAGGTATTGAAAGAGGTGCAGCAAGGGAGTGCAATGTTTGAGACAGAGAAGTAGAGAGAGAGGAGCAGCAAAAGAGTTCATGTTAGAGACAGAGAAGTAGAGAGAGAGGAGCAGCAATAGAATTCATTAGAGACAGAGAAGTAGAGACAGAGAAGTAGCAAGAGAGTGCAGGTTAGAGACAGAGAGGTAGAGACTGAGGAATAGCTAGAGAGCGCAGGTTAGAGACAGAGAGGTAAAGAGAGAGGAGCAGAAAGAGAGTTCAGGTTAGAAACAGAGAAGTAGAGAGAGAGAGAGTAGCAGCAAGGGAGATCAGGTTAGAGATAGAGAGGTAGAGAGAGAGGAGCAGCAAGAGAGTTCAGGTTAGACATAGAGAAGGAGAGATTGAGGAGCAGCAAGAGAGTGCAGGTTAGAAACAGAGAAGTAGAGATAGAGGATAAACAAGAGAGTTCAGGTTAGAGATAGAGAGGTAGAGAGAGACAAGCAGGAAGAGAGTTCAGGTTAGAGATTGAGAGGTAGAGAGAGAGGAGTAGAAAGAGAGTTCATTAGAGACAGATAGGTAGAGAGATAGGAGCAGCAAGAGAGTTCATTAGAGACACAGAGGTAGAGAGAGAGAATTAGCAAGAAAGTTCAGGTTATAAACAGAGAAGTAGAGAGACAGGAGAAGCAAGATAGTTCATTAAAGTCAGAGAGTTAGAGAGAGAGGAGTAGCAAGAGAGTTCATTAGAGACAGAGAGGTAGAGATAGAGGTGCAGCAATAGAGTTCATTAGAGACAGACAGGTAGAGAGATAGGAGCAGCAAGAGAGTTAATTAGAGACAGAGAGGTAGAATGAGAGGAGCAGGAAGAGAGTTCATTAGAGACAGAGAGGTAGAGTGAGAGGAGCAGCAAGAGAGTTCATTAGAGACAGAGAGGTAGAGTGAGAGGAGCAGGAAGAGAGTTCATTAGAGACAGAGAAGTAGAGAGAGAGAGAGAGAGAGTAGCAGCAAGGGAGATCAGGTTAGAGATAGAGAGGTAGAGAGAGAGGAGCAGCAAGAGAGTTCAGGTTAGACATAGAGAAGGAGAGATAGGAGCAGCAAGAGAGTGTAGGTGACAGAGAGGTAGAGACAGAGTAGTAGTAAGAGAGTTCAGGTTAGAAACAGAGAAGAAGAGAGATAGGAGCAGCAAGAGGATGCAGGTTAAAGATAGAGAGGTAGGGAGAGAGGAGGAGCAAGGTAGTTCATTAGAGAAAGAGATGTATTGAAAGTGGAGCAGCAAGGGAGTGCAATGTTTGAGACAGAGAGGTAGAGAGAGAGAAGCAGCAAGAGAGTTAAGGTTAGAGATAAAGAGGTAGAGAGAAAGGAGCAGCAAGAGAGTACAGGTTAGAAGAAATAGAGAGAGAGAAGCATCAAGTGAGTTCAGGATAGAGATAGAGAGGTAGAGAAAGATTTGCAGCAAGGGAGTGCAATGTTTGAGACAGAGAGGTAGAGATAGAGAAGCAGTAAGAGAGTTCATGTTAGAGACAGAGAAGTAGAGAGAGAGGAGTAGCAAGAGAGTTCATTAGAGACAGAGAAGTTGAGACAGAGAGGTAGAGACAGAGAAGTAGCAAGAGAGTGCAGGTTAGAGACAGAGAGGTAGAGACAGAGGAATCGCAAGAGAGTGCAGGTTAGAGACAGAAAGGTAGAGAGAGAGGAGCAGAAAGAGAGTTCACGTTAGACAGAGAGAAGTAGAGAGAGAGAGTAGCAGCAAGGGAGATCAGGTTAGAGATAGAGAATTAGAGAGTGAGGAGCAGCAAGAGAGTGCAGGTTAGAAACATTGAAGTAGAGAAAGAGGAGAAGCAAGAGAGTTCGGGTTAGAGATAGAGAGATAGAGAGAGAGGAGCAGCAAGAGTGTTCAGGTTAGAGATAGAGAGGTAGAGAGAGAGGAGCAGCAAGAGTGTGTAGGTTAGAAACAGAGAAGTATAGAAAGAGGAGCAGCAAGGGAGTGCAATGTTTGAGACAGAGAGGTAGAGAGAGGAGCTGCAAGAGAGTGCAAAGTTTGAGACAGAGAGGTAAAGAGAGAGTAGCATGAATGGAGTTCAGGTTAGAGATAGAGAAGTAGAGAAAGAGGAGCTACAAGAGAGTGCAATGTTTGAGACAGAGAGGTAAAGAGAGAGTAGCATGAATGGAGTTCAGATTAGACATAGAGAGGTAGAGAGAGAGGAGCAGCAAGAGAGTGCAGGTTAGAGACAGAGTGGTAGAGAGAGAGGAGCAGCAAGAGTGTGCAGGTTAGAGAAAGAGACGTAGAGAGTGAGTAGCAGCAAGAGAGTTCAGGTTAGACACATAGAGGTAGAGATAGATGAGCAGCAAAAGAGTGCAGGTTTCAGACAGAGCAGTAGAGAGAGAGGAACAGCAATAGAGTTACGGTTAGAGACAGAGAAGTAGAGAGAGAGAGAAGCAGCAAGAAAGTTCAGGTTACAGACAAAGAGGTTGAGAGAGAGCAGCAGCACGAGAGTGCAGGTTAGAGACAGAGAAGTAGAGAGAGAGGGAGAGTAAGAGAGTTTAGGTCAGATACAGAGAAGTAAAGAGAGAGGAGCAGCAAGAAAGTTCAGGTTAGAGACAGAGATGTGGAGAGAGAGGAACCGCAAGAGAGTGCAGGTTACAGACAGAGAAGTAGAGAGAGAGAGCAGTAGCAAGATAGTGCAGGTTAGAGACAGAGAGGTAGAGATAGAGGAGGAGTAACAGAGTGCAGTTAGAGGCAGAGAAGTAGAGAGAGAGAGAGAGTAGCAGCAATATAGTGCAGGTTAGAGACAGAGAGGTAGAGAGAGAGGAGCAGTAAGAGAGTGCAGGTTAGAGACAGAGAAGTAGAGAGAGAGGAACACCAAGATAGTGCAGGTTAGAGACAGAGAGTTAGAGAGAGAGGAGGAGTAAGAGAGTGCAGGTTAGAGACAGAGAAGTAAGTAGAGAGCAGAAGTAAGAGAGTGCAGGTTAGAGACAGTGAAGTAAAGAGATAGGAAAAGAAAAATAGTGCAGGTTAGAGATAGAGAGGTAGAGAGAGAGAGGAGCATGAAGAGAGTTCACTTTAGAGATAGAGAAGTAGAGAGATAGGAACAGCAAGAGAGTGCAGGTTAGAAACAGAGAATTAGAGAGATCGGAGCAGCAAGAGAGTTCATTAGAGACAGAGAGGTAGAGAGGAAGGAGCAGCAAGAGAGTTAATTAGAGACAGAGAGGTAGAGAGAGAGGACTAACAAGAGAGTTCAGGTTAGAGATAGAGATGTAGAGAGAGAGAAATAGCAAGAGAGTTCATTAGAGATAGAGAGGTAGAGAGAGAGTAGCAGAAAGAGAGTGCAGGTTAAAAACAGTGTAGTAGAGAAAGAGGAGAAGCAAGGGAGTGCAAATTGTGAGACAGTGATGTAGAGAGAGAGGAGCAGCAAGAGAGTGCAATGTTTGAGACAGAGAGGTAGAGAGAGAGGAGCATCAAAGGAGTTCAGGTTAGAGATAGAGAGGTAGAGAAAGAGGAGCAGCAAGGGAGTGCAATGTTTGAGATAGAGAGGTAGAGAGAGAGGAGCAGCAAGATAGCGCAGTGTAGAAACAGAGAAGTAGTGTTGATTGGCTAGCAACAGGGGAGTGCAATGTTGAGACAGAGAGGTAGAGAGAGAGGAGCAGCAAGAGAGTGCAATGTTTGAGACAGAGAGGTAGAAGGAGAGAAGCATCAAGGGAGTTCAGGTTAGAGATAGAGAGGTAGAGAAAGAGGTGCAGCAAGGGAGTGCAATGTTTGAGACAGAGAAGAGCAGCAAGAGAGTTCATGTTAGAGACAGAGAAGTAGAGAGAGAGGAGCAGCAAGAGTGTTCATTAGAGACAGAGACGTAGAGACAGAGAAGTAGCAAGAGAGTGCAGGTTAGTGACAGAGAGGTAGAGACTGAGGAATAGCAAGAGAGCGCAGGTTAGAGACAGAGAGTTAGAGAGAGAGGAGCAGAAAGAGAGTTCAGGTTAGAAACAGAGAAGTAGAGAGAGAAGTAGAGAGAGAGTAACAGCAAGAGAGTACATGTTAGAGGAAGAGAAGTAGAGAGATAGGAGCAGCAAGAGAGTGCATGTTAGAAACAGAGAAGTAGAGAAAGGGGAGCAGCAAGGTAGTGCAATGTTTGAGACAGAGAGGTATAGAGAGAGGAGCAGCAAGAGAGTTCATTAGAGACAGAGAAGTAGAGACAGAGAAGTAGCAAGAGAGTGCAGGTTAGAGACAGAAAGGTAGATAGAGAGGAGCAGAAAGAGAGTTCAGGTTAGACATAGAGAAGTAGAGAGATGGAAAGTAGCAGCAAGGGAGATCAGGTTAGAGATACAGAGGTAGAGAAAGAGGAACAGAAAGAGAGTTCAGGTTAGAGATAGAGAAGTATAGAGTGAAGAGCAGCAAGAGAGTGCAGTTTAGAAACAGAGAAATAGAGAAAGAGGAGCAGCAAGAGAGTTGAGGTTATAGATAGAGAGGTAGAGAGTGAGGAGCAGCAAGAGAGTTCAGGTTAGAGACAGAGAGGTAGAGAGAGAAGAGCAGTAAGATAGTGCAGATCGGAGGCAGAGAAATAGACAGAGAGGAACAGCAAAAGTGTGCAGGTTAGAGACAGAGAAGTAGAGAGGGAGGAGCAGCAAGATAGTGCAGGTTAGAGACAGAGATGTAGAGAGAGAGGAGCCGCAGGAAGGTGCAGGTTAGAGGCAGAGGTAGAGAGAGGAGCAGCAACTGAGTGCAGGTTAGAGGTAGAGAAGTAGAGAGAGAGGAGCAGCAAGAGAGTGCAGGTTAGAGACAGAGAAGTAGAGAGAGAGGAGCAGCAAGAGAGTGCAGTTTAGAAACAGAGAAGTAGAGAGAGAGTAGCAGCAAGAGAATTCATTAGAGACAGAGAGGTAGAGAGAGAGGAGTAGCAAGAGAGTGCAGGTAAGAGACAGAAAGGTAGAGCTATAGGAGTAGCAAGAGAGTGCAGGTTAGAGACAGAGAGGTAGAGAGATGGGAACATCATGAGAGTTCAGGTTAGAGATAAAGAGGTATAGAGAGAGGAGCAGCAGGAGAGTGTAAGTTATAAACAGAGAAGTAGAGGAAGAGGAGCTGCAAGGGAGTTACTGTTTGAAGCAGAGAGGTAGAGAGAGAGCTTCAGCAAGATAGTGCAATGTTTGAGACCGAGAGGTAGAGAGAGAGGAGCATCAAGGGAGTTCAGGTTAGAAATAGAGAGGTAGAGAAAGAGAAGCAGCAAGTAAGTGCAATATTTGAGACAGAGAGGTAGAGAGAGAGAAACAGCAAGAGAGTTCATGTTAGAGATATAGAAATAGAGAGAGAGGAGCAGAAAGAGAGTTCAGGTTAGAGACAGAGAAGTAGAGAAAGAGTGTAGCAACAAGGGAGTTCATGTTAGAGATAGAGAGGTAGAGAGAGAGGAGCAGCAAGAGAGTTCAGGTTAGAGATAGAGAAGTAGAGAGTGAGGAGCAGCAAGAGAGTGCAGGTTAGAAACAGAAAAGTAGAGAGAGAGAGGAGCAGCACGAGAGTTCAGGTTAGAGATAGAGAGGTAGAGATAGAGGAGCAGCAAGAGAGTGCAGGTTAGAAACAGAGAAGTAGAGAGAGAGGAGCAGAGAGTTCATGTTTTAGATAGAGAGGTAGAGAGAGAGGAGCAGCAAGAGAATTCAGGTTAGAGATAGAAAGGTAGAGAGAGAGGAGCAGCAAAAGAGTGCAGGTTAGTAACAGAGTAGTAGAGAAAGAGGAGTAGCAAGAGAGTGCAATGTTTGAGACAGAGAGGTAGAGAGAGAGGAGCAGCAAGAGAGTGCAGGTTAGAAAGAGATAAGTTGTGAAAAAGGCAGCAAGAGAGTGCAGGTTAGAAACAGAGAAGTAGAGAGAGAGGAGCAGCTCGAGAGTTCAGGTTAGAGATAGAGAGGTAGAGATAGAGGAGCAGCAAGAGAGTGCAGGTTAGAAACAGAGAAGTAGAGAGAGAGGAGCAGAAAGAGAGTTCATGTTAGAGATAGAGAGGTAGAGAGAGAGGAGCAGCAAGAGAATTCAGGTTAGAGATAGAGAGGTAGAGAGAGAGGAGCAGCAAAAGAGTGCAGGTTAGAAATAGAGTAGTAGAGAAAGAGGAGTAGCAAGAGAGTGCAATGTTTGAGACAGAGAGGTAGAGAGAGAGGAGCAGCAAGAGAGTGCAGGTTAGAAAGAGAGAAGTTGTGAAAGAGGCAGCAAGAGAGTACAGGTTAGAGACAGAGTGGTAGAGAGAGAGGAGCAGCAAGAGAGTTCAGGTTAAAGGCAGAGAAATAGAGAGAGAGTAGCAGAATGAGAGTGCAGGTTAGAGAAAGAGAAGTATAGAGTGAGGAGCTGCAAGAGAGTTCAGGTTAGAGACAGAGAGGTAGAGATAGATGAGCAGCAAAAGAGTGCAGGTTAGAGACAGAGAAGTAGAGAGAGAGGAGCAACAAGAGAGTTCAGGTTATAGACAGAGAAGTAAAGAGAGAAGAGCAGCAAGAGAGTTCAGTTTAGAGACAGAGAGGTAGAGATAGAGGAGCAGCAAAAGAGTGCAGGTTAGAGACAGAGAAGTAGAGAGATAGGAGCAGCAAGATAGTTCAGGTTAAAGACAAAGTAGTAGAGAGAGAGGAGGATAGAGAGAGAGTTCACGGTAGAGACAAAGAGATAGAGAGAGAGGAGCAACAAAAGAGTTCAGTTTAGAGACAGAGAAGTAGAGAGAGAGGAGCAGCAAAAGAGTGCAGGTTAGAGACAGAGAGATAGAGAGAGAGGAGCCGCAAGAGAGTTCAGGTTAGAGTCAGAGAAGTAGAGAGAGAGGAGGAAAGAGAGAGTTCACGTTAGAGACAGAGAGGTAGATACAGAGAAGGAGGGAGAGAATTCAGATCAGAGACAGAGAGGTAGAGAGAGATGAGCAGAAAGAGAGTTCGGGTTAGAGACAGAGAGGTTGAGAGAGAGGAGGAGGGAGAGAGTTCAGGTTAGGGGCAGAGGGATAGAGAGAGAGAAGGAGATAAACCATTTAGGTTAGGGACAGGAAGGTTGATATAGAGGAGGGTGGAGAGAGTTCAGGTTACGGAAAGAGAGAGAGAGGAGGAAGGAGGTATTTCATGTTATAGATAAAGAGATAGACAGAGAAGAGGAGGGAGAGAGGAGAAGTGAGAAAGTTCAAGTTAGAGACAAGAGGGAGAGAGAGAGGACAAGTGATAAAGTTCATGTTAGAGACAGAGAGGGATAGTTGGAGGAGGAAGGAGAGAGTTCAGGTTAGAGAAAGAGGTAGATATAGATTTGGGGGGAGAGAGTTCAGGTTATAGACAGAGAGGTAGAGAGAGAGGAGGAGTGTGAGCGTTCAGGTTAGAGACAGTGAGGTAGAGAGAGGAAAAGGAAGAAGAGAGTTCAGGTTAGAGACAGACTGATTGATTGATTGATTGATTGATTGATCTTTATTTCAAAAGGGTTAAGAATTGGGCACGCAGGGCCGTCTGACATTCTGCCCTTTATCATACATCTTTCACTCTATTCCAGACTTCTACAAATATGCTGTTCATGTAACAAACATAACTAACATTGAAGCTGAAAGACATAAAATAAAATATAACATTTACATTTCGCTCTTATTAATTCACTCAGTACAGAAGTAACTACATACATTATAAATGACTATCTACTAAACAAAAATTTCTGAACTATTCAGAATAAACAATTAACTGTATTCGGTGTCTGTAAGAGCAGTTTAAGATAACTTTTAAGTTTTATAATTCATGGAGGCATGTAGTCGACATCAAATAGATATTGGGAAAGCTTGTAGTTGTAGGAAGGAGTATAATTTATATTTTTTATATAGGATGGGAGGGTATTCCAAAGATGAACAGCAGAATAACTAAAGCTTTTCTTGTAAAGATCAAGTCTAGGTTTTGGAAGACATATGTTGTTCAAGCGTTGGCTGCACTTTGTCTAAATTTAAACAGGTTCCATAGATAAGGCGGGGCATGGCGTGAAAGAAATGATGTACTAACTTGCTTTGCTGAAGTATAAGTGCTTAATTTTGGCTAACTGGTATACTTTTTGTGCGATGAGTTTTGTTAGACATTGCACATGAGAGTTCCAGGTCAGATGTTGGTCAATAATAAGACCTAGTGTTTTGTGCTCGCAAAGAAAGCTTGTAGTTGTAGGAAGGAGTATAATTTATACTAATGTTCTTAAGAGGCAGTATTTTGATATGTTTGTGATGATTAGTTGTTTGTGCTTGATCTTTGTCACTAATAAGCTTTACTGGTCGCTTTTGGAGTGAGCAAAGCCTCTTTGTATTTGACACTGAGCAACCATCCCAAACTGTTGAGCAATAGTCTAAATGTGTTTCTATATGTGATATGCAATATGTCCTCCTTGTGTCTTGATCGATGAAGTGCTTAATTTTGGCTAACTGGTATACTTTTTGTGCGATGAGTTTTGTTAGACATTGCACATGAGAGTTCCAGGTCAGATGTTGGTCAATAATAAGACCTAGTGTTTTGTGCTCGCTAACGTTTTCTATCTGTGATGTTTCTGTACAGAGCCGAAGTGTTGTTTTTGTTGCGTTTTGTAGTTTCTGTCCTGTTGTTATGAGCATTGATTTTGTTTTATCGGTGTTTATAATCATGCCGTTGTTTTTGGTCCATCTAATTATAAATCAACCTGAAGAGTTGATTCTAAATTATCACAAATCGTAGTCACTGGTGTAGACTTTGCAGTCGTCGGCAGTCGGTCACAAGGAAAGCATTTAAGATGAAGTGGAAATCATTGATATAGATAGCAAAGAGTAACGGGAATAGAATAGAACCTTGCGGAACACCAGTGTCAACTTTAGCAGAATTTGATAGAGAATTGTTGAAGAATACTACCTGTTGTCTGTCTGAAAGAAACGATGCAATTAATTTTATTAGGTTAGGGTGCAGTCTATAAGTCTTTATTTTTCTTAGAAGAATATCGTGGTCAGTCATATCAAATGCCTTTTTAAAGTCGACAAAGATGGCACCACATAGTCTGTCATCATTTATGTTTACTAACCAGTTTTCTGTCATTTTGGTAAGAGCTGTGTGGCAGGAATGATTGGGTCTAAAGTCTGACTGACTGTCTATGAGTAAATTGTTCTCTTGCATGTGTCGTAGAGTTATTTTGTGTTATGTGTTTTGTTTTTCGAGTGGTTTTGATAATGACGATAATATGGATATTGGTCTATAGTTGGTAAGATTGTTGGATGAGACAGATTTAAAGCTAGGATACACCTTAGCAGTTTTAAAAGCCTCATGGAAATAACGTTTTGCAATGCACTGATTGTAAATATATGTTAGTGTATGTGAAATGACAGGTGCAGCATGACGTAAGATCTTATTACTAATATCATCAAGCCCAGCTGTATTGTTGATTTTTAAGGTTAAGAGATAACTATGAACTTCACTGACTGTTAAGAATGGAATGTGTAACTGTTTAAAACCAGTGCATCTGCTGTCCAGGAATGTTTGTAGTTCATGTAAGTCGCATACAGGAGCTGATATTGATGATTTAAGAACGTTGATTTCTTCTCTGTAATAAGTACATAGTGTATGCACGATTGATGGCTTGAAAATCAAATTCTATTCTTTTATTTGATAGGTTATTTATGGCTTTCCAAATTGATTTACTGTCTGATTTATTCTGTACTAGATTCAAAAAGTAATTTTTTCTCTTATCTTATTAAGTACTGAACTTTGTTTCTAGTGAACGGTAGGTCCTTAAGTCCTTGATTGTGTGCGCCCGGTCACGTTCTCTCATGGATTGTAGTATTTCAGGTGTTATCTAAGGTGACTTCATCTGGTGTTTTACTCTCGCCTCTTTCATGGGGACATGTTTGTCTAATATATCTCTGAAGATCTTTAGCCAATATTCTATTGCCTCGTCAGGGTCATTTAGTTGGTACACGTGTGTAAGTGAAGATTCTTGCAGATCATTAAGGAATAATTGTAGGTTAAATTTTCTGAAGCTTCTAAATTTCATACTGATGTGATTGTGTTTAGGAAGTTTATACCCCTTTCTTGTCCACGTACAGCTGACTGGGTAATGATCACTGAAAGAAGTATCAAGGGATGTTACATTCAATGATGTTTTCTGGGTAGGCTACGTATATATGATCTAATAATGTGGATGATACTTCTGTTACTCTGGTAGGTTTGGAGACGATTTTTCAAAAATTGTAGGATAATATAATATTGCTCCAAGTTGGATTTGATTGTGTTAGATCTATGTTGAAATCTCCAAGCATGATAATATCTTTTAACCTAAAGGTTGAAACCTCATCCATCATAGTCGTGAAGTGATCATACCACAGGGATGATGCATTTAGATTACGATTCAAAAGTCCAGAAAGAGAGAGAGAATGAATGAATGAATGAATAATCTTTATTTTTAAAGGTAAAGAATTGGGCCGCAGGCCCGTCTTACATTCTGCCTTTCATCACTCCATCTTTCATTCTTCCCACACACTTGATTTAGTACAAAAATACAAATTAAATTAGTAAAAACATATCAAAAGAGTGTAAGATTTAACTACTACATTCAAGGTAAAAGAGAAGTAGTAATTAACCTAATAAAATAGCACTCACGCACACATACACACGCAGACATATACATAAATAAAAATACATTGTAAATACAGATCTTCTAACATGTTTTTTTTTAACAAACATTTAAATAATGTCTAACAATATCTAACAAGTTGCTTTTCTAACTATGCCATTGAAGTACTTGATGGTTTACAAGCCATGTGTTGAGAGAGTGCTGGTTATTTTATGGAGGCATATAATTACAAGCAAGTAAATAATGAAAAAGGTTTGAGTTAAAGGATGAAGTATTACCAATGGATTTTAAATTGTAGGGGAGGGTGTTCCAGAGCTGTACTGCAGAGTATGCAAGGCTTTTCTTGTACAGATCGATCCTGGGTTTAGGAAGAACACAGTTTTTTAAACGCTGGCTGTGTTTAGTGTTATACGTAAACAGTGACCACAAGTAAGGCGGAGCATTGTGCGACAGAATTCTCTGAACAAACTTAACTTTGTTAAAAATGATTCTATTTTTGAGGGGTAGAATTTTGAGTTGTTTGTGTTGATCTACAGTCTGTACTGGGTGTTTGTCACAAATAAGATTTAATGCTCGCTTGTGAAGTGAGTGGAGCCTTTTTGTGTTTGAGACTGAGCATCCATCCCAGATTGTGGAACAGTAATCTAAGTGTGTTTGTATGTGTGATATGTAGTATATCTTTCTTGTGCTTTTGTCGATAAAGTGTTTAATTTTGGCTAATTGGTAAACTTTCTGTGCAATCAAATTTGTTAGGTTATGTACGTGAGAATTCCAAGTTAAATGCTGATCAATGATGAGTCCTAGGGTTTTATGTTCATGAACATTTTCTATTGCCTTAGTCCCAGCACAAAGCTGTAGAGAAGTTTTTGTTGCATTCTGCAGTTTCTGTCTTGTAGTGATGAGCATGGATTTTGTTTTGTTGGTGTTTATCAGCATACCATTTTTATTACTCCATTTAATCAAACTGTTTATATCATTTTGGAGCGTTGTCTGTAGTTTAATGATGTCATAGTCACTATTGTAAACAGTACATTCGTCAGATGTGGTTATATCTAAGAAACAGAATCCACCAGCATGCAGTATTAAATTAAACGGAACCATTCTAAAGCAGGTGCAGAAATTCAAATACCTTGGAGCAGTAATAACTTCAGATGGGAAATGCAGAACAGAAATTAGGAACAGAATAGGTCAAGCAAAGACTGCATTTCAGAGAATGAGAAACATATTGACTAACACATCTTTATCAATGAATGTTAGAAAACGAATCCTAAAATGCTATATTGAACCTATCTTGTTATATGGAAGTGAATCATGGACAATAGGCAAGTCTGCACAAAAATCATTGGAAGCAGCAGAAATGTGGTTTATTAGAAGAATGTTGCGAATCCCCTGGACAGCAAAAATAACTAATGAATAATGTATGAGAAGAGCTGGAGAGACAAAAAACCCTTGTCAGAAAGATAAGAGAGAGACAATGTACTTTCATAGGACATGCAATGAGAAGAGGGGGCATTGAAAATATTATAACAACAGGAAAAATAAAAGGAAGAAGATCAAGAGGAAGACCAAGAGAAATGATACTGGACAGTCTGACGGGATGGTGTGAGAGGAGATCACCAACTGAACTGATGGCCTGCATGAAGGATCGTGTACTGTGGAGAAGCATAATAGCCAACGCCAGTCGGCACGGCACCTGATGATGATGATGATGATGACAGACGTCAGCGAAAAGATCACATGAAGAGTGCTTTAAATGTAGTGGTAGGTCGTTAATATAGGTAGCAAAGAGAAGAGGACCAAGAATGGAGCCTTGAGGAATACCGGTATCAACCACAGACGAGCCAGCTATTTTGTTTCTAAAGCAAACTACTTGCTTTCTACCTGAGAGAAAAGATGTAATAACTTTTGTTAGGTCAGGGTGTAATCTATAGCCTTCCAGCATTTTTGCAAGAATTTCATGATCAATCATATCGAAGGCTTTCTTAAAATCAACAAAGAGAGCACCACACAATTTGTAATCATTTATATTAGACAGCCAGCTTTCTGTCATTTTAGTTAATGCTGTGTGGGAAAGAGAGAAAGAAAACGCGGAGGGAGGTATTCAGTTAGAGACAGTGAGGTAGAGAGATAGGACAAGGGAGAGAGTTCAGGTTAGAGACGAGAGATAGAGAGAGAAAGGATGAGGAGGAAGAGAGTTCAGATTAGAGACAGAGAGGGAGAGAATGAATGAATGAATGAATAATCTTTATTTTTCAAGGGTAAAGAATTGGGCACGCAGGCCCGTCTTACATTCTGCCCTTCATCACTCCATCTTTCATTCTTCCCACACACTTGATTTAGTACAAAAATACAAATTAAATTAGTAAAAACATATCAAAAGAGTGTAAGATTTAACTACTACATTCAAAGTAAAAGAGAAGTAGTAATTAACCTAATAAAATAGCACTCAGGCACACATACACACGCAGACATATACATAAACAAAAATACATTGTAAATACAGATCTTCTAACGTATTTTTTTAAACAAACATTAAAATAATTTCTAACAATATCTAACAAGTTGCTTTTCTAACTATGTCACTGAAGTACTTGATGGTTTACGAGCCATGTGTTGAGAGAGTGCTGGCTATTTTATGGAGGCATATAATTACATGCAAGTAAATAATGAAACAGGTTTGAGTTAAAGGATGAAGTATTACCAATGGATTTTAAATTGTAGGGGAGGGTGTTCCAGAGCTGTACTGCAGAGTATGCAAGGCTTTTCTTGTACATATCAATTCTGGGTTTAGGAAGAAGACAGTTTTTTAAACGCTGCCTATGTTTAGTATTATACGTAAACAGTGACCACAAGTAAGGCGGAGCATTGTGCGACAGAATTCTCTGAAAAAACTTAACTTTGTTAAAAATGATTCTATTTTTGAGGGGTAGAATTTTGAGTTGTTTATGTTGATCTACAGTCTGTACTGGGTGTTTGTCACAAATAAGATTTAATGCTCGCTTGTGAAGTGAGTGGAGCCTTTTTGTGTTTGAGACTGAGCATCCATCCCAGATTGTGGAACAGTAATCTAAGTGTGTTTGTATGTGTGATATGTAGTATATTTTTCTTGTGCTTTTGTCGATAAAGTGTTTAATTTTGGCTAATTGATAAACTTTCTGTGCAATCAAATTTGTTAGGTTATGTACGTGAGAATTCCAAGTTAAATGCTGATCAATGATGAGTCCTAGGGTTTTATGTTCATGAACATTTTCTATAGCCTTAGTCCCAGCACAAAGCTGTAGTGAAGTTTTAGTTGCATTTTGCAGTTTCTGTCTTGTAGTGATGAGCATGGATTTTGTTTTGTTGGTGTTTATCAACATACCATTTTTATTACTCCATTTAATCAAACTGTTTATATCATTTTGGAGCGTTGTCTGTAGGTTATTGATGTCATACTCACTATTGTAAACAGTACAGTCGTCAGCGAAAAGATCACATGAAGAGTGCTTTAAATGTAGTGGTAGGTCGTTAATATAGATAGCAAAGAGAAGAGGACCAAGAATGGAGCCTTGAGGAATACCGGTATCAACCACAGACGAGCCAGATATTTTGTTTCTAAAGCAAACTACTTGTTTTCTACCTGAGAGAAAAGATGTAATACATTTTGTTAGGTCAGGATGTAATCTATAGCCTTCCAGCTTTTTTGCAAGAATTTCATGATCAATCATATCGAAGGCTTTCTTAAAATCAACAAAGACAGCACCACACAATTTGTCATCATTTATATTAGACAGCCAGCTTTCTGTCATTTTAGTTAATGCTGTGTGGCAGGAGTAATTTGGTGTAAAACCTGACTGACTGTCTATTAGTAGACTGTTTTCTTGCATGTGGAGCAGAGTTAACTTTTGTATATGTTTTTCAAGAGGTTTAGATAGTGATGACAGAATGGATATGGGTCTATAGTTTGAGAGGTCACTAGTCTGTCCAGATTTAAAAAGAGGAAAAACTTTGGCGAGTTTAAAAGCGTCAGGGAAATATTTTTTGTCAATACACAAGTTGTATAAGTATGTTAGTGTGTCTGTGATAACTGGTGCAGCGTAGCGTAGTATCTTGTTACTAATGTCATCACATCCTGCTGAGTTAGTGATCTTTAAGGACCGGATGTAGTTATAAACCTCACCGACTGTGAGGAAAGGAATATTAATTTGTTTTAGCTTTACACATTATATCGGGAGTTTTCCACGGGAATTTTGTTATGTTTTACTCTCATTTCTTTGATGGGGACATGCTTGTCAAAAATGTTTCGAAATATCTTGATCCAGTATTCGATAGCCTCATCTGGATTTGTTAACTGGAAAACGTACGTAAGAGGCGAAGCTTTTAGATCAGTTAAAAATAATTCCAAGTTAAAGTTTTTAAAGTTTCTATATTTGATGCTGGTATGTTTGTGTTTTGGTATTTTATACCCCTTATGTGACCACGTACAGCAGACCGGGTAGTGATCACTCAGCGACACATGAGTACATTCAGTAATGTTTCCTGGATGGGCTACATAAATATGATCTATTAGTGTTGATGATGATTCAGCAACTCTAGTAGGTTTGTTAACAATTTGCGAGAAGTTGTAAGATGTTAAAATGTTCTTCCATGTAGGATTTGGCTGATTAAGATCTATATTGAAGTCGCCTAGAATGATTATGTCCTTGAATTTATGAGTTACAGCATCATCCATCATGGTCGCAAAGTGATCATACCACTCGGCTGAAGCATTTGGATTTCGGTATATAAAACTAATTAGAATTGGACTAAGATTTGATATTTTGATTTCTAGCATAATACATTCAACCTCTGATGTTTCTAGGTCTTCTCTTCTACAAAATTTAATTGTGTTAGAAATGTAAACGACTAAACCTGTCTCTAGCTTCCTAGCTGGGTCACGCCTGATCAAATTAGAACCATCTATTCGTATATCATTGTCTGTGATGTTTTTATGTTAATCTGCTTTCAGAGAAACCAAAAATATGAAAATGTTGTTGAAGTATATGTGTAACCTCAGGGAGTTTTCCTAACAAATGATAAACATTTAAGTGGCCAACACCTAGGCCATCGTGTCGCAGCCACTCCTCCATTTTCTGAGTCACTATAACAATGTTATAAATATTATATTTCAGTAAAAATAAAATAACTGGTCAGACTTCAATCATACAATTATAGTTATACGTTTAAGCTAGTAGAGATAAGAATCTAACTAAGTTTATAATGTACTGACAAATAATGGAAAAAAGTACAAAAATCAACAATGCAATGAACGTTATGTAAGTGTAAATTGTAAAAGACTTGATGACAATATTAGCTGTAAGCTAGCACTAAGAAATGTCTGTTTTGCTGTAAGACCTTCTGTGGTTTTTTGTTTTTGTTAAATTTATCTACAGAAGTTAAAGAGTGCTGGAAGTTTCAAGCTATCTAGTATCTGTATGTGGGTGTTGAGTGTTGACTGTGTAGTAGGGACATCATATACGAGTGGCTCAGAGCTGCAGGACTAAACTGCATTAGATATTGTAGCTGAAAGTTCCACGGATAATGATTCGAGGTTCTTGTGTTTGTGTCCTGTACAGTTGTTGTGGTATTCCTAAGTGGTGATTGTGCAGGAGTCTCCATGTTGTTCACTGTACTAAGTGTTGGTATAAATTGTTGAGCTTGCCGTGTAGGCAGGGGCGGGAACATGGAATCGTATAGTGGGTCAGTGGATGGAGCGGGCAATGGTAGAGAGGCAGATGGTGGTGTTTCTGAGGGTCCTTGGAGTCTTGTAGTTTGTGTAGAGTGTGTGTTTCTGGAGCTACGAGATGTGGGTGGCTGTCTAAACTGTTTCTGGCTTCATTCATTTCATTCCTTTGCATGTCCCTTGCGGAACTTTGCCTCCCAAACAGCACTCCTGTAGGCCTCTCGGTTGTGAGCAAGATGGCCTGCTGCTGCTGCATCCATTTCCAGATCATCAACGATGTCTTGCAGCCATCTTCGTTTCGGTCTTCCTCTTTTTCTTTTTCCCATTATGTATCCTTCCAATACGGTCTTCTCTAAATTATCATGACGTTTAATGTGGCCAAAATATTTCAGTTTTCTCTCTTTAATCCACTTTACTAGCCAGCCTTCTTCAATATTAAGCTCTTGTAGTATAGATATATTTGTTCTTTTTTGTGTCCACGATATCTGGAGAACTCTTCTATAGCATTTACATTCAAAGGCATTTATGTGCTTCTCAGCTGTTTTGTTAAGTGTCCAGGTCTCACAGGCATATGTTGCGATAGGAAAGATGCATGCCCTTAAAAATCTTATTTTTGTGGTTCTGTCTGCTCCTCTCCACAGATTCTTTATTTGTTTTACTTTCTGAAGAGCAATAGATGTCCTCCGTTTAATTTCCCTCATTGTATCTCCATTATTAGTTAGTAGTGATCCAAGATATTCAAAACTCTCCACTTCTTCCAGTTTTTCCTCATTGATACATATTTCAGTTGCCTTGTTTGTTTTGTCAGTTGTCATCACTTTAGTTTTCTTTGCATTAAGATAGAGGTTCTGCTCTTCGCTGTTCTTGCGGACTGACATAAATAGTTTTTCCATTCCTTCTTGTGTTGTGGACAGCAATACTGTGTCATCAGCATATCTAATCTCTGGTATTTCATAACCTCCAACTGTTATGGCATCGTAATATTCTTTGTCTACATCTTCTCTAACATTCCTCATTATATTTTCAGTATACAAGTTAAATAAGGAGGGTGACAATATGCACCCCTGACGGACCCCTTGTTTTATGTCAAACCAACTGGCTATTTGAGTGTTTTGTTATGTTCTGCTCAGTTCTTGCTGGATATTTGATATTTTTGGCAAGGATGCTGCTGCCAGTCTTGTTTATGTGGATGTGGTCTCTGTAAAGGCGTTTTTTGGGAGCACCTGTGGCTGAAGTAAAAAATGGCGTGTTGTTTATAAAAACTACTGTGTTCTGTAGACATAATGTTTTTAGTATTTTGTTGTTTATATCCACCATGCGACGTCCAGGACCAGAACAAGGTGGAATGATGGATGAAATGTTTATGGAAATGTTGGGGTATTTTTTCTTGATGGTGGATATCAAGTCTTGTATATCAGAGGGCCGAAGATTCTGGCCGTTCATGCTGTCATTAATGCCAACATGTACGGTCGTTCTCCTCACTCTCTGATCGACGTCAAGTCGTCTCATTGTCTGCGTTATTTTGATAATACCAGCTCCAGGTACTGGCATGACTGAGACAGTGTCTTCAGAGGTAAGTGACATCCGCTCACCATAGATTCCTTTAAGTAAGGAATCTCCGATTATCAAGTGTGTCGTATATTCTTTGATGTTGTTACTGTGTTGTTGTGTATCTTGTTCTTGTTGATGTTTATGAGACCGTGACTGAGGAGTAGATGTCTTGTTTGAGATATCTGTTTGGGCTCTTGGTGCTTTATGATTATATACAATGGGGCTATCTTGTAAAGCTTGAAACCTATTACTTATCTGCACATCAATAGGGTAAGCTAAATATTCAGGAGCTACCTTTATAGGTGTTGTGGTGCTGGTGTGTTTCTCTTGTGCAGCTTCTTGCTTTGGCGTGTCTTCTTTGTTGATATCTGGTGAACTTGTGCATGAATTTACAGCCATATTGTCTGTGTCAGCAGTCACTTCTTGAATACCTGTCATCACTTCCTTGCTGTGTCTGCGTGGCTCACTCTGCCATTCTGATATCATGAGTCTCATTTTAGCATTTTCGTCTCTCAGTGACGTAAGTTCAGCCCTGAGACTGTCATACTCCAGCTTGAATGAGTGCTTAATCTCCGCTGCCATGTCAGTAATAAGGTTTATGACGAGGTCTTTGACTACCTGAAGTATGTTCTGGGTACATAATGTAGCTAGGTTTTCCTCGACAACTCTAGGCTGATGAGATACATGTGGTGAATCAGCCACACTAGATGCTGGAGGCACAGGCGCTGGAGCTTCACTGTCGTCTCAGTTTTCAACATCAGCTAAACTGTTGCTGATGGAGTGTTCAGGCATTGTTTGAACGTCAGTGGGTTCAGCTGAGGTGCTTGCCTGATCTGACAGGGCTTTGTCAGTAAGATCACACTGGGGCAGTTGGTGAATTGTTCTTGCATGTCGGTGGTGGTAGCGCCTTGATTGATATCAGTGGCGACAGTATCGTGTTCGTCACTGGTGGTGATGGCCGGTCTGTCACTCATGGCAACAGATGATAGAGATGGCTTCACTGTAGCTGACAGTCGCAGGAAAGGTTTTAAAGCTTCATCCTGAATACGACTGAAGTCATCTGTCAACCAAGAGTCGACATCATGAGCACCGCCTTGAACCAATATTTTATTTCTGGTATGGTACAGGTGGATAGTTACAAGCGGTGTTTTTATAAAGTCCTCCACATTTGCACCATTTTTATCTGCCCTCTATTCTGTGTGGTCGTGATAGTACTCCCTGAATGCTTTTTTCATGCACTCATAATCGAGCGTGTTGTTGAAAAGAACGACCAAGCATTGTCCCTCGTTGGTCCTTGTTATTGTCAGGCCGGGGACTTTGTCGCACCCACGGAGCTTGGTATTTATCGCTTTTCTTTTGTTCAGGGAGTAATTCTTTACAGCCGCCGGCCGCAGTCCATCCCGTCTTCTTGTCTGGCTAGCTTCTTCTACATCATTGTCTCTACTACAAGATAACATTGTCAGCTTATGACGCAATACATTATGCCAGCCATTGTAGTCACGCCTGGCCACACGATGACCTAGTTACAATGAGCCGCGTGGTCACGGGCGAGGCCAGTATTGGACAAAAAGCTTTTATATGTTATATATACTGTTCCAACATTTTGATAAATATTTAAAAAACTACATGGATTTTTACAATTTCACATATTTCACCACAAGCAAAAACACAAGTGAATTCCAGTGGTATCCATTTCACCTCACAATTTTATAAAATGACACTGGAAAAATTCAAATGTAGGAGCTAAAATAAACACGTCCGATCACATTAGACTATGGGGAGAGAAGGAGGAGGGAGAGAGTTCAGGTTAGAGACAGTGAGGTAGAGAGAGGGGTGAGGGAAAGAGTTCAGGTTAGATAGGGAGAGGGTAGGGAGAGAATGAATGAATGAATGAATAATCTTTATTTTTCAAGGGTAAAGAATTGGGCACGCAGGCCCGTCTTACATTCTGCCCTTCATCACTCCATCTTTCATTCTTCCCACACACTTGATTTAGTACAAAAATACAAATTAAATTAGGAAAAACATATCAAAAGAGTGTTAGATTTAACTACTACATTCAAGGTAAAAGAGAAGAAGTCATTAATCTAATAAAATAGCACTCACGCACACATACACACACAGACATATACATAAATAAAAATACATTGTAAATACAGATCTTCTAACATATGTTTTTTAACAAGCATTAAAATAATGTCTAACAATATCTAACAAGTTGCTTTTCTAACTATGTCATTGAAGTACGAGCCATGTGTTGAGAGAGTGCTGGCTATTTTATGGAGGCATATAATTACAAGCAAGTAAATAATGAAACAGGTTTGAGTAAAAGGATGAAGTATTACCAATGGATTTTAAATTGTAGGGGAGAGTGTTCCAGAGCTGTACTGCAGAGTATGCAAGGCTTTTCTTGTACAGATCAATCCTGGGTTTAGGAAGAAGACAGTTTTTTAAACGCTGGCTATGTTTAGTGTAATACGTAAACAGTGACCACAAGTAAGGCGGAGCATTGTGCGACAGAATTCTGAGTTCAGGTTAGATACAAGGAGGGAGAGAGAGGGGAGGGAGAGAGTTCAGGTTAGAGACAGAGAAGGAGAGAGAAAGGAGGAGTGAGAGAGAACAGGTTAGAGACAGAAAGGGAGAGAGAAAGGAGGAGTGAGAGAGTCTAGGTTAGAGACAAAAAGGGAGAGAGAAGAGGAGGGAGAGAGTTCAGGTTAGAGACAGTGAGTGAGAGAGAGGAATAGGGAGAGAGTTCAGGTTAGAGACAGTGAGGGAGAGAGGTGCAGGGAGAGAGAGGGGGATGGAGAGAGTTCAGGTTTGAGATAGAGAAGAAGAGATAGGAGGAGCGAGAGAGTTCAGGTTAGAGACAGAGTTAGAGAGAGAGGATGAGTGAGACAGTTCAGGTTAGAAACAGAGAGGGAGAGAGAGGGGAGCGAGAGAGTTCAGGTTAGAGACAGAGAAAGAGAGAGAGGAGGAGTGAGAGAGTTCAGGTGAGAGACAGTAAGGAAGAGAGAGGAGGAGGGAGAGAGTTCAGGTTAGAGACAGTGAGTGAGAGAGAGGAGGAGGTAGAGAGTTCAGATTCGAGACAGTGAGGTAGAGAGGTGCAGGAAGAGAAAGGGGGAGGGAGAGAGTTCAGGTTTGAAAGAGAGAGAGAGGAAGAGGGTGAGAGTTCAGGTTAGAAACAGGGAGGGAGAGAAAGGGGGGAGAGTTCAGATTAGATACAGTGAGGGAGAGAGGTGCATGGAGAGAGAGGGGTAGGGAGAGAGTTCAGGTTTGAGACAAAGAGAGAGAGAGAGAAAAGTGGAGGGTGAGAGTTCTGGTTAGAAACAGAGAATGAGAGAAAGGGGGAAGAGAGAGAGTTCAGATTAGAGACAGAGAGGTAGAGATTGATTGATCTTTATTTCAAAAGGGTTAAGAATTGGGCACGCAGAGTCTTATCTCAGTAGAACGTGTTAGATAGTCCTATAGTGTTGTGTGTAAGTGGAGATATTTTTCAGCGGTTCTCATCATGTAGAAGCTTTGTTATTTGTTCATTCTGGACAAAGTTTTGCACTACAGTATTTTTCATAATGTAGATCTTGTAGGGATTGCCCTTTTCAGAGAAGTTAGATATTTTGATTGTTAGATTCCGGAAGTAACCTGTAGTAATATATCCTTGTGAGTATGAACAGTGGTTATTTGATCGTATTTGTACACTCTGAGTGAGTTAGTGCTTGCACTGGCAACCCTGTCTTGCTTGGAATATCATTTTTGCTTCAGTTTGTAAAATTCATCCTGGCGTGTTGCAGCAGTTGTCATACTTCAAGCTTCATCTTCACTTTTTCTTATATTAAATCATTGTCTGTCTGCACCACATTTTTCCTCATATTAAAGTTCTTGATTGTCTGTCATACATTTTTGTCTCTGTTGGCTTTCTCTCAGCTCGTGTGGCTGTCAGATTCAGTCCTCGTTATATTGTTGCCCTAGTGTCGTATGCCTGGCTTGTCTACGTTGTTTGTGGATAATTAAGAGCACATACATTACATTGATAGATACATTACACACATACATACATATATACATGCATACATACATACATACATACATACATACATACATACATACATACATACATACATACATACATACATTGAATGTACTATTCCAATAAGTCTGAACGAAATCGATTTTAGTTAAATAGATAATTACTACACTCTGAATCACTAGATGGATGGATGGATGGATGGATGGATTGATGGATGGATGGATGAAGGATGGATGGATGGATGGAGAATGGATGGATGGATGGATGGATGGATGGATGGATGGATGGATGTGTAGGCAGGTAGATAGGTAGGTAGTTAGGTCGATAGTTTGGTGAGTAGGTTAGCAGACAGACAGGAAGGCAGGCAGCCAGATAGAAAACGAACGAACTAACTTTACTTTTAAAGGGTACAGATTTGGACACGAAGGCCCGTCTAACATTCTGCCCTTCATCATACAGTTTTCACTCAGTCACAGTCATTCAGCATTTATTAATGAGCATTAGTAATCATGAAGACACAATTAAATTATTACATAAATAAATAATAAATTTATCTCTTGTCCGTACATTCCACACTCTGATTTATGCAACAGCATGTAATAAACTTGCATTCTTTCATTCAATCAAAACTAAAATTTACAGAAAAAACTGTTTAAAAAATTGAACATTCAAACCATATTTTAAACTACTTCAGATTATAGTTAGGGAGGCATATAGTCCATATCAAACAGATGTTGACAAAGTTTGAAGTTATAAGAACTAATAACACTTGTAAGTTTTACATAAATTGGTAGGGCATTACAAAGGTGGGTAGCTGAGTAAGAAAAGCTTTTTTTAAACATGTCAAGCCTTGGTTTTGAGAAAGATGGAGGAAAGGAGGGAGGGAGGAAGGAGGGAGAGATGAATGGAAGAAGGAGGAGGTGGAGAAAGGGAGAGAGACAAACAGACAGACGTACAGACTGACAGACAGACAGAAAGACAGACAGACAGGCAGGCGGGCAGATAGATACATAGATAGATAGATAGATAGATAGATAGACAGACAGACAGACAGACAGATAGATAGATAGATAGATAGATAGATAGATAGATAGATAGATAGATAGATAGATAGATAGATAGATAGATAGATAGATAGATAGATAGATAGATTGATTGACTGAATGATTGATTGATTTATTGATTGATTTATCTTTATTTCAAAAGGGTTAAGAATTGGGCACGCAGGCCGTCTGACATTCTGCTCTTTATCATACATCTTTCACTCTATTCCAGACATTCTACAAATATGCTGTTCATGTAACAAACATAGTTGACATTGAAGCTGAGAGACATAAAATAAAATATAACATTTACGTTTCGCTCTTAAACATTCACTCAGTACAGAAGTAACTACATACATTTTAAATGACTATGTACTAAACAAAGTTTTCGGGACTATTTAGAAAACAATTGTATTCGGTGTCTGTAAAAGCAGCTTAAGATAACTTTTAAGTTTTATAATTCATGGAGGCATGTAGTCGACATCAAATAGATATTGGGAAAGCTTGTAGTTGTAGGAAGGAGTATAATTTATATTTTTTATATAGGATGGGAGGGTATTCCAAAGATGAGCAGCAGAATAACTAAAGCTTTTCTTGTAAAGATCAAGTCTAGGTTTTGGAAGACATATGTTGTCCAAGCGTTGGCTGCACTTTGGGTTAAATTTAAACAGGTTCCATAGATAAGGCGGGGCATGCCGTGAAAGAATTTGATGTACTAACTTGGCTTTGTTGAAGAGGAACCTGTTCTTAAGAGGTAGTATTTTGATATGTTTTGATGATTAGTTGTTTGTGCTTGATCTTTGTCACTAATAAACTTTACTGCTCCCTTTTGGAGTGAGCAAAGCTTCTTTGTATTTGACACTGAGCAACCATCCCAAACTGTTGAGCAATAGTCTAAATGTGTTTGTATATGAGATATGTAGTATGTCTTCCTAGTGTCTTGATCTATGAAGTGCTTAATTTTAGCTAATTGGTATACTTTTTGTGCGATGAGTTTTGTTAGACATTGCACATGAGAGTTCCAGGTCAGATGTTGGTCAATAATAAGACCTAGTGTTTTGTGTTCGCTAACGTTTTCTATCTGTGATGTTTCTGTACAGAGCCGAAGTGTTGTTTGTGTTGCGTTTTGTAGTTTCTGTCTTGTTGTTGTGAGCATTGATTTTGTTTTATCGGTGTTTATAATCATGCCATTATTTTTGCTCCATCCAATTAAATTGTATAACTCGACCTGAACAATTGATTCTAGATTAACACAATCGTTGTCATTGGTGTAGACTGTGCAATCATCGGAAAAAAAGGTCACAAAAAGAGTGTTTAAGATGAAGTGGAAGATCATTGATATAGATAGCAAAGAGTAACGGGCCTAGAATAGAACCTTGCGGAACACCAGTGTCAACTTTAGCAGAGTTTGATAGAGAATTGTTGAAGAATACTACCTGTTGTCTGTCTGAAAGAAACGATGCAATTAATTTTATTAGGTTAGGGTGCAATTTATAAGTCTTTATTTTTCTTACAAGAATATCGTGGTCAGTCATATCAAATGCCTTTTTAAAGTCGACAAAGATGGCACCACATAGTCTGTCGTCATTTATGTTTACTAACCAGTTTTCTGTCATTTTGGTAAGAGCTGTGTGGCAGGAATGATTGGGTCTAAAGTCTGACTGACTGTCTATGAGTAAATTGTTCTCTTGCATGTGTCGTAGAGTTATTTTGTGTATGTGTTTTTCGAGTGGTTTTGATAATGACGATAATATGGATATTGGTCTATAGTTGGTAAGATTGTTGGATGAGCCAGATTTAAAGCGAGGATACACCTTAGCAGTTTTAAAAGCCTCAGGAAAATAACATTTTGCAATGCACTGGTTGTAGATATATGTTAGTGTATGTGAAATGACAGGTGCAGCATAACGTAAGATCTTATTACTAATATCATCAAGCCCAGCTGTATTGTTGTTTTTTAAGGTTAAGAGATAACTGTGAACTTCACTGACTGTTAAGAATGGAGTGTGTAACTGTTTAAAATCAGTACATCTGCTGTCCAGGAATGTTTGTAGTTCATGTAAGTCGCATACAGGAGCTGATATTGATGATTTAAGAACGTTGATTTCTTCTCTGAAATGTGTACTGATATGTGCGCTAGTGTATGCACGATTGATGGCTTGAGAATCAAATTCTTTTCTTTTATTTGATAGGTTATTTATGGCTTTCCAAATTGATTTACTGTCTGATTTATTCTGTATTAGATTCCTGAAGTAATTTTTTTCTCTTCTCTTATTAAGTATTGAACTTTGTTTCTGAGTGAACGGTAGGTCATAAAGTCCTTGATTGTGTGCGCCCGGTCACGTTCTCTCATGGATTGTAGTATTTCAGGTGTTATCCAAGGTGACTTCGTCTGGTGTTTTACTCTCATCAATGCCAGAGGAAGACCTTAACAACTTTATAAGTTTTGTTAAGGGGTACAATCCTGTCATTTCTTTCACCTCCCATATCTCTGCTACTTCCGCTAACTTTCTTGACATTGCCGTCACTGTCGGCCCTTCCGGGCTTACTACTTCTATCCACTATAAACCTACAGACTCTCACAGCTACCTCCTGTACTCTTCCTCCCATCCCAGATCGTGTAAGGACTCTATTCCTTTTTCCCAGCTTCTTGGGTTGCGACGTTTGTGTAAGGAGGGTTTGGATTTCCAGGATCAAGGCCACAAATTGCTAGATTTCTTCCGTCAACGCGGCTATCCAGACCACGTTCTCTCGCCATCTTGGAACTGCATTAGCCATATATCGCGGCAACAAGCCCTCACCTCTAAACCGCACTGTAGCTCGGACAGAGTGAAACTAATACTCACGTACCACCCTCATAGCTTGACAGTTAAAAACATACTGTTTCGCCATCTCCACCTCCTCCAGACCGAGCCTGAGACACGTGAACCTTTTGAGGAACCCCCATTGGTGGCTTACAGACGGGACAAGAACCTCAGGGACCTTTTAATTCGTAGTCATCTTAAGACAGATGACACTTTTTATGGTACCAGACGTTGTGGACGCCGTAGATGTAACACTTGTCCGTTTGTTGTCGAGGCGAGCCAGATCTCTTTCCCTAAATCCACGTTGTCGGTACAGGAGGATTTCACCTGCACTTCACGAAATGTCATTTATGTTATCATGTGCAAACGTTGCGGTTTGAAGTACATAGGGGAAACTGGCTTACGGTTAGGAGATCGATTTCGCCAGCATCTCAGTGATATTTCTAAGAGGGCCTGGACACCTGTGGCTAAACATTTTTGCCTTGGTAACCACAAGGGCAAACAGGACATTTCGGTTAGTGCGATCCTCTCTTGTTCCGCAGATGTACGATCTCGGAGGGTCCTACAACAGCGCCTTATTTTCCAGACTGGCTGTCTCCACCCAGCTGGAATTAACAATGTCTTCAGCTTTCTGTAATTTTTCCACTGGCCTTTTTTATACTCTACTTTCTTTCTCTATGCTACCCCTCCCTACCACCATCCTATTTCCTTCTCTGTCAACATATTGGTCTTGTCCCATTCACCAGTTTCACATTTCCTCCCTGTAGGTGTTTAAGTTATTCATTCATTATCTCTCGCGTCCTCTTTTCTCTCCCCTCCCCCCCCCCCCCGACATCTGTAGCGGCTATCATGTTTCTTTTGCCTTCCCCCAACCCCTTTCTCCCACTTGTTCTCCTCCTCTCTCTCCGCTTCTTCGCTATGATTTGCTATATCGTGAATCTTTTGTCTGGAGGCAGCGTGTTTTTTTCTCCTCCTCCTTCTTCCACACACATTTCTGCTTTACTGAGAGCAAGACGCTTCAGATAAGTTATATATTTTTGTATTTTGTTTTACATATATCCTCGAATAAGGCTCACGCCGAAATATCGGATGTTGTATGTTTTTCATGTATACATTCTCAAACTTTATATTCGTTTTTTTCTCACCTTGCTCACTTCCTCCCTCACTTTGTAAAACTGCACCATACACCTCTATCTACCTTATTTATATTAACCAGTTTTACTGCAGTCGCCATCCCTTTTATGTGTTTTACTCTCACCTCTTTCACGGGGACATGTTTGAAGATCTTTAGCCAATATTCTATTGCCTCATCAGGGTCAGTTAGTTGGTACATGTGTGTAAGTGAAGATTCTTGCAAATCATTAAGGAATAATTGTAGGTTAAATTTTCTGAAGCTTCTGAAGTTCATACTGATGTGATTGTGTTTAGGAAGTTTATACCCCTTTCTTGTCCATGTACAGCAGACTGGGTAATGATCACTTAACGAGGTATGAGGGATGTTACATTCATTGATGTTTTCTGGTTGGGCTACGTATATATGATCTAATAATGTGGATGATACTTCTGTTACTCTGGTAGGTTTGGTGACAATTTGGCAAAGATTATAGGATAATATAATATTGCTCCAAGTTAGATTTGATTGTGTTAGATCTATGTTGAAATCTCCAAGAATGATAATATCTTTGAACCTAAAGGTTGAAACCTCATCCGTCATAGTCGTGAAGTGATCGTACCACAGAGATGATGCATTTGGATTACGATACAAATGTCCAATAATTAATGGACTCTGGTCTGGCATTTTAACTTCCACCCAAATACACTCTATCTCTGATGATTCGAAGTCTTCTCTACGACTAAACTGAATAGTTGTGGAGACATACATTACTAGACCTGTTTGTAGTTTTCTGGTTGGGTCACGCCGATCAGATTAAAACCGTTAATTCTAATATCTTCATCGGTTATGTTCCTATTTAAACGGCTTTCAGAGAAGCCAAAAATGTGGAAATTTTGATGTAATATGTGTGTTACTTCAGGAATTTTACCTAATAAGTGATATACATTCAGATGGCCTAATCGAAGTCCTTCTTTATGTAACCATTTTTCGGTAGGTGGGGTCATTTTATTTTCCTGTCTCTTATTACTGGATTGAAAATTATTCCTATTATGACACTTAATACTGAAGTAAATAAACTTTTAAATACTACACAGAGACACACTCTATATATTAAACTTTCAACTGGTACACAACTCACTAGCTGAAATAATTGGAAGCTGAAAGAGAGACACGTCTAACTACTGAATAATTAAACGCTGAAATATGTGAATTCACTAACACGTTGAGTAATTAAGTATATAGTTCTCACACACAAACAGATACAACTTACAAACTGCAACGACCTATAGAAAGTTGACAAGAATTGGAAAAATAGTTACAAAAGAAAAGGGGCAAGAAATAAAATGCAATAATAAAACGTAAAGAATTCTAAATAAACGTAAGAATGAAGATATCAGTCACTATGTCTTGCTGAGTAATAATTCTTTTTCGACATTGCGGGTTGAAGGTTTCAGTTTGTGATGGATTACGATGATACTGCCATCAGTTTAAAGCATGTGGTGTCTGTAAGGTACCATGCCATGTGAATTATGCAGAGATAACATATAGGCATGACTCAAGGCTGCAGGGCTAAATTGCAACAAATACTGCAGCTCCAGATTTCTTTGAGGATGTTGCATGGAACGTGCTTGTGCGTTGAGCTCTTCCAATGAGCTGTGCGACGGAGGAAGAATCCTGACGTTGTTGACGCTCGTATCAGCTCGTCTGACCGTCTGAGGCTGACGTGAGGGTAGGGGTGGAAACATTGTGTCATAGTCGGTGGTTTGCTGTGGAACAGGTGGTGCAGATTTGGAGGTCCCTTTGGTTTTAGTGCTCGGAGTAGAGCTGGCTTTATGTGGGTTTTTTGTTGGACCTGGGTGTTGTTTGTGGATATCCAACTGTACCACGTCTTTCTGTAGTGTACGTTCTGGAAACTTCAGATTTTTGGCAAGGATGCTGGTACCAAGTTTTGATGTATGTATGTGGTCCCTGTACATCCGTATCTTCGGGGCACCAGAGGCTGAGATGAAGAACACAGTGTGGTCTATGAAGACAATGTTGTTAACACGACAGTATGACTGAAGTGCCTTGTTGTTGATGTCTACCAGGCGGCGTCCAGGACCGGAGCAGGGTGGAATGATGGAAGATAGGAAGATGGCTGCAGTCGGATACTTTTCCTTGATGGCGGAAGTCAAAGCCTGCATGTCGGAACGTCTGATGTTCTGGCCATTCATGCTGTCATTTATGCCAACATGTACGGAGATTTTCCTCACGCCCTGGTCTGTATTAAAACTTCTCAGTGTTTGCGTTATTTTCGCAATACCAGCTCCCGGTACTGCAACTACTGAGACAATGTCTTCGTCTGCTATGGACATCCGCTTGCTGTACACGCCCTTTAGCAGAGAATCCCCAATTATTAAATGTGTTGTGCTGTCCGTGACTTTGTGAATGGGAATTTGCTGCGTATTTCGTTCACGCTGTTTTTGGTTAGATCGTGACTGGAGGTGGGATGCGTTGTTTGACTGAGATGATTGTTGCGTCCTGTCCGTCTGCTGAGTATCTGGTACAGAGCTTTGCTGTAGAGCGTTGAATCTGTTGGTGATCAGGACCTCGATGGGGTACTCGTATTTTGTGATATGCTGGTCTTGCTCACCTGATAAAGAGGCACTGACTTCACTCTGTTTTTGTTGGTTGTTTTTCTTGTGAAGTTTGTTTACACCGGCTGGCGACGATGGGTGAGCCTTCGGCTTCATGTTGAGATTAGTTTGACTAGCAGCCACTGACTGACTGTGACTACCAGTTTCTGTCTGGATGTTTTTCTGTAGTTTTCTGCTACTGCGGTTTTCGCTGTTTGTTGATTCAATGAGCAGCTTCAGCTTGGTATTTTCTTCTCTCAGCTGTTCAGCCTCTTTTTTGATATTGTCATTCTCCTCACTGAGTGACTTTACAACTTTCGACTTCATGTCACTGATGAGTGTTTTCACGAAGTCTTTAATAACTTCTGTGAAGTCAAGGCCACAGAGACAAGTAAGCAGTTTTTTACCTGTACCAACAGCTTGATGAGAACTAACAGTCTCACTAAGTCTTGGTACATTGCTCTCCAATGATTTTTCGGAGGTTGGTTCCGTTATTATGTCAGTTTCGCTAGAACTGTTAGCTGGGTTGTCTTTATGAGTAAAGGTGTCTGAAGACAGTGGAGCTTTCTCAGTAGAAGCTGTTGCTCTTTGTTCTCCAGCAGTATCTGGGATTATTGGTTCTTCTGCAGCAAGTGTTGGTAGTAATTCATGTTTGCTGGAGGCTTCTTTGCTGGTGATAATAACAGCGTTTTCTGGCACAGACTGTTCTGCTGTCACGATTTCCATTCTATCGTCGACTTGGTCAATAGTCTTCTTTACAGGACTTGAGAAACTTTCGGCCGTGTTTGTAAGTGATGTGTTTGGTTTGTCTGTGTTATCTGCTAGAGGGAGCTGACTGGCCATCACTTCCTTGACTGTGTTTATGTCTCCTTCTTGCAGCTCCATAAACTGTTTTGTTAGCCAGGATTCAATGGCCTCGGCGTCACCTTGTACCATCACTTTGTTCTTGGTGTGGTAAAGATGAACTGTGAGGACTGGTGTTTTTATGATGTCCTCAACATTAGCGCCTTGCTTGTCATACCTCTCCTCACTTTCTGCTTGATAGACCTTCCTAAGGGCTTGCCTCATGGACTCGTACTCAAGTGTGACATGTCACAACGACACATTGTCCCTCGTTGGTGTATTTTATTGTTAAGCCTGGTGGGTTACTGCATTTCTTTAGCTTTGTTCCCACGGCTTTGTGTTTGTTTAGGCTATAGATAGATAGATAGATAGATAGATATAGATAGATAGATAGATAGATAGATAGATAGATAGATAGATAGATAGACAGATAGACAGATAGATGGATGGATGGATGGATGGATGGATGGATGGATGGATGGATGGATGGACGGACGGACGGACGGATGGACGGACGGACGGACGGACGGACAGACAGATAGATAGATAGATAGATAGATAGATAGATAGATAGATAGATAGATAGATAGATAGATAGATAGATAGATAGATAGATAGATAGATAGATAGATAGATAGATAGATAGATAGATAGATAGAAAAGACCACTTTCAAAGAGTTAAGAATTGGCACGCAGATTCGTCTACCACTCTGGACTCCATCATACAACTTTCACTCAGTCACAGACGTTCAGTATTTCTTATGGAACATAATATGCACGAAAATGGGAAAAAATAAATAAGTAAATATTTAATAAAGCCTTTCTTGTTCATACACTCCACATACTGATTTATGCACACACGTGGATTAATTATAATATGTAAATATGAAGTATTATCATAATATTTGAAATAAATACCCTAATGAAAAAGAGAGGAAGACCAAGGTGAAGATGGCTGAAAGACATCGTTGCTGATCTGCAAATGGATTAATATTAATCTATTAATATTTCAAAACTACTTTGCAGTTCGTAAGTATTTCAATTCACAAAATTAAAAGACATAATATATTTGTGTAAAAAATTATATACCTAAAATCTGATATAATTACATTTCCTGTAACACAACTTTCAGAACAAATATACATATTTAATTACTGAAAATACTAAATGTATATTTGTACAAACTGTAAATAAAATATTTATGTTAACCTACTCTCTTCTGCTCATGTCTTCTGTCAATGTTAAAGTGTAATGGCTTTACTAGTTCTGTCAATGTTAAATTGTAATGGCTTTATTACTTCCTTTAATGTTAAAGTGTAATGGCTTTATTACTTCTGTCAATGTTAAAGTGTAATGGCTTTATTACTTCTTTCAATGTTAAAGTGTAATGGCTTTATTACTTCTTTCAATGTTAAAGTGTAATGGCTTTACTACTTCTTTCAATGTTAAAGTGTAATGGCTTTATTACTTCTTTCAATGTTAAAGTGTAATGGCTTTACTACTTCTTTCAATGTTAAAGTGTAATGGCTTTATTATTTCTTTCAATGTTAAAGTGTAATGGCTTTATTACTTCTTTCAATGTTAAAGTGTAATGGCTTTATTACTTCTTTCAATGTTAAAGTGTAATGGCTTTACTACTTCTTTCAATGTTAAAGTGTAATGGCTTTATTACTTCTTTCAATGTTAAAGTGTAATGGCTTTATTACTTCTTTCAATGTTAAAGTGTAATGGCTTTACTACTTCTTTCAATGTTAAAGTGTAATGGCTTTATTACTTCTTTCAATGTTAAAGTGTAATGGCTTTATTACTTCTTTCAATGTTAAAGTGTAATGGCTTTATTACTTCTTTCAATGTTAAAGTGTAATGGCTTTACTATTTCAATAACTCTGAACGTAATACTTAGTTATTTATTTGTATAGTTAAATAATAGAATTTGCACACTGTTACTAAGAACAGATATGGATGATATGGATGGATAGATGGGTGCATGGATGGATGGATGGATGGATGGATGGATGGATGGATGGATGGATGGATGGATGGATGGATTGATGGATGGATGGATGGATGGTTTTAGATTGTCACTAGCTGCTTTTGAATAACGCGCGCAAACCCACTTTGTACAGAAAAAAAGTCAACTTCCCCTCTTCTCCCCCACCTTGATCACCCTTCTGATGTGATTTCTATCTTTCAACTCAACATCCTCCAGCAAACGCGGCCTATTCAAGATGGCTCTCCTGACCTCCTCTTTGTCCTTTTTTTTAGGATAGCCTGAACTGATTGTCAGATTGTCTATTGACTTTGAGTCCCGCATGACCTGGGCAGTAGATCCGCTTGAAACTGGATAAACGAGAGCCCAGCAGAAGCTAGACCCATTCCATACAGTTTGTTATATGCAGCCGAAACATGGAGAACCAGTCAGAGAACTGTAAGCAGACTGGGAGGATTTGGAGGAAGATGCCTCAGAAAAAAAAATTTAAAGAATACTCTGGGAAGAACACGTGACAATTGAAGAAATAAAAAAAATGAACGGGCATTGAGAACATCACTAAAGAGATCAAAAGACGAAGAAGGAAATGGCTGGGCCACGTACTAAGAACAGAAAGAACAAGACGTCCCTAAACCGCCTTGTCTGGGACACCTCAAGGGAAAAGAAAGAGAGGCAGAACATTGGGGACATGGAGACACACAATACAGGAAGAACTAAAGGAAGCGGGAAAGACGTAGTTTGATGTATCTTGACTTGCTCAAGACAGGATTGGCTGGAGAACATTTATTGATGCCTTATGCTCATTGAGAGTACATAGGACTGATGATAATGTTTACTGATATTTATGAAATAAAAACTTAAGAAATATTTGTCACACTAACAAAAAACTACACATGCCAAAGGAAAATACTCGTTATAAAATGGAACGAATTCAAGACAAACGCAAAGATAAGACAGGTAAACGAATAATAACCTGTCTCACTGGTGATCAGAAAAAGGATATGAACATTTATCGATAAAAAACAGAGAATCTTAAAACGAGCTATCATATGGAACACAACAGGCCTAAGAAAAAGAGGTCGACCATGTGAAACTCTACAGAGGACATTCTTAAAGGAGGCCAAATTAGTAGGCATAATTCTTTTGGCGAAAAAGCGCTCTCGAGTTCCGTGCGTGGAGAGACAGGCTTTCGCTCCCTTCCCGGACGGCGAGAGTTAAGGTGTTTCGATGCAGAAGCGAGTGGTTTGTCCGTCGAGCGAAGCATGTAAACGGCTAGCCAGCCAGTTTCGTGCTAACGATGTACTATGGTTTTGTCAACCGATTGTCTCAAAATTACCCCATCTCTCGCAAAGATTATTGGATGTGCAGTATGTAATTTGCGTTGGTTGTGGGTGCCGGGCTTTCTTCTCCCTCGTTAGAGCAGAGAGAGCCGGCCGCGCGATGCCGGTTAAAGGAAATGAAACACCGCCGGGATCGAAAGGGATCCGCTCTGAGCAGAGCGCTGTCTCCCTTGCCCCGCGTTGGTCTGTCGGCAGATATCCGACTAAGATTCGGTGAAGAAAGCAATCTGGTTGATCCTGCCAGTAGTCACATGCTTGTCTCAAAGATTAAGCCATGGATGTCTAACTTCACACTGTCTCACGGTGAAATCGCGAATGGCTCATTAAATCAGTCGAGGTTCCTTAGATGACACGATCCTACTTGGATAACTATGGCAATTCTAGAGCTAATACATGCTTACCAAGCTCCGACCCTCGTGGAAAGAGCGCTTTTATTAGTTCAAAACCAATCGTCGCCCTTCGCGGAGCGCGGCGTCCCAGCTGGTGTCTCTGGATAACTTTGTGCTGATCGCTTGGCCTTCTGTGCCGGCGACGCATCTTTAAAATGTCTGCCCTATCAAATGTCGATGATACGTGACATGCCTACCATGTTTGCAACCCGCTGCTGACGAGATTCTTATGCTGCCGTGCTTGGAGTGGGGCTCCTTCCAGCCAATGAATAAACATGCAAATAGGGTTTCCATGTGGCACTACTGTGGAAAAGGTGAAATAAAGGAATAAGCGAAGCAAACAGTAGTCAAATCACGCCACCTATGGTCTGGGGGTCGGCCATATCCTAAATGCACTCATATCGGGCGAAATGCCTGAACGGTTTTAACCCAGAGATTAAGACAGTGCTGGCGAGATTCTTCGGATGCCGCGCGTGGAGTGAAGCTCCTCTCGGCCAAGGAAGAAAATCCGGAAAAGGGTTGCTGTGTGGCGCCGATGGGAAAAGGTGATGGAAAAGATAAAAAGAAGCATAATCGATACGTCCAGTAGTATCGCGGCGAGAGATACTCATACCACAGCACCTCTGCTCTAGAGGTTGGACGCGTCCGAAGTACACCCA